>JAOXXN010000446.1:99418688-99435763 GCA_026770055.1 Myrmophylax atrothorax | reverse complement strand
TCTTTGTCTTTAATCTTTCAGGATTTATGTTCATAACTCCTTTGTACAGCTTTAAAAAGATGCCCTGTGTGCCACTCTGCAGTTTTAGTTTGGAGATCCTGCCGCCTTTGCCTCAGCATAATCTCTCTGAAGAGCAGCACCTTTTATCTGGAACAACAGACTCTGCAAACTGGCTGTGAGACAGAGGCTAGAAATCACACCATAGCATGAGCAGGGTTTATGTGTTAATATGCTGATCCACTGTGTCAGACACCAGCTTAGAACTGAACCTTGCCAAAAAGCACAGGTGAAATATGCTTGGTGAGCCGAGCACTGGCCTGGGTGGATGGAAATTCAGAGCTCAGAAACAGTTAATGCCAGCTGGGAAGAATAAGCAGGAGCAAATTTGGGTTGTAGAGGGGAAACACAGGAGCAAAAAAATTGTTGCTTTTACTTATGAAGAGTGCTGTGAGAACCTCACGTAGGCAAGGAATTACGTAAGAGAGTTTGCTTTCATCTACCCACACAAAATTTTGCCTGTGGGTGCACATGAGGATTTAAGGCTCTCTGAAGTGTTCAGAACTCTTTACCTCTCCAAATTAAATGTAATACAAGTTTTGAACCAGGTCTCTCTAATGCTATAGCTCCATCATTTGAGAAACAGGACACAGTCTTAAGTCAGAGGCTTGTCTTTTTACTCTTCAGTTTCTGATTCCATTTAAAAGCAATCCTTAAATGTGCATGTGAAAGAATCAGTACAGGGACAAAGGGCTTGGAGTACCTAGCTGGATCCTTTGGAAGTTCAGATAATTCAGATGATTACTCACATATAATAAGTAATTTGTTAGTTGATAACTAGATTTCATCTGTATTTTGATTGTGTTGAGACTATTTTACAGATTCATTTACATACAGCTTATGTCTGGTGTGGCTGGTCTGTATAAGGTACAGCTGTATTTGTATTTTATATGTACATATATATAAAATAATACAATCATTAAAGTTGCAAGACCTCTATGATCATCAAGTCCTTCCATTAACCTCACACTCTCAGGTCCACCACTAAATCCTGTCCCTAAGCACCACATGTACATGTTTTTTGAGCACTTTCAGTGGCAGTGATCTACTAATTCCCTGGGCAGAGCCTGTTCCAATGCTTGATAACCCTTTCAGGTGAAGAAAGTTTTCCTAATAGTCTATCTAAACCTCCCCTGGCACAAGTGAGGCTGTTTTCTCTTGCCTGGTTGTGTGTTAGAGTAGAGACCTGACCCCACCTGGCTACAACCTCCTTTCAGGCAGTTGTAGGGAGCAATAAAGTCCCCCCGAGCCTCCTCTTCTCCAGGCTGAACAACCCCAGCTCCCTCAGCCGCTCCTTGTAGGACTTGTGCTCCAGACCCTTCACCTGCTTCATTACCCCTCTCTGGACATGCTCCCCCAAGCTGTGAGTACCTTGGGGTGTCCTGCTGAGGAAAGGACTGGCATATTATATGTTAACACATCATAGCAATGGCAATAATGAGCCTTGGATTTTCACCCTGTACCCCTGCCACCCAAACTTGCTTTTTAAGGCTACATCCTGGTGGACAGGCAAGCAAAGGAGGCCCTTCCTTGGCCTTCCAGGAGATGCTGCCCTGGCAGGTGCAAAGGTGCACCAAAAACCTCTGCTGATGTTCTGGGGTCAGACGCTGCCTGACAAGAGTGAGGAGAACAACCTCCCACTGCAGTGTTTGCATCTGCACAACTTCCTGCCACTGCCATTTCATTGCCAAGCCTGTCTCCAAGGTCTTTGTTTTTCACTCAGGACCTACTCCAGGTCATTACACTGCTCTGCACAATATGGTACCAGATGCATATCTTGTTATCCAGCCACTTCTGTGGGTGAGATTTGGGTGGAGAGACCTGCCTTACCCCCTCTTTCCCCTCGCCTCTGGTGTCAGGGCTTCCAAAGTCCACCTCCCATCGCATCCTTGGCATAGCTCTGAGCCTGGGGGCTTCTGTTCACCTTTCCACTGTACAGTGTGAGAAAACTCCGTATTTGTATATATGTGTGTGTATAGACATTTTCTTCAACATACTATACCTGTTTGAGATCTGAGAAACCTGTACAGTAGGAAGGCTCTGTAGGTGACTTTGCTGCTTGTTTTCCTTCCCCCTTGAAGGCACTCCAGCCCTGGTTTTGAAAGCTGGTGATGTGTGCTGATGGACAGAAACTCTGACTAGATTAGGAATCCCTGAATTCACACAACTGGAAACATACTTCCCAAAGGCTTAGATTCCATATTACAGTGATTTCAGTATTTAGATACTGAATATTGAGACTGATAACTGAATTAAAATTTTGGGGTTGTTTTTACTGCCACTTTTGTGTATAGCCATTTCTCAGATGTTAACTATATTGCATGGTATCTTGATTGAATTAGGAAATGGTAATAAAATTTTTGCAATTTCCTGCCATAAGTTGATATTTTTGAATATTCATTTATTGAAAATTTGTTGCTTATCTTGAAGCAGGATTGCTTAACTTCAAACAATTCTGAAATTTCTAATGAGGTTAACTTTAAAAAACTTGAATTCTGCTAAGAGTAACCCTGCAGGAAGTTTGACAGGGATGGAGTATAAGCCTGATGGAATGGTTTTAAGGGAGGTGCCAGAGTAATAAGATTCCTGATGAGGTTTTGATGACAGTCTGGTGGTAGCTTTATAATAGATATTTAAACTAAACATGGGGGGGTTAATGAAGTGTTTTTGTGTCTATAGCTATAGGTATAGCTTAACTACTAGATCACAGCCACAACATACGTGCTAGTAACAATACTATTTTTAAAAAATTAGTGTAAAATATTGTAGAACCAAGCAACAAGGTCGTGTAACCCAGACGTGTTGTGCTGCTGAGAAACATGAAATGGTATATGGAATGCTCACGTAATAGAAAATCCTATTAGTATGTGTGTGTGCACACTCAGTGTACACATCTCTCAAACTGGGAGAATTAAGCCCTGCATATTAGTTATTCAAACACTTTTTGCAAACCGTTGGAGCTGTTCCACATTTCATGATTGCAACTGTTTCATGCACTTGTGGAATAAACAATGTGCCTTCTCAGGAGCACAGACAATAGGAGCTTCTGCCTACTCATGGTTTTACATCGCTTTAAGCTAACTCAGGGAGCTGGATATAAAATCTAGTACTTGGGGATTCTATAGATTTGTGACAATGGAGAATCTGTTAAAAGTGGATAGATTATGAACTCTTTATATTTTACCTTTTTCTTTTTTTCAAAATTCAATGCAGTATTAGAATAAATTACATCGGGGTGATTCAAAGTGAGTTACCAATATAAGTTGCAATTATTAGTCACTTCATGTAACTGGCATGGAATATGCTTTTAGAGATCAAAATTGAACAAGAACGACTTATTTGTGCCAGAGAACAATTTACAGTAAATACTTTATTCAGTGAATTATTTCTTACTATGTTTGTGAGCTGTCTGTGCCCAGCTGATGGTTTGCCTTCAAAATTTTGTTGTTTGATGTTGGCAAACATTTCTTGGCCAGTAGCACTTATGCAAGTAAGATTTATTGAATATCTGACTGCCTGTGGGGTTTTTTCAGTATTAGCAGCTATGAACTGTTTATAAAATGAGTCTAAGAAAGATGAAATACATCCCGTGTTTGGGGAATCCCTTGCAGATGCATAATTCGCAGAGCATGTATCTCTTAACAGAAGCAACAAAGTATAGTTGTCCTAACTGGAATCACTCCCATTTATTAATTCAAAGTGCAGTTTGTATACTGACTTGTATTCATGGCAAGAAAGGTGTACTTGTACACTCTAAGTTCTTGTGATAGACATGCCCAAAAGGAAAATGAACACATAAGCAGAAGATAGACTCAGAAGTAGCAGCGAAAAAGAACATTCTTTTCCTATTTGATCAGCATTGTTGCTTAATAAAATGTGTGAGAGGAGTTACAGTATTGGAAAATGACTGGTCATGTTGCCTTTTGAGTTGTCTACTGAAGCCTCATGCTTCCAAAGTAATCCATTTGCAGTGTAAGTTCAATTTCATTCAGAATCAAAACACACCCTAAAAAGTGTACTGAACCAGGGTGCCAAGTTTAAAGTACATTGTGTTGCTCAGCCGTGAGCAGAGTTCACAAATGCATGAGAAGAAATTATTTCAGTTTGAAGAGACTTTTGTGAAAGAATGTGGAACCTGCAGTGGCAGTCGCTGATTTCTTTCTTGTAAAGCAGTAATTTTAGTATATCATGCCAGGGGAAAAGAAAAGGTTGTGTATCTTTTGTCTGCCAGGCAAAATGTGGAACACAGGTCAGATTTTTGAGTTTTTCAGTGCTTTTGTAAGACTTAGGAAATGCCTGAGATCACAAGAAAACACTATTACTGTCATATATCGTGTCTGTATGGGATATCGCAATGATCTTGTGTGATTTAGGGTGAGGAAAGGTGTTTGTGCATATAACTCTATGGACCACAGGCAGAGGAAGCCAAATAAAATCTGTACCATGACCCAGAGCTGTGCAAACTGCCAGGCATTACTGCTCTCATCCTCTGTACCGACACATCCAGTTGCCATTGTCAGTGCTCCGTTTTGATGAATTGGTAGAAGTGCCTCTAAAGGCCCATTTTCCTCTGTCTCAGGAGAAGTATGTCATTTACTGAGAACGTAAGGTGAACAATATTCTCTCAATCCCAGCAAATTCAAAAGCTTTCCTGGGCTGTACCTAGTAGAATGTGTACTTGCTTTTTCATTATACCCAGTCATGATTGATAATGAGTTGAAGTGCTTCATAGATTGTATCAGGAAGGATTTGATCACAATGACTAAGATGAGATTATGTGCCCAGGAGTAAGTTAAATATTAAATTAAGTAGGGTTAGAGATGCCAAAACATACAACTGTTTGTAATGACTGCTATACAATCAGAAAAGCAAAACTCCTATTCCTCTAACTAAGTTTTTAAGATATTTAGTAGAAGCCCAAGAACTGGGATTAGGTGTTCACCTCAACTAATAGACTATGTGTGTGTAAAAAGCATTTGGGCACCTTTTCTCTCTCCCCCGCCCTCTGATTTTCTGTCCTCCCCCCCTTTTCCTACCTGGCTGACTTTTGAGTTGGAAGTCTGTTACCCCTGTCTTCTTGACTGACCTTTCCTTTCTCTTCTCTCCCAAGCAAATGGACAATTTAGAAGTTTCTCCTCTGCACCAGATCTCATAGACCCACAATAACATCACAAAAGAAGAGAATTATTGGAAACAGCTTTGTCATTGTATTTTGGTAAATGTTCAGTGCCAGGATTTGGAGAAAATCCCTTCCAGTGTACCTTTTTGGGGGTGAGAAGTGGGAGCAGGCTGGAGAAGAGGGGTTTTTTGCACTCTTGTCTTTACAAGATTGCTGTGAACACACTACTGGGACAGAAAAAAAAATGGGGAAAACATCTGTAATCCTAGTTTTTGCTCTCTTCAGCCTTATGAAATTGCAAAAGAAGTGTGGATCCTTTTGTAAATTCTGGGAGGAACTCTGGTACCCTGATCCTTTTCCTTAACCTGCCCTATTTGGAGCAGCTGTGTCAACCTTGTTTTTTTAGGAGAGCTAGGGGCTCCTCCCATTGGACACTACTAGCCCTATGTGTGTCCAAGTGTTGCACAGTACAAAAAGTAGAAAAAAAAGTTGAGTCTGTGAAAAAATCGTCCAAACAAACCCATGTTCTACCTTCATCATAAGGCAGTTGCAATGTTGCATTTAAATTTGAAGTGAACATAGAGGTAATTCCCTTTGTGTATTGACACTGGTTTTGTATAAGGACTGTGGTTTTAAAGCTGTATGTAAGGAAATGTTGATTACAGTTTCTGCTTTCTAACATCCTCGGGGTCAAATTCTGCCCTAATTTAACCATCGCTTAACCCTTCTAATTCTCCTGGTATAACCCAGATTGAAAATGAGAGCAGAGTGTCTGTTCCCATTTCACTACCTGCCCTACTTACCAAGTATCAACCATTTATTCAGTGATATTCTCTGTCTTACACGTATCAACAGCTTCAGAAGATGCTGACATTCCAACAGAAATGATGGGAACCACCATTTGGTTCCTATTCACATAAACACATTTGCTTTGTTCATAGCTTTGTTGTCCTTGTTGAATAAAAAAGTAGGGACATTGTTATGGGTACAACAAATCAGAGTGGGAGAGATCAGCTGAATCTAAGAATCCAGCACATTGGGTATATTGAGTTTTTGTTGGCCAATAATTTATTTAGTTCTTATGGAGGAAAGTCAGGTGTGTCCATACTTGTTATATGACTCACAGGTAGCTGAATTCAGTTCTGACTACAGACTTTTCAGAAACATTAAAAGTCCAGTAAGAATTTCCTAAATCACCAATGTCTGCCACTCACGCTGATTCTCTGAAGCACATCATTCATTCTGGAGATCAAATGTGAAATCTGTACAGAGAAGAACAAAAACTGTTCTTTTTCCTCTTTTTTTTTTTTTTTTAAAGATATCTTCAGTTTTCACAGTTTTATTTGTGAATGCTTTGCAAGTTTGGAAATTGAAAACTTCAGTGATCAAATGAAGTCTTGGGTCTAAAACCTCTTAATTATTAGTTAGAAAACATGAATCATGCAGTATTGAATAGAATTAATAAGGAGATAGGGATCTGTATCCCTCAGGTAGTGAAACTGAGCATTTGCCTCCTTGCTTTTTCTGTAGAATTGTTTCACCTTACTTACAAATACAGCTTCAACATTAAGGAGCAATGACATTTTGAAAACATGGCATTTCAGTGAGAATGAGGTGGATTCTTTACTTCCCCTGTTTGAGAGGCATCATAGCTTTACACTTCAGCAAGAAAATGTAGGATCATACAGGTCCTGAATTTCACACATTGTTTACTTAAGTAATTCCTCTCAATGTTTTCAGCCCTTGCACAGTAGTAGGGTGTAATAGAAGCATTATGTATATCCTTCTGTTGTTGAACAAGCTCATTGCTGTGAAAGCCTTGGAGGAATTTCATGGCAGCATGAGGCAATTCTTGCTCTGCACTTGGCATATATGGCTTAGTGTTCAGCTGGGTTTCTCCGGGAATTTTTTGGCCCTGGTGTGACGTGGCAGGGCAGGTATCACTGGCTGCAGAATGGAACAGTGTTCTATGGGGCTTAATGGTTAATTGCATTTACTGCCTTGTAAATAGAACCTTGTGTAAAAAGTGTGAAATGAGGCAAATTCTGCCTGTACATTTTTTTGTACATTTATTTCCTGGCCTTAAATATTGCCCTTAGCAATGTTTATTCCATTTGGACCTTTGTTTTCTCCCCAGTGCTGCAACATACTGGAAGTGAAACTTACTCATGCTGCATATTTACAATATCATACCAAATAATATTAATTTTCAGAACAGTGTTTAGTAATGAATTAAAGCCTTAGTTCATGAAAAATCTGTAGCTGAGTAGCTCTCTGAAGGCCTTCATGAAAGAAAGTCTGTCCAAATGGGTAGAAAACAAAATGCTGTTTAATGCAGAGAAGTATTGAAACACCACCACTCATTCATACAGAATGATAAATAAATAGAGTTTTTTAGGATCCAAACCCCAACCTCTTTCTAGATTCAAGTGTCAAAGGAGAGGAGATGCTAGAGAAAAGGAAAGGTGTGTGGACACATGCTCACATGCACACACACACTTGTGCTCTAGAGAGGGGACAAGGCATTGTGTCTTTGTGACAAGAAAGTATCTGTTCCAGTGATCTTTTCTGAACAGAAATAGTCCTTTATTAGTTTAGTCAATAACACAATTTACCATCTGTGTAAAAAGAAATCTTCAATATACAAATGTCAGGGTGCAAGATTTACCTTTGAGCTCCCCTGTGAATCACCAGCCACCACATACCAGTTGAGGGAAATACCCTCAGAGCAGACAAACCAAAATGTTGGCAAGGTTAAAGGTAGACTGGGAGATGCAGATAGAGATACACCTGGGCTGTATGTGTACTGCAGTCTCAGTGATGAAACACAGGGTAGGGAAATATAGAGGTGTTTTCTCTTTAAAATATAGCTAGTCTAGTTCAGATACTGATAGAAATGAGCGGGATGTGGGTGCATGCCGTGTTCCTCTCAAGTGTTCTGAACATACATTGGGTGACAGGCAAGCACACAATATCTGCATCTATTTTTATTTATGTATTATTGCTTCCTTAGAAGCAACCCTTGTGCAGGAAATTGCAAGAAAGTTTCAGTACAATACAGTAAATTAGAAAGGAGTCAGGTCCTGAGAATCATCATGTGGCAATGACCAACAGATACTAATAAAGGGATGTGTGTGTGTGTGTTTGAATTTGTGTGTGTACAGATTCATCACACACTGCCTTTGTAGTGAAGCTGCATTATCATTTTATTCCCTAAGAAAATACAGAGGGTATGTAAAATATCTTAGATAAATTACATAATTAAAAGACAAAAAATGAAGTATTCAATGATGACCATCTTTTTGCATGTGCACATATATGGCTCTCAGATGTTTAGAAAAGCCTGCCTTTTGTTTTCCTAGAAGCAGTAGCTGAAATCAAGTATCAGTTAAAACTAACCTGTTGTGTTAAAGCTGAGAGTCTCTGCGCTCCTGTAGATGAACTGTGCCCTTGGGTCATTATAGTTCTTCCCCAAGCAGGATCCTGAAGCCCTTAGGGTTATCTGTGCTGCAGATGTCTCTTCTCTTTGGTACTTGTCTTAATGAGTCTCTCTGGACTTCATTTCACCATTATTCAATCCCTGCTCTGAAGTAGGGGGTTGCCAGAACAGCATCTTGCCCAGTCTGTTTCCTAAGTCTTCCTTCATTGGACTTTTGCTTCTTTCATCTCCATCAGAATGGAGGCACCCTATGGAAGCCTCTTTCATGGTCTTTCTCTCCCAAATTTGAATTTGAAAATGTCTGGTTTTTTACTGTGTTATACTGCTTCTTCCTTGTACTTAATTCAATATTTTCCTCTAAGAAATGGGAATAAGAAGGTTCAGCTGAGCATCAGAACTTTCTCTGACCACTGCAGCTTCAGTTAATAGTCAGCTGCCTTTTAGCTTTTGTCCTCTAGCCTTTTCTGTGCCACATCAACATGCATCACTCTGCTTTCAAAGCCTTTCATAAGATACACTCTTCCCTGTCATCTCGTGTTTATTAGTGAGCTGATTCTTTCCTCCGAACCCGCTGTAGGTCTGCCTACGTGGAAGCATATAGGCGCTTTCTTCTGTGCTTTCTCTTCATTTTGAAAGCACTATCCTAATATTATCTTAGTTTTCTCTACTATTCCTCTTCAAATCCCTCTTTACAACTCTCCTTTGCTGTGACACCTGCAGCATCTTCTCCCATTTCAGCCTTCTGAGCTAGATGAATGCTGTTCACTTTTTGTTTTCTTTGCTAGAGTGCTTCAAAATCAATCTTAAGGTATTTCTGGAGAGCTTCTCATTCTTGTTTGGAAACTTGACATGTCTTATAATTAAGTGTTTTATGCACTGAGGTGAAAATCAACCCCACACAGAGAGCAGGCTAAATGTGGATCATTTAGATCCCAGAAATATATTTGAATAGACTGAATGACCAATGCTAGAACAAAAGTAAAATTCCCTTGTTTTAAATGCATGTATGTGTAATAGGCTGCTTTGGCTACTGACCCAGGAGTTTTTGGCTATGGACAGTTCATTTCAGAACTGTAGGTGAATTTTAGGAAACTCTCAGGTTTAGTTACTTTTAAATTATCAGCCACTGTGAATACAAAGGCAATGATAGATAGAAGATTCCAATTTTTTTTAAAGAATCTCTTCGTATCATGGATTTACATCTGATTGAGGTGCAGAGACCAAGAATTCACTCCACACTAAAGCAGCCAAACACTTCCTGGATGCAGTGAATGATACCTGGGTCCCACTCCTGGAGTTTCATAAACCATTGCTGTTATCAATCATAGAATCATAGAGTGGTTTGGGTTCAAAAGGGCCTTAAAGAGCATCCAGTTCCAACCTCCCTTCCGTGGGCTGGGATACCTCCCACTAGACAGGTTGCTCAATGCCCCAGTGCCCTGGCCTTGAACACTTCAGGGATGGGGCATCCATGATTTCTCTGGGAAACCTGTTCCAGTGCCTCACCACCCTCTATGTAAACACGTGGTAACAAATATGTAAGCACATGATAAAGGGGTTATTAATGGAGTTGTAAAAAAGCATTTCCATATTCTAGAAAAGTAGCAAATAACTTTCAACTGCAAAACTCAGATGTACTGAAGCCTGACAGTTTGGTTTGAACCTACTCTTAAAAAGAATGGTTTTGAATTTTAAAAGAGATAAAACTTTGCTGGTGTAGTAGCATACAGAGGGTGCATGTGTGAGCAAGACATTGTATTTTATTTACCTGGTAATTTCTTTAAGGGTTTGATGTAGCTTTTCTTGATACTAGCAGGCACAGTTTTACAAAGGTCTCATTTATTCAGTCACCAGGTTGCAGACTCTAAAATGGATCCCAGCCAAACTGGCAAGGTACAAAGCGGTGAATGCCCAGATTTCAAAAGTAAGACTGGGACCTGAGCTTGTAAAGTAAACCACAAACATACACCCAAGTAGAAACAGAAAAAAAAGAGACACATTTTGCCTACCCTTGGCACTGTCAGGATTTGTGGCAGTTTGAAGATGAAGCTAGAAGATACAAGATACAAAAAATGTTCATATTTTAAATTGGCCATTTAAGTTCCCACAGCATCATCGAGGTTGGAGGAGAGCTTCAAGATCATTCAGTCCAACTGTCAACACAGCACCATCATAACCCCCCCTGAACCATATCCCCAAGTGCCACATCCAGACACTTCTTGAACACTTCCAGAGACAGGGACTTTACCACCTCCTTGGAAAACTTACTCCAATTCCTAACCTCTTTTTCAGTGAAATTTTTTTTTCCAATATCTAATCTGAACCTTCCTTGGCTCAACTTCAGGCCATTTCCTCATATCCTGTCACTTGAGACATGACAGAAGAGACCAACCCCCACTTCACTACAATTTCCCTTCAGGGAGTTGTAGAGAGCAGTAAGGTGTCCCTTGAGCTTTCTTTTCTCCAGGCTGAACAACCTGAGCTCCCTCAGACATTTCTTATAAGACTGTAGTTACAGACCCTTCACTGGCTTCATTATCCATAGATTTGTAAGCCAAGGCAAAGCGCTTCACTTTTCAGGTTGCTCTGAAGAGAGGAAAAAAAATTTTTGGCCCTGTATGTTTCAGAACAATGTGTTGTTTAGAGACCAGTTATGAGAATTATTAAAGAAGTGATTTTAGAGGACAAGTCTAAATATATACACTGATGAAAATTTCTGTCACTGGCTTTGATTTCCAACACAATGTGCACATGTTCAGTGTGACTTGATTTCTACTAAACTAACCATAACTTGAGTGACTTTTCTGTGCAGTGTGGCACTGTGCCTTTAGTCTTATTATGTGAATTGTCTCAAAGGGATGTTTTTAAAAAGAATCTTACTTTGTAACTCGCAGGCTTTCACCTAATGTTAATTGTCTAAAGGTTTAGATCTCTGTCTTAATATAGCCCCCTAATGGCGAGTATCTTTCTCCAGTCACTGTAAAGAAAGCTTTTAGATGACTCCCCATGCTGAGTTCACCAGAGAGCCGGCTTTGTGACATACATGGTCTGAGGATGCAAATAAGCCAAGCTTAGTATGAAGAGCTATCTTCTGTTAGGCCAGATCTGTAGAGGAATATTCAAGCCCTTCCATGCATCTGAAGTATAGATACCAATCTGTGTTATGCTTAAAGTACTTTAACCTGGATATTTGACTTTAAGACATCCATTACTTCATCAGGGATCATGAATAAGGGCTGCAAAGTCTATACTGAAAATGGCAAAGAAAAAATACTATCCTGCGAATTAAAATGTGTTGAGTGTCTCTGAAAATACAAAAGATCTTGAGCAGATTTAATCCAAATGTATATTAGATTGTCTTGGGATAGGGTTTAATCTCTTGTTGTAGTTTTATTGAGTAGAAAATTAAATAGCTGCTGGATGCTGCAGACAGGTGTTCCCAGATAGTCTGCTCTTGCACGTTTTCACATACCAATTAATAGTCAGATGTGGTAGCACTTTCCATCCTCTCCATGCTTCCTGGGTTTTAAGTGATCCCCACATAATTCAGTTACGCAAGCAGGACATGCTCTGCTCGGCCTTTTTCTAGGCATAGGTTGAAAGATTTGAAGGAGGTGACTGTATATAAGAAGACACTCCACAGACTGAATTAAAATGCAAGCAGGGTGGCCCCGATAAAGGAAAATGTTTGTTTGTGTAGAATAGAGATTCAGCTGCAGTTTAAGACACTTCTGGAACTATTTCTTTATGTCACCTTCTCACCTAGTCAGGAAAACATGTAGGAAAACCTGAGAGGTGTGTTTTACATTTGGCAAAAGGCATAGAGAGTCTTTGTGGAAGAACGAAAAGGCCATTTATGCACAGAGGTATTTTCTGATGTAAGTCTGAACAGACTGGCTGCTCTTTTAAATTTCAGTCAACTAAAGTGAAATTAAGCTTCCTGTTGTTTTTGTTTGTCTTCTTTGAGCAGAATCCAGAACTAAAAATGAAACCCCTGCAAACAAATATGGGCAGACCTCAGGGTCAAGCTCCTGTCTTTTTCATTTAATAAAAATGAGTGTTTGTAGGATCTTGCAATCATAGTGTTTAGGGATTAGAGTTAATCTTTAAATTTTAATTAATTGATCCTGAATATATTAATCAGCAACCAGGTTAATTAGTAAATATGGAAGAGTATAGGAATATAGATCTACATCTTCCAAAGCTCAGTATCCATATGTCCTGAATTTCTCTGCAATTCACATCAGTGCATCTTCCTTTTGCCATTTCCTTTGCCTTACAATCTAATTTTGTGTGCAATGTATTTGAAAGCCTGTGGTCTTCAGGTTTCTAGCAGGTAGGTGTTTTGTATGTATGCTTGTACTGCCCGTGCTTCTGTTTTAATTGCAATCCCTTTTCCTCTGGAGTGCTCTATTGCCGACAGCAGGATCAGCTGGTGGTGCTGGGCAGTGCTGGTATGGCAGAGCTCTTTCTTCCCTCTGTAACTCCTGCACTGAGTCTCCTGTGCTGCCTGCCAGACGGAATTTTTAAAGCTATATTATATTAATACCTGCCCAAGTTCTACAAAGGCTTTTGTAGAAGATGTGTGGGGTTGTATCTATGGCAAAGCTGACTAGTGAAGGAGGGAATCCAGCAGTTTTCTCTCGAAGAAGGCCTTGCATACAGACCTTGTGATGGTGTGCTGCCAGACGGTGCTGTTTGCACCTACTCTGTGTCCTTCGTGCAGAGCACCTCATAGTGCTTCACAACAAGCATCCATGAAAACTGAAGGCGACAAATGTTTTTAAGGAAGGGAGTTGACTCAGGGAGATAGGGGGGGAGAAGGGAATTACTGCTACAGAGAGCAGCAGAAATGAAAGGGCAACTTCTAACTGCAAGGGAGGTTTTCATCTTTAGAGGGCTAGGGGAGATCCCTGTTCAAGAGTACTACATAAATTGCTTTTAGGAATAGGGATTTACAGATGTCAAGGACTCTTACACCCTGCTGCTAATGTGCCATAACATTCTGTGCAAAGTATCAACACAAGTGAATGTTTCTGACTATAATACAGACTCATGTGTACAAAAACACAAGGCTCATAGTCATTAAACATCAGAAAACATAAAAAATATTCATTTGTGAATTTATTTACTTAGAAAATAAGTCAGTCTTCTCTGGCATCACCAGTCCATACATGCATCTCTCTTATCTTGAGCTTTCTGACAGTTACTGGCTACAACAAAATAATTTCTAAAGAATGGGGGTATGTGAGATAAGATCGTCCTAGAATGTTATAGTAGCACTTAAGGATATGAAATGTATCTTCATATTTTGGCTTCTGCCTTACCTATATACGTGGAAAATGTCTCTCCTTCATGAGGACAGAAAAGCATTGAAAGATGAGTGTATGCATGCACACACAAGTGGCTTCCCAAAGATTCCAATCCATCATTGTTGCTGCTTTTCCTGTGCTCCTCTGGGGTAATAAGAGTTACCACATATCTTTTGTCATGCTAGCTCAGTGCATTCAGACACTCAAATGCATCATTCTTTTGTAAAATATTAGTAAGTAGAAGTACATCTCAGGTAATAGCGCTGGAAATAGGGGAAGGAATTCTTCGCCTCCAATGCAGATTTGTTACTGCATGCTGTGCTGTGTCTTTGGTGACAATAAAATGTATTCCACTGTTTCATCATGCAAGGTTCTGAGCTTGCTTTTTAGCTTTCTGTCTTTATCAAGTCTGTCTCTTCATCATACAGATCACAGATAATTGTGGCTCCCACCGCCTCTGTCTGTGGCATCTTGGCAAATGTTGCCTTCTCTCTCTTGTAAATATATTTTGGGGTTGTTTTGTAAGTTAGAGATCACATGTGAATAAAAGTGGAACTGAAAAATAAGATAATTGATTTAATTGAATAGTTGTCAACGTTTTAAGTAGTGTAAACACATAAAGGAAAGGTAGTATCTTTAAACTATCTGTGTTACAATCCTTAAGAAACCCACCAGTTTCAGAAGGAATTGCACAAGTGTCAGAACCTCCCACAAGCAGAAAAGAAGATAAATACTTTAAGAATAAATATATTTGTTAACCTTCTTAAAAATGTTGTTTTCAAGTGTCATCACTTCTGTGAAAGTTCCTGTATTGGCAGAGCCATAAGTGAATGTTCTTTTGTTGTTATTTGGACAAATGCAACAAAATAAACATTGTGAGCTAAGGGGGGAAGTTGTTTAGTTTTTTTTTTTTAATTTTATATGTCCAGACCCATCTGAACCTACAAAGATTGCTACTTGACCGGGTTCTTAAATATCAGTATGTTTGTTCAATGTGAATAAAAGTAGAAGATGGCTTAGTGTAAATTTTCCTCTTGCAATGGTTAATGTGGAAAAGAAACCAGAGATCAGTAGTCAATCTCCAAGATAAATGCTCCAGTTCCTTCACTTCACCATGCTAAAAGGGATAGATCTTTCAAGGATGTGTGTGGAGTCACTGTGTAACTTTGCAGAGATTATTCTGACTGCTACAAAATGTTCCTGTGGCTCCCTGTGAACTGGAGCATCTGCATTCAATTGGCAACATAGAGTTACATATAAAATATCAGCTAATATGTACACGTTTCTAGACTTGGTAGAAGAAATGGTCGGTTCTTTAGGTTCGATATTCAACCATAGCTGGGAGTTGTGTAATCTGGTTCCACACACAATGGTAGATGCTGTATCAAATATTTCCATCATGTATTTTGAATGCAAGACACAGTTCACCTCTGATGTCAGTTAGGACTTCAGTGAAATGGTGACCACTTCTGCCAGGTCAGAATTTGATTTTATGGAGATGAAAATGTTGTCAACCAAGAAGCTGGAATTTCTTTAAGAAATTGGGCTACTGTTGTTGTGTATGGTGAATTTAGAGCTAACAGAAATGTTAATAAGGTTTCTTTGTGATGGAGGTTTTTAGCAATGTATGCAGAGGCAGAAAACATTGAGTTATTTGCCTCTTAAGAAGCCCTTGAGTATGCTGTTAGCATCAAATGCAAGCAACGTTTAGTCATTAGTGACCTGCTCAGCTGCTTGAATTGGTGACCTGAAGGAGGTAGACTCGTTACCAATCCACTGAAATAGTGTCCTCACTTATCTTCAGCTCTGATGCATTAAGAAAAATCACTGCTGTATGACCATCAGACTCATCCTTCTGCTTATGTGATGGGCTGTGATTTTGTGTCTCAGCTTGCCAGATGAGCTGTGGGTAAGCTCCCACCAGCTATGGAGAATTCATCATCCTGCCTTGCCTGTTTGCGTAGGGGCACAGGCATCGGTGCCTGCCGCGAGACAGACCTGCTCAAATCTTAATCAATTCTGTCATTGTCTCACCCTCTAGTGGCTTGTCTGGGAAACAAGATGTAAATGATGGTTAAATTTGAGTGTTGGTACTTAAATTCTGCAGTGCCTTTCCCTGTATTTTCAGCTGACAACCATGTGTGGATGTACTTGCAAACTACAGCGCAGTGACTAATTTCAGTCTGCCTAAAACTGAGATGCTGCCCACGACACTGAAGAGCTTGATTACAGGGGATGTCAGATAGAACAGGGTTTTCCACTGTTTTCACCTCACCATTTATATAAGCTGGTCAGAGCAGTGTGGATGGCAGTCTGAAAGGGTGTTGCTTTGATACTATTCATACCGAATATAAAATCATTTTTAGTACATGCCGGAGACCCGTGTTGTTGCAATTAGGCCATGAATCGTGTTCTCAGAGCAGCACGCACGGTGTGCGGGTAAGTGGCAGAGTGTCAGTGTGAAGCACTGTGCTTAGTTTGTTAGACGCTTGCATAGAGTCTTTTTTTATTCTTAGCTCTGCCTCTTCATGCTAGTAGAAAAATATTCTCCTTACATGCTTTTAAGGTCCTGTGTATTTAAGACCTGTGTGGATATCTAAATAGTGTTACCTGAACAAAAGAATTAATGAAAGCATGTGAGTAGGCAGGGTATTGACTCTTCACTTCTGTGGACTCTTTTGGCATTCAAATTTATATGCCAGAGACTTTTGTACCTACAATGGATGGAGATGTAACTTTTAATGCCTGCTGGCAGGTGAAAATCAAGTTGTTGATGGAGTTACAGTGGTTTGGAAGTACGGATTTATTTTATGCTGGTTTTTGTTCACCACAAATGTAGGTTGTGTTGTTGACAACTTTGCTGAACTTGTGTTGCCCATGGTGCAGGCAAATTGAGGCTAGTACAGTATAGTAATTAATTTATGATATAATATTTGTTTCGGCTTTATTCCAATACTGCCTGTGAGAAACAGAGTCTCAGATAGATTTTTATATAAAGTTTAGTATATGATAAAAGCAATCACAGGCCTGGGTGTGAGGGAGATTTCTCTCTGCCAACACACACCGCACAAGGTAAAACTTAGTCCTTTTAATCAGTTAATACTTACATATTCATTTGGCTTCATGCATAAACATCATTTAACATACA
>JAOXXN010000446.1:99371741-99392506 GCA_026770055.1 Myrmophylax atrothorax | reverse complement strand
GGGGAAAGACCTAGCAAAATTATTTTAATTTTTAAATATCTCTTAAACTGAGCAGCGAATTAGGCTCTGGAGAGCACGTGCGTGTGTTGTTGCTCCCTGTCCGTGGTGCTGCAGTCCAGCCCCGGTGCCGGGCCCTGTGCGGGGCATCGCCAGGCACTGGCCCAAAAGGTCTGGGGGAACAGGCTACGAAGCCTTTCACAGTATTGTTAGTACCTTTCTTCTGTAAATAATTATTTCTTACCTGCAGCTGTGTTTATAATTGAAGTTATGCAGTTGTGGGTGTTCTCTCCTGAACAATAAATCCATGTCCTTATCTAGGAAAAGTTTTGTTCTGAGATCAAAGGTGCTCTAAAAGGTCACCAAAAACATGCATGCAGAACCATGTAAGAGAGATTTCTTTTTAGGAGGTAAATTATTGGAGTTAAGGTATATGTATATTTCCAAAGATTAATTTACTCCCTCAGAATAAATAAACCTAACTGGAAATCAAGAATTTTGGACTCTCACGAAAAGTTATTGGGTTTATGCATAATTTTATTTTAGCCAGTTGAACTATGTATGTGAGAAACTATTATTGAAACCTGATCCGTAAATTATAAAAATTTTATGAACGAAATGATGATAGTTTTGTTTAAAGGCTTTGTTCCTGTGTACAACTTCAGAAATTTTCACATACGTTCACACATTATTTTGAAGATTAAAAAACCTTCTCTTTGTTTTTATAAAATTGGGGAAAAGTAACAGTAATTGCATGTGGGTGCTTCTTTAATAGAAAATAGGTTTTAGTTTTATTTTTGTTTCCATTTTCTAATCTCACAGAATATTTCCTTGCCTGAAAAGTAGCATATGAGGAATTGAGCACAGTATCTTTTAGAGGATTTATGGTAATGCTGCTGAATTTAGCTGAGCATAAACAGCATGGTGAGCCCCTCAGGGTCTCTTCATTTTCCTGACACACTCCACTGCTGCCCCATTAACACTTCGTCTGTTATTGCCATCTACTCAGTTTAATGAGTATCTTTGAATTTGAAGTTCTTCACAAAAAACAATAGCTAAAGTATCTGATGCACCTACTGTAGCTTTCAGTATTGTATCTTATTCCCTTTGTAATTTTTTAAAATAAAAACTATGTGTGTGTTCTTCATCAGTGCAGTTACATTGTGACATTTTCTTTAATTACGGCTGATGCTAATCACAGGCACCGAGTAATGACTACAGATAGATACGATGCTGTATCTGTCTGTGTTCAAGGTAAATGCATAGCTGCCAAAGGAGGCTTTTCCTTTAAAATTCATCGGGTTAATACTGACTCTTTAGTGTGAAGTAGGAGTAGTTCTGCAGAAGACTTTGTGCTTTTAAAGCAGAATGTTATATTTCTTTTAAGAAATCGTAAGGGAAAGGACTAGGTGCTCTTTTCTGATACCTGTATCAATCCAGCTAACTGATGTAAAGGGTCAACATGTGTCTCGTTAGATTGGATTCCTAAATCTGAATGATCAAATTCCTCTGAATACATGAATGAACCATTTTAAGCAATTAGCTGTATTATCATTTGAGGACTCAACCTGAATAAAAGCCAGAATAATGTTGCAGTGGGACACATCATAGGATTTTTGAACAGTTCTGATTTTGCATTGGCTATTAACTGATCAGCCAAAGGACTCTAAATCACCTTAGATATTTAACAGATCTGACAAGTCTTTGCTGGGTCAAATAACAAAGCAATGAAATAGATAAATAAATAAATAAACAAACAAAACCCCCAAACAAATGAACAAATTCCTATTATGGAAAACTGGGGCAGTCGGTTACACATTGGAATGAATATTTTTATTAAATGCAGTCATTGAAGGAATATTTTTAAAAGGTAAAATAACATGTGAGTGATTTTCTGTGTTCCTGGTAAGCTTGCTATCCTTCATTAAATTTTTTTTCTTTCTTTTTTTTATTTTTAGAAAATGAGTCTGGAAGAAAATTGGTGAATCCAATCCAGTGGACCCACAAGCACTCTGACAGGCTCAGAGAGCAGAGTCTGTACCAAAGAGCAATTACCCCACCAAACGATTTCAGGTACACTTGACCTAAATATAGCACTCTCTGGAGATTATTGACAAGAGTTCATTTCCTGTAGTGCTTTTCCCATTTGCTACCCCTGATAACCACTGTGATCTTATCTTCCTGGTGCCGCATGACTTCTGGGATGCAGTTAAGAGTTCTGTTGTGCATTATCTTTAAATAGACAATTCATGCTAAAAGAGTCATTTGCAGTTAAATTAGATGATGCATATATTATTCTTGTTGCTGAAGTTAGAAAGATCAGGAATAACTGCCTGAATCGTTTTGAACCTGGATGCACTGGAATTCTTTTTACTGTGAAGTCAGAAAGGTAGTACTAGTTAGTTATAAATAAATGGGAAATTTTATTTCATTAAACAGTAACAGTAGAGTCAGATGTCCAGGATGGGTAGGTTGGAAAACTTGCTAATTATTTAACTGTATATATATTTATTCATAAAGTGTGGCTTCCCCTAGTGCCATCCTACTACCTCCAGGCAATCCCAGCAGTTATGATATGCTGGCATGAAAAACAAATGAGTGTATGAATTGAGTGTGTAAGTGTACAAAATGTGGATGAAGTGAATTCAGGAGCTGGTGTTGATAAAATCCATTTCAGTTTTGAGGAATGCATTGTTTTTAAGCATTGCTTGCGAACTTGTGCAAAATGCTGGATACATTTGTGTTCCATGTGTGTGGAATATAGAGAAAATAGATGGTGTTCCCTTGATGTTCGTCACACAAATTTTTTCTTGCATCATTTTTCTTTTACTGAATTCTTTTTGGGAAAATCTATGTGTTGCCCTGAAGTTCAGAAGGCCGGTATCAAATTCCATGCTGAGCAGCTGTTGGGGAGCCATTTTTCACAGACCTTTATTAGCTAGTATCAAAGAACACAATTGTGCTGTGGTTTTCCTATATATCCCCTATGGTTTCCCCAAAGAATATCAGAATACTTTTATTTTGTTAAGGGGGTAAACTCTGCTAATAATCACAGGTCCCACTCCTCGAAGGAAACTCAGGAAGAAGTTCAGTTGAAAGCTGAATAATTTATAAGATAGAGACACATATACAATATATTGGTCTACTGACTGCGTTCCTTTGATGATGATGGACAGCAGTTATAAATGTTGTTAAACTCAGAAATTCTATACTAAAATAAGATGAAGCATGAATCAGTTAATTACATTCGACATTAATTAATTTATTATAGGGAAACTTTGGATTAAATATAAGATAAAACTTACCTCTGATTTACTTTTTGCCTATCTTCTATAATGAGTTGAAACACAGCATATCACAGTGGAAAGCAATAGTAATTTGAAATACAAGTATAATAAGAAGAAAGCAGTAAAATAATACATGAAGGTGGAATGAGAATATACAAGGCATGATTAAATGGATTCTCAGCTGGATAGGCTGAGCTCATAGAACTTCTTGTGCTGTGGTTTAGGATGATGAGAAATTGTGTAGTCCTTTCTGGTGGGCTGCTAAAGAAAATAATTTTGCCATTTGAGAAGTGAAGACATGTACATGAGAAAATTAAATAGGTTCATGGGAGGATCTTTCTGTTGCAGAGGCTTCTATAGGACAACACAATTAAGGAACATGGGCTTAGAGGTGAAAAAAAAATCAATCCTTCCCCAAAACAAAGAGAGAAAGAAGACTTTTAAGAAGTTACCAATAGATCCAGTCTAAATTGAAATGTTTACCTTCTTTACATTTGATATTTTATAAACAGAACTTCTCATACAGACTCTTGCAGTGCTGCAAGGGCTTAACCTTGAACCTTGCTGCTGTGATTTTTCCCATTTTCTTTTTGCATGCATAAAATGTATCTAAAGCTGGATTTTTTTGGTCTGCAGAGGCTTATCAGATACACACATTTTGTTAATCATTGTTGCATTCCAGATACCTGATATGGCTGACATACAAACAGTTGCACATGCTATTGATGAGTGAATCAGTTTGAAACTTAGGAACTAACCCCAGTAAATCTCATGTAAACTCACTTCTCTGTGTGAATGGTCTTTATGAGAATTGCTCACTTCAGCTGGTAAAAGGCAGAAACATCATTCTGGGACATAAATTAAGCTTCATCTTGTAATATATTATGGAGCCCGTGAAAGGTACAGCACCTTAAGCATTTTTATTATAGTTATTTTACAACTTTAAGGGATGTTCTTGTCCTTTACAGGATGCAGACCCATAGAGGACAATATCACAGATTAGATATGTTATATTTGCTGCTGTATTCAGTTTGCCCTGCCATGGTAGTGAAAAGTTTAGTAAAGCAACCCTAATTAGGCAGTGTAGGAACCCCTGGTATGCAACATTTTTCTTAGCCAGCTTTGTATTATTTCTGCTTGTCCTACGGTGCCTCAGGGAATGAGAAAAGTCTGACCCATTAATTAGAGAATTAGCTTAGAGTTGAGAAAGATGGTTTTGTCTATGCCACAAATTTCCTGCAAGACACTTAGCTAAGTATTGACCAAAATTCAGCAGACATAAGGGCGAGGGAATTATGGCGATACTTCCTCTGCTTTTGAAGCAGAATCATGTGTGTCCTTCCATGTTTCTGGTATCTTAGTTACCCCTCTTAAAATACTTGGGTAGTCAGAAATCCTCACTCCCCTCATTAGCCGAAAAGAATTCTGTATACTTCTCTGTCACACTGTTCTTATGTAAAGATATTGATGGGATGGCAGGGATGCACAAAGCAAAGTAATGCCTCATGTTAGTTCAGATAGGGTATTACAGAGATACTGTCATGGTGACAAGTTCGTGTTTGCTCTTGGCAGTGTAAGCCTTCCTAATACGACCCTCTGAAAAGCAAAGTTCATCAATCAAAATGTCACATGTTGCTAAATTTGCAGTTTATAAATTGTCACTATAAGTGTAAGTAGTAGAAATCATCACATAAAACTGTACTTCTTTTTCTTTGTCTTTCTCCAGACTTAAATGGTTTAAAAAATGAGGCAGTAGGCTCTAAATTGCAGTTTCCAGGCAGCATCCCTGCTCCTGAGAGCAGGCATGGCTGTTTATGTTGCATGGGCCAGCCAGCTGTGATTGATCACAGGATGCTGCTGTTGTTAGCACACTTAAGAGAACAGTTATGTTAAAGCTAAAAATGCCAAGGCTGGGGAATATCACCAGTAAGGATTAGGAAAAAAACATTCTTGTGTTTTACTGGCTGTGTAGCTCAGCCTGCCAGAATATCTAATCCCTAAATCATCCTGAAAATTGTTTGGGTTATAAAATCAAATTAAACCTGCTGTGAAAGGTCATGGTCTCTCTTCACTGCGCTAGCAGCTATGTGTATAAATCTCAATCCCTGATCAAGGGGAATGCTCCACATAAGTAAAAATGCTTTTTAAGAGAAATCTGCTAATGATAGAGCTGATAATTTTTGTTGCAATCACTTAGGAAGTGTTGGAGTAATTGAATTAGAAGAGGTAAAAATAATTCTGCTAGATCTTAGCTTCTCAATGTTTAATCCCTCCTTTTTCTCCTACTCTAACATTTTCTGAAGGATGGTTATCATGTTTCTTTATTTTGATCAGTTTCTGGTTTCTAGCTTTTTTATGTTATCTTAAATGATTCTTTTGTCTTTATGAATACTGGTTACTAAATTTTGGTGGGCAGAAAGAAATCGTAGCACACATGGGCCCATTTCACCTTTTTTCACTCCAGATGAATGACTGTGTATTGCTCTAACTGAGGTATTCCTTCTGAAGCCAAGGAGGACACAGAAGACTAATTTGAAAGCCAAATGCAGTTCAGAGAAACATGTCATTGATGATATAGGGTTTGGGTCAGAGTTGAGTTAGGTCAGAACTGTGCTTCTCATACAGTAGAAATAAAGCTTTTATTAACAAGTCTACATAAAAAAAGACTTTCATACACTGAGACAGAAGAGGTGCAGAAGTACATTTGTACAGCAATACATTCATCTTCAGTGCACTGAAGAATGCCAAGGAAAGGAATATGTTTGATAAAGAGACTTATCCAGTAAGTAGATAAAGTCAGCAGAAGGTACATGTTTTCTAGTCAATCAAAACTAGAAAGAAATTGTTTTTAAAAGTGTTTTTAGAAGCGTGGTGGGCAGGCAAAGCTATGTGCAAACTCTTACAAGCTCAGCAGTCCTTTCTGTGTACAAATACAGATACAGTTTATGACTCTGTAGTATGTCCTTATTAATGTTATTGCAAACAAAATTTAAAGAACAAAGTGTAGTCTAAAAGTTTCCTTTCTGCTTCCAGATACATTTTTGGGAAGGTGTGGAGGGAGTAGACACTGCCACTTCATGGCCACCTTGCACATTTCACTAGGAGGCTGCTCCTCTGTGGTTTGGGACAGACCAGTCCACGCTGCTCCGCAGCTCTCAGTAGTATTGTCCCCAAATGACCTTGTGGATTGATTTCTATTTCAAAATCATACAGAAGTTAAATATTACTGAAAATAGGATTCACTCTTGTTTTGCTCCCTTTCATGGCTTCCAGGGTGAAATTTATTGCCCTAATGTAATGTCTTTTATATCAAAATTATCTTTGGCTAGGCTGCCTATATAGTCAATGGAGAGAAACAGACACTTTTAGGGCATGATTCATCTCCTCGGAAGGTAGACGTCTAAGTAGGTCAGATGAATCAGACAGTAGAATAGCACATTCCTTACTAGAGAGAATAAAGAAAACCTAGGGATCAGCTCAGCTGTTGATGCATATATTGCAGATATCTAAAATTAAGTGAAATGAACTTTATAGGATCTAAGTCAGAGTTCAGAGTCAGAAGAAAATATCCTGCTCTTTAGGAGGCACCTTTTTCTTCAGAGCTCCTGGTTTCACTGCACTGGGGTGCACGTTCATAGTCATAGTCATGAGGTGATAAATTAAAAAAAGTATTACACCCCCTCCTCCTACTTAATATGTTAAGGTGTGCCTATTGAGTAGACTTAGTTGCATATGTAGGTAATTGGTATACATCTCTCATCAGTTATTCCACTGGTTCCACAGTGGCATCATTTGTTTACTAGTCTCTGGTAATTACCTGCAGGTACATGATCTCACCATGGGTTTGGTTAGTCCTTCTGAACCGTTTCACAACCAGATACTTTTTTTCTCAATTTGAAACCTCTACAAGTAGAAAGAGAGGTGAAGATATGCATTTAATTTAGGATAGTAGACTAATTTGAATTGTTTCTCTATCATAATCATTACTGTTAGTGCCAGAGTTTCACTAAATGCCCCAGTAGATGGGGTGGTTAGTACAAATATACCTGAAAGTCTCCACAATGAATATTTTCAAGTGCTAAAAAAATAGTTTTGCAAAAAGGATCTCTGCTTTATTTAGTTTGTGTTTGCTTGAAGTTTCAACCATAATCAAAAAACCGGAACATCCAAGAATGAAAAATGGCATTTATTATATATTTGAAATAAAAAATCAACAAATAAAGACTTGCCTAAAACACTTGAACACCAATTCAGCTTTTTCATATGCTGTTCTTCTCCCATTGTTTGCAAAACTCCAGATCCCAGCAACCCTGCAAGACTTTTGTCAGATGCATACCCAGGAGTAGCACAAGGATAACAGCCTGGAGTAAGCAGATTGGTAGTGAGGCTAGCAGGTGCCAAAACATGCTGTTTCATGACCCAGTGTAAAGATGCCAAAATAATCTCAAATGCACTTAAGTAAATAAATGCAAAAACCCCTCAGGCTTCAGAAATACAATATGTAGAACTGTCTGAGATTAAGCAAGAAACTTAAAAGTTAGAAACCCAGTGTTCTAATTTCTACTCTGCAACAGATTAGCTGTGTTCAGATAGTAATGTATTTTGCCACTTAAATGTACGGCATGGTTTTCAGAAGGAACTGGGAGCAGAACTACAATGGATTCCACAGATAAAAAACATGAACTTAGGTGGAATCACATTCAAATGTTGACTGCATATCTCTATCTCATTTCCTGTGTCTTTCAAAGTCATAGTATGTGGCTGCCCACATTTATGGTAATTTCAAATGTGTAAACAGCAATAAAAATTGATTTGCAAGTGCAAGTGTTTTAAAATCACTCTCTCTTCAAGTGTTGTAAAATTGCTTTATGTAAAATCACTTTATCACTTAACAGGTTGTCCAGGGAAGTTGTGGATGCTCCATCTCTGGGAGTGTTCACGACCAGCTTGAGTGGTGGTCCTGAGTAACCTGGTGTAGTGGGTGGAAAACCTGCCCACGGCAGGGGGATTGGAAATGATCTTTGAGGTCCCTTCCAACCTAAGCCTTTCTATGATTCTATGACTTTATTATTAAAGGTAAAAGCAGACGCCTGTCTATGGAACATGTTTGTTTGATTAGCCTGAAAACTGCTTGCTGTAGATCATGTCCAAATGGCCATGGTTAAGCCATTGCATGTAACTTAAAAGATAGCAAGAGCATGACTACTCTGAGTGAACTTGAACTTGAAAAATACACTGTGAAATTGTGAGAATCATCGAGATATTTGGTGCTATGTAAAATAAGACCAATGCAATAAAATGTATGCCTGATATTGAAATACCGATGCAGGGGTGAAAAGGAAGTAAAAAAGGAGGTGAAAAATTTTATTTGCATTTTGAATATTTTATTCAAATTTGAAATCGTTTTGCTACTGTGGGCCTTTCTGTATCTGCTGCTGATTCTATAGTGTGCAGTATATCTAAAAGTATCTAAAAAATAAGGGATAGTAATTGTCATAGAATCACAGAATATCCTGATTTGAAAGGGACCCACAAGGATCATCAAAGTCTGACTTGGAGCCCTGCACAGGAGAGCCCCAGAGAATCACACCATGTGCCTGAGGGCATTGTCCAAACACTTCCTGAACTCTGTCACTTGGTGCTGTGACCACTTCCCTGGGGAGCCTGTTCCGGTGCCCAACCACCCTCTGTTTCGTGCATATGTAACCTCAACCTCCCCAGACACAGCTCCATACCATTCCCTTGGGTCCTGCCACTGGTCACCAGAGAGAAGAGATTGGTGTCTGCCCCTCCTCTTCCCCTTGGGAGGAAGCAATGAGGTTTACACCCGAGACAGAGGAACTATGATTGCTGTAGTCTGGCAGTTATGACAGTGGAATGATGATTGCTGTAGCTTGTAGACACCCAAAGAAGGGCCCACATGCTAAAATTTTCAGGGTGAAAAAGTATTTCCTGGTAACAAGTGCTTTATCTTCTATGAATTACGAATTCAAAGCCAAGGAATCCAAAGTTTAAAAGGTAAGGTATAGTAAATGATGCAGAAGTGACAGAAACTTAACCTTCTGAAGTTTATGAATGTGTGGATATAGTGTATGTTCTGAAGTACCCAGTGATCTGTCTCTGTGTTCTTTAGTTAAGAGATTAGAAAGGCAAAATCTTCTATACAGTCTGTCTATTCATCAGCAAGGCACGTAATTGGTCCCTGGTAAGGCAAGGCAGTGCACACGGAAACAAAACCAGAAAGCAAAAAAACCCAAACAACTGAAGTTCTTCCTTAAATATATAGCCATTTATTACAAATGTGATGATTCATATCTTGGAGTGCAAGAGAAAGTAAGGAATGAACCCATACAACAAAATACAATCTCTTATTAAATATGCTGGTATAAGAGACATAGTCATTCTTAAAGGACAGAATATTTCAAATGGAAGCCACTTACTTTATCAGATATACAGATATGTGCCTCTGTACACAAATAGCCCATGATTTTCACCAACAGAAAGTCACATCTATATGAAAAAGAGGAGGCAAAAGTTTTATTTGGCTTACTTTTGTACGTCTTTGAGAAGGGCTGATAAAAATAGCTGTGCTTTGTCTCTACACCTCTTGAATTTAATGGAACTCTAATATACTCTTTACTTGTGAGAATCAATCTTAGATTTCTTCTTGAACTCATGTACTTTAATTACTTCAAGTGACAATGGTGGGCAGCAGGAACTACTGTGATGTAGCACATTACATAGAAGATGGTCTCTATACTTCAACTTGCTTCTGTTTATGATGCTAAAGGAAATTTTTGCCTAAAATCCATACTTTCTGTAGAAAATAAAAGAATAATTGGTAATGAAATAGCCATTCCATATTCCAGTTTTTGTAACTCATTACAGTATTGCATTTCCAATAGTCAAAAGTAAATTCTGCTTTTAATTGGATGAATAAAATACAGATTATTAATATATGTCCTTTAATCAGATATCAGAAGGATCTTCAGTTATTTCATATTATGTGTGGAAAATCTACATTAGAGTCCAAACATTCTAAAGCTAATATGTGCCAGAATTAACTTTGTTAAGGCAAATTAATTTAATCTCCCCCATGCATATGCATTGTGAAGACTTCTTTAATTACGTGATAACATGTTGTTTTTCCTTACAAGATCTTTTCCTCATTCAGTTCACAGGATATATGATAGTCACTTAATGAACAGCTGTTCAATATTTTGTTTTCATGACATTGTTCAGTGTGTGCCCCCATATCTTGTTTACTACAGAATATTTAAGCCCTAC
The DNA here is from genome assembly GCA_026770055.1 of Myrmophylax atrothorax. Classification (NCBI taxonomy): domain Eukaryota; kingdom Metazoa; phylum Chordata; class Aves; order Passeriformes; family Thamnophilidae; genus Myrmophylax; species Myrmophylax atrothorax. The sequence goes on along the minus strand of JAOXXN010000446.1, from coordinate 99,381,935 downwards.
TCTGAAGACACAGTTATTAATTATTACTAATTTCCTTTTGGGATTTTCCTAGTGATCATCACTGTAGTGCCTAAGTGATGAAAAACATTAAACTAGCTTTACTGCAGGTTGGAGGTTGGAAGACAGTATGATTTCCATTTTATGGCTGGGGAACTATGATCCAGAAGACTGTGTTGAAAAGGTGCCACTAATCTACAGGACCATCCCGAGGTGCTGAGGTTCAAAAGCCATGACTCATTACTGCCACAGGAAGTTTTCCAAGTCGGATCTTCCCATCTCCAGCTGTGTCTCTCAACATTCATCACTTCTGCAAATGCAAATGCTTTGTCTCAGTGAGTTACATAGGAAATTGAGAATATACTTTTAGTGACCAGCTGCAAAAAAAGCTGGTTTGAATTACTACAATGGAAAGGATATGTCAAGAAAAGATAGAATCCTGCTTTGTAGGCCATCATCCAATTAACTTGACCATTATTGCTCCTCTTGCAATGGTGTCCCATTTTTAGTACATTTCTTCAAAATTCTTCACCAAGTAAACCTTCTTCAGTACACAGTTCTGATTCATCCTTACAGCAAGGCCTTTCTTTTGCACTGTGTGAGGCAGGTGTGTTCTGGGAACAATGGTATATGAGTCATGCCCTTAGTCTCCATCATGATACCCGTTCACAAGATGGGGAAAAATTTGGTTATACAGGCAACCTGGCACTTCAGGCATCTTTGTCCTTGATTTGGTCACATAAGAAAAGTTACTTTGAAAATGTGTCTGTGTGAGAAAGAGAGATAGAAATAGACAGAGGGAAAGATAAAGAGTACACACTTAAAATTTTAAAAATAAAACCTCATAAGAATATCTTAACCCCCATGCGAATTATGAGACACTTGGCACCTTAAAATCCCCCACACCATGTTGTACCATTCTTGTATTGTAAAGAAGTTGCATAGAATAATATTCTGTGAAAAATAGTGCTGGAGTAATAAGACACAAGATAACTATTTTCGTTACCAGCAGACTTCAGAGATGTTTATTGATGGTACAGGAATTGTGAGAAACTGAAATTTAGTTCCCAGGAGTCCCCAAAGGGTTTTTTAGTCATTACTGATTCTCCTGCTTAATTCTCAGTGACCTTTCCTGCCTCTGTGCACTCTGTTAGAACTCTGAGTGTACCCTCGTCCTGCGTCCTTAGCAGGACAGTTCTATTTCTCACTGCTCCACTGGCTTCTTGTCCTGTGTTCTTTTTTTTTACCACAAGCGTATTCCAAATTCTTCGCCTCCTGCCTTCAGTGCCTTCCTACAGGCAGTGTCTGCATGTCTTCATCCCTCATTCCTCCAGGGTGGGATCCCCTGGCTTCCCAGCCAGAACTCCATCGTCAAGCTCTCTTTTAAGTTCCTCTGCCTCCAATTATCCATTGCTTGTCTCTTTGCACTCCTGTTCCAAATACTGCCATGAAATGTTGGTTCTTCCTCTGTCTTTCCTGTCTGCAGCTTCTTTTTCCTTTGGACAGTAGGGAACTGATAGAACTCTATTCATGAAAATATCATTGTAAATTTGAGAGCAAAGCCTCTATTTGCTCTAGGACAACATTGCACGAGTTTCATTTCTTTCCTCAAAATTTGGACTTAAATCTAAATATCGGAGACAGAAGTGATTGCACCCATGACATACACTCAATACCTGACCCTAGTCCAGGAAGACCTTTCTATTCCTGCTGGATACATACCACATCTGCTTCTACTTAGACATTTCTGCATTTTGTCTCCATTGCTGGTCACCCCTTATCTGATAGTCAGTCTTGAATCCAGATAGTTTGTGCTAGATGGAAGCAGACTTCTGGGATGTTGCATGAATACAACCCCAGAATTCAGCACTGACATGAAATCTACAGGTTACTTGAGTTACAGATGCACCTTACATTCCAGTAACAGCTGGGCAGGTTAATATCTTCACCACTGGACAGACCCTGTGTAGAAAAGTCCTGCAATATCAATCTATGGAAATTGTACAGTGCCAGATACTATTCCGTTTACTTATTGCAAACTCATATATGATTTGAATCTAGAAGGGATAACTGGTTTATTTGATATCATACCTTGCTTAACACAGGCTAGATAAATTTATCGTGTACTCTTGTGTTGTTCTATAACTGAAGAAAGCCTGCTTATTATTTGATCTCGAATTTACAGTATCAGATAGTGCTGGATTTACTTCTGTCCTCCATAAGTTGTAAAGCTTTGCACAACTTCTGAAATACTTCTAGAAATTGTAGCCAGCTCAAAGAAGGACTGAGCTAATACCTTCTTTTGAAAGTGGTATTCCATGTGAAAGACAGGTAGGTCTTGGAAATACTCACTTTACATTGACTAATTATTGTATTTAATTTCCATACTTTCAAAATACACAGTGTCTTGAAAGCTTCACAATACTGCCTTCTTTCAAAGAGTCTGGCTCTTTCATTGTATTGCATTTTGCTTTGTCATCTTTGTCAGCCTTATTCTTTTCCTGGCAAGGAACTTGGAAGAGCACATGATCAGTAAAAGAGTTGGGGAAAAAAAATGGCAGAGCAGCCTAAACTTTATAGTGGAGTCTGTGGGAAATATTTAAATGAGAGCAAGGGTGTTGAATTCGGGACAAGACAATAATGATGGTTAGATTTGTTAGAATAAGTATGGGAGATTTGTTCTCAGTTCCCTGCTTTGTTCACATCTTCTCTCCACTCTTGTCTCTCTATGACACAGTTCCTTATCAATAAAATAGGAATAACACTGTCTCACAGATATTAAAATTGTTGCTTCACAGATACCATAGAAAGAAGGAAAATAATTATTCTCAGCCTAGTGTAGTATTACATCTTTTATGAGTCCTACAATATATGAATACTCTAATACTGAGGGTATGTCTCATATGAGTATTATGATGAATGGATTGGGAAGTTTTAAACCTAGGACAACCAAATTTTCCAAACCTTCCTTTGTTTGCGCAGTTCTGAGCATTGTTTTATTATTTCCCCCCACCCTCTAGTGATACTCATACTTTCATGGTTTGTATGACCTTTTAGCTTCTCACAGCTACTCACATCTGCTCGTATTTCAGCATTGCTCCTGTTCCTCCAGAATTCTCTCTGTCATGTCCTTTTACTTTAAATTTGCCTGTTATGAACAGCAACTTCCTTCTCCTTTGAACTGTATGCCCCAAGTCAGTGTAAAGGGAGTTTTGGGGTTCATGAAGGTAGTGAGGTGTTGAGAGTGCTTATACCAATTAGAAGATGAATATAAATAACAGTCAAATATAGTACAAATATATAACTACTCTCCGGAGAAGAAAGCACATAGATCTGTTTGCGCAGCAGGAGTCGCTGAGTTGGGTGAAGCAGCTCTTGATCTGAATGACATTTCCTTAACTCAGGAGGAATTATTTGTGGAGTTAGTAAGAGCTTAGTTGTAACAGGGAGGAACTGAGCTGTGCACTGACCATGCCTGTACTCACTGTGCTTTGCACTGTCCTCTTTGTTTTCATAGTTGGGGTAGCCCAAGGCAAACGTGAGCTCTCTTGAACTGAATCACTGCTTTGTTGCTCAGGTCTGTGTATTTAGGGACATATTCTATAGTCTGTGCTGAGATGTTCTAAAATTATTTCCAAGTTAATTCTATTATGGGAAGACCTATGTGTCTTCTGTGGACAAATTGTTCAAACAGCAGAACTCAACCACTGTGGAAGTGCATTGAGTCTCTTTTCTTGCTGCAGGGCCTGCATAAAAAAGCATGGCCACATCCCAACTCACACATAGGATAATGATGCAGGTTTATGTGCTGTCAAAGTTCACTGATTTTCCTATGAAGAGTTAAGACTAGAAGTGTGTAAAGCTCAAGTCAATTAGAGCCTTGACAGCCACCACCACCTCACTCAGCCTTGAGCATAAAGAGCAGTTCCCAGTTCACACTGGTCTTAAAAATTGGCTGGTGTGGCACGATGAATAGCTCAGACCATTTTGTAGAGCTAAGGGTCTATCCATGCTAGGTCACACTGGACAACAAGGAAAAAGCAGCACGGATCAATTCCTTCTCCAGGAATTTGGAATTTTGTAGCTCTCAGCTGCTGTGAGCTGGTGGTCAAGAAAGTGAGTCCTCAGAAAACTAGAAGCAAAGACTAAACTCTTTTCTCCAAACAAATTAGATAGAAAACATGCAAATTCATATACAGTTTGTGAAGATGGGAGAAAGTCTCATGCTGGCTGTATTTCTTGACGAATAATTGCTTAAAATGTAGATGTGGACCAGGAATATGATCAGAAATGTAATGAATTTTACTGGAGCTAGTAAATGTTGTCCTCCCACTAGATTAGTAAAAACCTGCATGTTAAATGCAGACAAAAAAGGATCTTTATTGATTGCTGGATTTCACACATGACACAATGATGACATTCTTGAAATAGAGTCTAATTACTAAGGGAAAAGGATTTTATTTTATTCGAATCGAAATACTCTTTTACAGAACCTTTTTTGTCCTGACAAACGCATTCTAGTTCATACTTCTACATTTTTAATAAAAAAAGCAGGCCAAATTTTCTACTGATCTGGTCTTAATCTGGAAAGGGTTTCTTTTAAATTAAGAATGGTAAGTCTGATACTACAACCTTACTTACGTGAATAGTTCCTCAGTGACTATTCTGTTTATCAGTGCCAAGGATATCTAAGATCAGAAAGCTCTTTCCTTTCATTTCCTGAAAACTAAAAGAAATCTGTTTCCAATTCTCAGAGAAGCTTTAGGATGCTCGGGGCTTTGTCCGTAGTAACTGAGTTTACACTCCCTAATGATGTGCAACATTCTTACCTGTTTTCTTTCTGTTTGAGTGCTGCATAATGAGTACTTGAGCAGAAACCAAGCTAAAACTGGGGAGGGTAAAATAAAATAACATATTGATACAAATAGAGTATTATCCTCAGTCAGAAGATTTGTGTTCCACTGAAAGCTTTTTTTGTGCTCTGCATGCCTTTCTCCTTTCCCTTAACTGGCTGCCCCAAGAAGTGATTGAGTCACCACTCCTGGGGGTATTTAATAGACCTGTAGATGAGGGATTTATGTATATGGTTTAGTGGTGGATTTGGCAGTGCTGTGCTAATGCTGGACTCAATGATCTTAAAGGTGTTTTCTAACCTAAATGATGCTATGTACTTAGGTAAACCTTTCAAAAGCAAATGTCCTTTTTTAGCATAGTTTGATGAGGAGTTCCTTGTACAACTATGCACTGACTCTTGAGCTGTTAAAGGCAGAAGATGTTAACATCAAGAAATCAGCCTTTTTGTTACCTAAATAAGCAATTTTGTGTTTTTGATACAAAATGTCTAAGAGAGCATTTTACTACACCTATGCTTGTCAATTTGATTAAGATCATGTGCTACTTAGTTTTCATGGTGTTATTCTTACTTAAGAGATCTTTTTATTTTAAAAGATGCCTCTGAGAAATACATGTTTTTGAATATTCAGTAGTAAAACTTGCTGTAAACTTTCAGTAAAACTCTGCTAGTGGTTCCTAAAGATTATAAATGGAGCTTTATTTATTTTTTTAGTGTGTTGAAAGAACAAGAGCACATTATATTCCAACCAGATATGTATTGGAATGCACTCCTACATTTAGTGGTGTTACTTATTGGTAGGGAATATACTCATTGTATGACCAAGGAGGCATAGTCCTGTGTCAGCTCCGAACAGCTGGGAAAGGTCTCAACTGGACAAGATTAGAGCCCTGAAACTGCTCTTAACTGTATGAACATTGCTGTAGGAAAGGTCCTACACTGAGGTTGTGATCTTTACTCTCTTCTTCTGTATACTTAGGAATCTGGGCCTCTGATTTTTTACTTGTAGCATTTACACTGAAACTTCACATGTATTTTGGTTGGCAGCACAGACAGGTAAGGTATGATTTACCAACAAAAGTGCCTCTAGAAATTCAGGTCTTCTCCTGCATCTGTTCTTTCCTTGGAAGAAGACCTAGTGTTGACTAACCTAGAAATCTAACATTCTGTTACAACACACTTCTGGCACTGCTGTCATGCTTCCTTTCTCATAATCTTTCAAAATCCTGCTAGTGTCTGGGATTTTGACCTACCCAAATGGCCCATTGTAAATCTCTCTGATGTCAAATATTAAGTGAATCTAATTTTGATGAAAGATTTGCCCAGATCCCATATTGTTACCTATTTGCTCTTTTCCAGAGAGGCAAAAGACTCTGAAATTTTGGTCAGGTCATTAACATAAGAATGTTTTATGTTCATAAAAAGAGGCTATTACACTTGAAAGATGAGAAACTTCCAGAAATTCTTTGCTTTCAACTATGGTAAAAGGATTCAAACTTCTCTTACTAATTATTGACCATTAAAGCATGAATAGAGAGAATTTTGATAGGAAATACAGCTATCAAGTTGTTATTTATGTCTAGTTTTCTATTTATTTCTCATTTTCGGTTTGGATCCATTTATCTTGTTATCAGATTTCGAAGATGATTCACATTCTTTAATACATGTATAGTATTGACTAGGATTTTATAAAGGGCCAGACTTCTAAGCTGCTTATCTTCTCAGCTGCTGAGGCTTTTATGTAACACCAGATACTTCCCACACTTTCGGATGTGAATGTGCCTTCTAAAGGCCCATATTATACATCAGGCTGACGCGCCGTTGACCAGGGGAAATAATGACCCAGCACACCCCGCACCGGATGAAACGAAGGCAGCAAAGTGAGTATTTATTGAGGAACAACATGGATATTTATAGGGTTCTGAGGGAAGGTTCTGGAGCTTGACAGGACTGGGTAAGGATAGTGACAGAGTGAGTAACTGGGCAACTGGATAGCCAGTGGGGAACAACTCCTCAAATGACAGGAGAACTAACCAATAGGAAACCAGGGATTAGGGCAGAGGCGGAAAAGGATAGGGCAGGGGGATAACAAATGAAACTTTCCGAACCAAGAACTGTACAGTAAACTGCATAACTTTTAAACTTCAATAACAAAAGTCTCTCATATATGTAGTTGGGCTGGGCTGAGCTGCTCCTCAGCGCTGGCCTCCTCGGAGGTCCATTTTAGCATTCTCCCACATCAAACTGTGTTGAAATTGTGATGATTTCTTCACACACATCCAAACTGTTAAACTGGGAAATGATTATTCCATCTCTTCATTCTATCTCCCCTCTTTAGTCCTTCTTACACAGAATTGCAGTAATTCATGTGGGAACAGATCTCTTACGGTCATCGTCCTCCCTCTTTCTCAAAGCAAAGCCAGCTTCAAAGGTAGATCAGGTTTCTTGGAGCTTTGCACTGCTTTCAGTGTCTCCAAGGATGGAGGTTCCAGATTCCACAAACTCTTTCTGTACTCTCTCCCACCCTCACTGTGATTTTTTTGGTGTTGTTTTTATACAGCAAGCTAGATATGCTACTATTTTACTGTTCTTTTGCTGCAAATGTAGATGCTTCTCACATGTTCTTCAAATTTTCTCTTTTTCCACAGTGATCCCTGTTTAACCTGTTTGCTGACTGACCTCCTTTATACTTGCCATCATTTTCTCTTGTTTTTCTCTTGACCAGGTCTCTCTATAGCTTCTTCCTTATGTAATTCAAGAGTATATTAGTCTTTATTATTCCAAATCCTTAGAAAACCACCCTGTTTGCCTCTCTGTTGCTTCCCACTTTTGCTCCAAGACATGTTATTTGTGAGTTCACATTGTGTTGTGTTCAAAGCATCTGATCTCCAGTGCTGTTGTAAACCCCTCCTAATTGTCTTCTGACCTTGTTAGCTGAAACCACTCTCACCAAATAACCTAATGATTCTCTCTTAGCCAGTTTCTCTTCCTCACTGTCATTTTTGATCTCTTTAAATCTCATCGTAGTTTTTCTCTTTGGCTTCATTCTTTGCTTGTTTTCCTCCTAGTCCTTAATCATTTGTTTCACTCATCCTTTGGAGGTTCCTGATATGACTTCTGCCAAAATCCTAAGGATTTTTAGTTTTGTTCCATCTCTCCTTTCCTTTTACACATCGCTTTTACAGTCCTACCCACAAATAAATGCAATTGACATGTCTGCGCTGCTGACACAGAATTATATCTGTCCTCCAGATACTATAGGAAGAGCTCAAGACAGTCATGCTTTAAAACAGGGCCTCCGTCTTACTTCCCCCCCTTACTGCTGGTTTTCTCAGTCCCCATCTTTTATGTCAGGCCCCTAATACAGACCTTACTTTTGACTCAGGCCTCTTCAGCTTCTCCTGTCAAGGTTATGTATAAATATTTACGTTTCCTTTGTTCATAACACGTCTAAGCTGTGGTTCTTAATCTCATGTCAGTAAATCTATTGAAGTTCTCTTATGATGTATCTACACCATGTATTACAATATACCTTCTAAGGACTTGGCATAGTGTCCATGCGGTTTTTATCTAGAAATCTTTGGCAGTATAACAGTAAAATTAATTCATATATGCAAGTGACATATAAGAGTGAGTCAATTGTGCCTTGTTTAAGTATGCTTGAATATGGGGCCGTTTGTATAAGAGATTGGGGCAAAAGGGGAAAATGTTGCAGTAGGCAAACCCATCTCAGGAAATCTGCTTCATAAATTTCACCACTGAGATTTTTTTACTTCATCCTTGCCTTTCTGCTGCACTCAGAATGTAAAAATGTGTGTTAGTTTATCTCTGAATTTAGCTTGATGTTACTATACATAAATGCACAAAAGTGGAAAGTAGGGATGGATCCTTTGCTTTGCGTTGTTGTATTTTGACAATTACTCATCAGTGCTGTAAATTTGGATTCATGTTGTCATATTAAATCCCCACTAAAAATTCACTCTCTGCATAAGGCAAACAGGATCCTGAAAATCCACATACTGCTCACCTGGTGTGCTTGCTCTTTATGACAAGATTAAATACACTTCTGAGGTTGAAATATAATCTTACCGAAGTCAACATTTATGCCAGTAATGTGTTTCCAAGCTCAGAAGTCAGTGAAGCTGCTGGAATACAAGTTCTCAGAACACATTTGTGTCATGGTGTAAGCATGTTGTGTTGATTCCTGGGACAGACAGCTGGCTGTCAGAAAGACAGAAGAGTAAGGGTAAACAGGAGGGCCTGAAGTCAGTCTACAAACTGTTTTTATTTTGAAAAGCTTTTAATTTCAAAAAGCATTTGAGAAATAAGATGAGAACACACTGAGAATAAAGAGTTTAATTCCCCTAATATAATGTTGAAGTCTTTTACTTTTTTTTCTTAAAAATGCCCCAAAACATGCGAATAATGAGAAGGGCAGTAGGACTTGAGTGATAAAACTATCACACAGCAAACCAATAGTGTTAAATAGTAGTGGAAATTTATTTTGCTTTAAGTTTTACAAGCCTCCATATTCCTTTTTTTTTTAATTTTTGTATTTTTATCCACTGACTTCTGTGAGAACTCAACAGAGGTATTTTATGGGACTTTCTCTTTTAGCTATACTGTATGTGATCTTTAGTAGCCTTTTTTCTTTAAAAATGTTTCCTGGGTCTTCCTCTAATTTGAGTGTTGTTCCCTCATTTGACATTGAGGTTTTACAGCTTGTCTGTTTCAGAGTAAAGGTGATCAGATGTCGCTGGTGCTGTTCTGCAAGTTGTCTGGTGTGGTACTGCAAAGCAGCAGAGCCGAAATTCTGTTTCAGTCTTAACAGAGACAGGAGTTGAAGCATTCAATTAACAAGGTTTATTTTCAAGACCTTACATAGTCTTGAGAAAATATTTCAGATCTATAGTAGAATTCATTATAATAATACCAGTGATATAAGAAAATGCCCTGGTTGTGTGTATATGCTTTTAAAATCACTTGCACATACATTCAATCCAAGCATAAAGTAGTCTGATGAAACTGTAGTGCTTGGAAGAGTGGTATGCTGAAAAGCCTTCCTTCAGTGTAGCATGGGGGGGCACAGGATTGCAATTAAGCTTAAATACAATCCATAGACTTGATTTTGTCCTTCTGACCTTTCTCACAAGCATACTACCTGTCTTTTTGAACAGGGAGTCATCCCTTTTCCTGTGCTCAAAGCTCATACTGATTGCAGTCAAGGTCCATTGGTGCTATTGCAATATAAATCACTGTTTGGTAATAAATGTAAATGCCCTTAAGCTTACAGTATTTACTGCTTGCTTTGAAGGTAGACTGTTAAGATGCTATTCCCAGGGCTT
>JAOXXN010000446.1:99341147-99370812 GCA_026770055.1 Myrmophylax atrothorax | reverse complement strand
AACAGGACAAAGAGCTGTGATTTGACTGCCATTCCACAGGGTACGGGTAGTAATCATTGCATTCATTTCTCGTGGGCCACTGAAAAGCTCTCAGACCTCAACAGCTTCAAGCTGTTACTTCAGATGGGTTGGATTTGAAGCAGTAACATAAAGGTGAACCACCCTATGGACCATTATCAGTCCCTAGTCACATAGACCTCTTCTGCCTGTCGTCTTGAATTTGTGCTTCCTCAGCGCATGTGACTCTGGCAAAGGCATCCAGAACTTTTGATATGGACTGCACAGACATTGTAAAGCACCTGGGGACACAAAGGGAGTTTCTCTTAATAATTCAGCCTGGCTTTAATGCACCACATAAACTAGATTTTTTATACATTTAGTGCTTAAAAGTCCCATTAGTTTCCCCCCTTATTCTCCTACCTCATTCTTTACTTTCCAGTAATATTTTTGTGCTGATGTAAAATTTTATGAGATATGTAGAATTTTTACTGTTAATTAGTTTCACTATTGTTTTCCTAACAAAGAATAATAGGGTGAAAAACAATGGGAAGGAAAATGAAATTATATCCACTGTGCTTTAGTCATTCACGTCATCTCTGCTTGTGTATGCTTGTGTGTGCATGTGCACATCCTTATTTTCTCTTTCTGGGATACCTTTCTGGGGTGTATTGCAAACTCCATTTGGCAGCACTGAAAGGAAGGACCAACCTAGCAGTAGTGTTATTTTTAGGTAACAAGTAGGACCACATACATACTCAACATGTAGTTACTGATATAGTTTTGTGTAGCCACACTGGTACTGTAATGTTGTACCTGTCAGAGAACCCAAATGACATCTTTTGAAATCTGCATATTACTCATTAAGTGCTTATTTGATACAAATTGTGGAAAACTAGTTAGTTATTTGTATCTTTCAAAGCACCAAATAGTATTTGCTATTCAAAATCTCTGCAACAAAAAACCCCCAAATTCAACCAACCAACCAACCAACCAAAAAACCTGGAATAAAAAAAAAATCAAAATTATAAGTATTATTACTAAGAAGGCTTCAAGCTTACAGATCAATATCTATTTCTATTTCTTAGCTGAGAGGGTGTATTCTTTCCACATTTTGAGCACATTTAAGTGTTTAATCCAATTAAAGGACAGTTGATACCTCTGCAGCATGGAAAGCCATGTAAAACCTTGGAAGCTGCAAAAATTGGCTCCACACCCGGTTAGCTCATGCCGCAAAGAATTAGCTGAAATGGGAGGGCAATTAGGAGCACAACTTTTGTGCAGCACTAAGCTGTAGACACTGAATTAGCCAACCAGGAGCTGTGCAGACTACACAAATGAATTCTTTCTCTACTGACACACACACAAGGAAACCTTGTAAATCTATCTGCTGCTACTTACAAGTCACATTAACAGTGGAGAAACCAGCCTCTTGCTGTCTCTGTACCTCTCCATAAGGATAAGAAAATGGGCCTGGAGGTCAGGTGGTGTGGTGATCTATTAGCTGATTATTAGCAAATACCCACCCTCAGAGCAGTATTCACATGTTGGATTCTAGGTCAGATCTGTCACTGTCAGCACTGGGGTTTCTTTAACACCGCAGTTCTGTTTTTGAAATCTACATAATGAGTGTATCATTTCTGCATAGTACTTAGATGGTGAGTCCATCTTGCACATCGAGCTCAAGTACCAGCCTGCGTGGTGAAGCTCTCTCAGCTTGCTGTCCAGACTGAGTGGATGTCAGCCAGGTCTGGCCCACCTGTCTTAGGGCTTTTTCAGCCTGAGCTAATTAATCCCTCACCAAATCTTCTTTGTGTTTGGCCAGGTTCAAGCATGAGCAGAAGAGCTGCTGGGGTCTGTTACAGTCCTGGATGTGCATAGACAAGCCCAGAAGGAGGGCTGAGTGACCAAAAAATAATTTTTGTGAAAAGAGGTTGGCAGCTCTTATTCCATAGATGCAAAATTGCATGAACTCCCACAGCTTCTGTTTTACTGACAGGGGTTTCTGTTTTCCACCTCATTGTGCAGGGTCTCATGCTGAGCGCCTCACTCCACAGATTAATGCCCTCTTCTGTCTCTATGTTAGGAGATGTTCAGCTGGGGAGGGTCTCTAACTACTGCAGAGAGACTAGGATGTATCCCAAAAGGTTTGTAACACCCTTTTGAATTCCTCAGATGAAATGTAGAATATGCATTCAAAGTGTTGTTATTTCAGGGTTATTCAGGGGAAATATTGAGTACCTGCAGGAAAATGAATTTAAGCTGCAATCCTGTTCATTGGATTCTGGCTCAACACAATCAGGGTGCAGGATCTGGACCATAATCAGAATCTATATTTGAACAGTGAGTTTAAAATCAGCTTTTTAAGAGATCTGAGAGTGTGTTTTTTCACTCTCCTGATCTGAATTTGGCAACAGCGTAATCCCTGGGGCTGCCATTTCAGTGATAGTTCCAGCAGAGGACTTGGCCTAATGACCTGTATCAAAGCAAGAAGAACAGTGCTGCAGCCAGACACACAAAAAGCTGCTGCTGCCAGGAGACACTGACAGCTGGGGATGGTTTCTAAAGCCACTCAGATGTGGGATTTGCCATCAGCTCCCAGTTTTATTCTGAGCAGGAGGTTTGTGTTACTTAAATACAGAAAGCAATGAAAAAAGCACAATGAAAGTTCTAGAACTTGCAGGGAGTTGTGAATAGTCTAGTGTTTCTTTATGTCTTTTGGCTGCAGCTTTTCTTTCCTTGGTCTGTCTTTTGATTTTCAGATTGCACATTGAAGCATGTTAGTTGTAGGTAATTTAAAAATAAATAGTTGTCAGAGACCTAGCCTTTGGTTGTTAAAAAATAAAGTGAGTTTCCTTTCTAAAGTAGTAAGGGCGATATTTTCAATATCTGGATTTTTTACTCTCTAGGCTCTAAGGCATTTTGGATTTTCCTCTAAAAGTGCTTTCCTGGGTGACCAATGACATACATTTCTCTTAGCTGTAAGCCGTAGAGGAGAAAGGCAAATCCCTGTTATTTATACTAGTCTTGAATGAGATCAGAAGTAGAGAAGTCACTTAGGGAATTCCCTGACTGTGGCAGTCTGAGTTACATGTATCTGTTGTGATAACCTGGAGTACATTTACTTTTCACTTAATGTGCTTACATAGTTCATAAAGTCTGGTATGTCACCAGTTCTCTAATTCCATTGATTATTCTCAAGCAAGGCATAGATGGCTATGGCTTTGTGATTACAGCAGTGGTGAAGAGGAGGTATTTATACCATTGTAGTTTTTGTTAGAACATGTAATGTCTGTTGTTAAACATGTCTTGTTATTTTTATAGAACATTTGTCATACCTATGTTGTTACAGTGGATTCAGAAAGAGCAGAAACTTTTTTAGCTTTTTAGTTTCCTAAATACCGTTGTTTTAGTACATTACATTGTCCTGTACAACACAAATCTGGCATATAGTAGTTATAACTTTATTCCACATTACCAATGAGAACTGCCCCATAGCATTTAAACCATTTAAACACAAGTTTTTTTCAGTAGTTTTCTTCATGCTTTGGTAGCTTGTCAGGTGTTTGTAGACAAACGAAAATTAATCTTTTTTAATTTCTTTAAATGCTGATAGCTGGTTATACATGAAGAAACTGTACCAAACTTACGGAAAAATATGTTGTTTCCATTTTTTCGTTAGTGGTTTGAGAACAGCTTGCAATCTGCAGTGCTGTAAGATGTGGTCTGGAGCAGGTATCTGGAGCACACTGTGCTCTTCCTGCGAAGGACTACTGCTAGGTTTTGCTCCACTTCCTGCCCAGCAATGTCTAGAGGACAAAATCACAGCCTTTCATCCCTCCATGTGATGTGACATTCCAGGTGTGGTCCTGCTGCATGGCTTGTGCACACAGATCACTGCTGTGTATTAGGAATTACGTTTTCATGCTGTGGTCTAAAGGAAGAGATTCATCCAGTAGGCCAAGCAGTGTGTCATTTAATATTGACCAGTTTATTCTTAGCATTGTATTTCACTTTTCTTTCTTTAAGATTATGAGCCCCTTCCTTGGCTGTGGTTAAAAGCAGTAGAAATTACTTAGTTGTCAGTTTGCTTCTGCATGCTTGTGTCTTCCCTGGTCCTAAATGCCTCCATCAGATCCACAGTATGGATTTCAGATAAGCAGCTTAAATGATGTATTGGCTGTGATGTGTCAGAGGGTGTTGCCAGGATTCCTTCCCACTACACTGTCTGCCACAGGACCTAAGCCACTTAGCACAAAGGCTAATGGGTGTTCATAACTGGACATGTAGCCATAGAGAGGCAGGTTGGTAACTGTTCCAAAATCCAAGTATGTTAGTTGAAAACCCTTTTATTGCTTTTTGCTCAGATTTCTCCACTCCTCTGTTATGTACAGATAAATGAAAGTACACCAATGAAGAGAAAGGGGACTCACCAGCTGGGCTTGTTTGCTGTTTCACTGTTCAAATTACTTGCAATTTAAGTAGGCCTGTCTGCTGAGACTACTATGAAGGAAACCAAAGTATCTTTCTTTATGCTGGTGGCTTAATATACTACCTGCAGGAACTCAGGGTATTAGAGTTATGGAATGCAAATTCCCTTACTCTGTGCATAACCGGTTTGCTTAGAGTCTAATACTCTGATGAAAAAATTGTATTTTACTATATGCAGTGATCAAAGTACAGGAGGTGTACAGGAGGAAGACAAACAGAAAAGAAGATTTAATTCCTCATATTGGAAGATGGAGATGGTATAGAATAAATAAAGCACTACCTTTACCATGTGCCAGGCACAGGGGTGGGCTTTGCTGGTTCTCCGGTCATTTGTAAAACTTTGTTTTGACTTGCAAAACAACCCAAATTTACAGGAGTCATAAATGCCCAGATGAATGTGGAAACCACTCTAGCAACCACTCTTGGACACTGGCCTCTTACCAATCCTCTTTGGGAATAATGCATTTACATGCCTTAAAAAAGACTGTGGGGTTTTTTAGTGAATCAAAATATCTTCTTCGCACTTTTGTCGTGCAATATTTTTACATTCTTTAAAAATAACACAGAGAAAACTGTGGTGGTTACTATCACTTGACATTTTTCATTCTCACATTAAACTATAGTCCCTTTTGCCTCTAAAAATCCGTTTGTCTCACTGCAGTAACCTGCAGAGGTTAACTGGTGGAGTTAAGCCCTGTATAGGCTTTGCATGCAAAGTGGAAGGCAGGGAGCGTTGCTGCACGGTGTCACCTCTGCCCTGGCATTGCCTGTGCCCAGCAGCCTGCCCATGAGGCCATGTCACTGTGGGCTTACTGGGACCCAGCTGGTGCTCCCAAAACCAATGCTCTCCCTAAACTAGCCGTGGGGAGGGCTGAGAAGAGACAGCAGCAGAAGCAGCTGCTAAACAGCCAGAGCAGTGACCTTCATGTAGCTATTGCTGAGTATTCACTGCCTGGAGCTGGACAGCTCCTGTGCCCATTCCTTCCTTCCCTCTTGCACAGACTCTGCACCAGCTTTGCTCCATGCCTGTGTTTACTTATTTCTCTCTTCCATGGTCCTCCTTTCATCTCCTTCAGTGTCTGATCTTGCTGCCCTTTTTCCTGTTTCGTTCATCTGTCCATACCCAGCCACCCATAAATGGACCCAGATGGTAATCGCACTTAGTCTGTGTGTGTGCTCACCCCCTCAGCTGCCTTTTGTCTGCTCTCCCTCTCCAGACTCAGCTTTCCTGGCAAGTGCTGTCTGATGCTCCCCACTTGTGCAGTGCATGCACAGTAATGCCACCATCCGGACTGCTTCACTGGTCTGTGCTAATTAATGAGACAATTAAGGGTGTATTATTTTCAAAGTTTCTATTAATTCATTGTGAAACTATTTCAATATTATGGAAAATACTGTTGTCCTTGAAGTGAGTGTGAAGATATACAAATGTTTTTTAATTTATTGCCATTGTTCACTACTTTTAATAACGTACCAGTCACAGTCTGTCATTTCCATCTCCTCTCTGAATGAATGCACCTATTACTCCCACAGTCTAATAGGAATATTAACAGGCTTCTCATAATATATTACCCTTTCTGGGCTATACATTTCTTCATTGTACTATTCTTGAAATAAGAAGGGCAAAGTTAAGCTCACTGTTCAAGTATGCAGTCTTGATCAATTAGCATTGCATATTTGCAGTGTATTTTTTATGTTGTTCAATATCCTGTTTGATTTTTTCTTTGCTTTACTCTGCAGAGGGCAGGTGTTTCTCTGAGAATATATCATTCACATGATTTCCACTTAAGCTGGGGCAGGATGAATGTTTGAGCCTATAACTCCTAAAATATGAAAGGAATTGGTAAAATACACCTGGGTGCTGGGAAGGAGCACAGAAAACAGGGGAGAATTCTAAAAAAGACTAACGAATTCTTAGCAGAATCTTGCCTGCAAGTGGGAATAGACAAGTTGGCTTAAGAAAGTAAGCAAATACTGCAGAATATGTAGAGAAGCATCTTTGTGTCTTAAAAAAGAGAATACTGGGATGTATGCTGAAAATAAAATGACAGAATGAAGAGAAACCAGAAAATACAGGTGCACTTGTCCCACTAGCCTTTTCTTCTTACTGCAATGTCTAATGCTCTTATGTTCACAACTTCTGCAATTCCCATTGTCACAGCAACTCTGCTTCCAGGAAGGCTGGTCATCCCACGGCTTTAGTGAGCACTGTACTGGGGGTGACATAGAGTGCTGCAGCCACCAAGCAGCCCCTTGTTCCATTGCCCCTAAGACTGTGGGTCTGACTTCCATCGTACACCTGGGTCCAGAGTTGCAAGGCTGCCAATACCAACATGGTTGTTACAACAGCCTTTAAAATGTGTGACCAAAAACTAAATGGAATAGGAAAAAAGGACGAATTGCAGGGGAGATGTTAGACTGAGTGTTTTCTGGATCTGAAGCTTATATAAAATATCCTCACTGCCTACCTAGCCTTTTCCATGCCATTTATTTATCATCATTATTACAGAAATGGTGTATGTGAAGCAGAAGTAAATCTATATCTAAAAAATATTTCTTTTATGCACCAAATAGTTTCTTTATTCATTGTGCCAAACTTTCCTTTTCCTCCTTAATTCTATTTTGCCTGACAGCCCTTTTAAGGCATTTTTTCCAATGTATGTATCTTACTTTTCCCAAACTTCTTATTTTCTCAGATTTTTTAGTAGTTTGATACCCATTTATTTGGTTTCATACCTATGACCAAATGAATATTGCTGTAATTCTCACGTGATTTGCTTTCTCTTGGTTTCAGTTGACTGCATTTGTCATTTCTCCTCTAACCTGTGAATGGTGAGTTCTTTGGAGCAGGTATTTTTCTCACTGAATATATGACATATGCTTAAGACTTATAGTAATCCATAGCATTATATATGCTTAGAGCAGTGGGATTCTCATCCCTAATAAAATTCGTAGGAGTTGCAAGAACAGCAGCAATATAATAAATAAACCCCATGAATGGTAGTATTCATTTCTTTGTTTTTCGTGTTCATGAAATACAGATGTGAAATCTGACAAACTGTCAGAGAATTCTCTCTTCTGAGCTAAATGGCTTCTGGGTTCCTAGGGCAGGTCTTTGTATAGTTGCATCAGTGAGAACATGCCTAACACATGCTGATTTTAGCTTTAATGATGTATTACTCTGTAATACTTACTTGGCGTTAGCATGACATATGCTTGTCAGGAAGCAGTGTTTTCATTAGTTTGCAACCTAAACACCTGGAGCAAGGCTCACCCTTAGTGAAGAGGCAGTTAGGGAGCCCCTGCTGGGGCCTGGTGGGATGCACTCATGGGTGCTCAGGGAGCCAGCTGATGGCATTTGGGAGCCACTCTCCATGCCTGGGTTGCAGTGACTCATGAAGACTGGTAGAAGAAAGCCAGTGCCACTCCTGTCTACAAGAAAGGCAAGAGGGAAGAGCCAGGCAACTGCAGTTCCTCCAGTTTTAAATGTCTTATTCATTCATCTTTGTTGCTTGCTGCTCTAACACCTAAGCATGTGCAGTAGCTGGGCAAGGTAAAATGTGGCATTAACTGCCTTCCTGATGGAAAGCTGAGGCACAGAAGAGTAAGATTTCACTGCTTTTGGCTCATTAGTTTATAAACACAGATTTTTCACAGCACTTAGTGTTATGTAGAACTGGTTCTGTCCAAAACATTGTTTCTCTTGCCATTAGTAGGAGTGTCTGATCCTGTTGTTTCTGCCAGTCAGGCTGTGTGGTGCCAGGCTTGGAACCAGAGGTGAGGAACACAGCTGGCATCATCTACTGGTGTCTGGTTGCAGTGACCTGACTGCCATGACACGAGGGCTCTGTGGCAGAGACAGAGGCAGCTGCAGAGTCTTCAGGCAGGGTTCAGCTGCCTTAACCTTCCTGTTGTGCCTCATTCTGCTCTAGTTCTGATATACCTAGAGGATGATAACCTACTGTTGCCATCAGTTGCTTCATATGCTTGCCTGGTAGTAATTAGTGCAGTGGAACAAATGATTCCAGCTTGGCAGATAACCAGTCTTGGCAATGTGAGGCCATATGATCAAATTCTAGGGATTTTTGTTTGCTCAGAAAACCAGAAAATATTTAACTACAAAAAAAAACCTTTTAGAAGAATGATCTTAGCTCTGTCATTTTCCAGTCTTTGTGGATTTGAAATTTTAAACTTAATGAAAACTTGATTTTTCCATTCTGGACATGGAAAAATCAAACCTACTTCTTAAGAAAGTAATAACAGTAATCAAAAATCTCCATTCTTTAGAAATTGTAACTATTTTTTCTTTTCATATTCTTTGTAATCCTTGCATTAGTAGATTAGTACTTAGTGCATTAGTGTATTACATATACTTACATAGTACATTAGAATTAAAGCATGCCAATGTTGCTCCTATTCCTTTTTTAACAATTCCTCTTCATGCAAATGTGAGTTTCATCTATAATAAAACTTAATTTTGTGATAAGTTATGACATATGGAGAAGGTCTCAAAATGACATACAAAAGCCAACTCGATGCCTGCTGCTTCCACTGGAAACTTACTTGTATCATAGAAATATCAGACCTTGTTCAACTTCAACTTCAACCCTTTTTTTTCTGAAATGATAAAGTTTTACCTTGTTTAAGTTACCAACTGCTTACAACTTATTCTAATGCCCTTACAGTCTTATGATACCCAAATTCTTCAGTTTTTTATATGTTGGTCATATTACTGACCAGAGTAAAATGATTGTGCAGAATTACGAAAGCAGATTAATTACAGAGTATTTTGACTCCTGTTTGTTTAAGCAATACTCTTCAAGGAGTGCTTTGTCTATATGTATATATATAACTCTCAGAAAGTGGGGAAAATTGTTTGGTGTGAATTGGTGGGGTTTAGTTCTAAAGTCTGTTATTACTGTTTTTTTTCTCTTTCCATTTCTGTCTCTTTCTCCTATTTATTTAGCCAGTACAAATGATTAAAAAGAAGCAAAGAGTGAATATTGCCCTTCAGTGAAAGGACTGTCAAGTCTGTCTGGGGAACAGAGAGGTGATGAAATATGTGAGATGGGTGTGAGCTCCTCACCCTTTAAGTACCTGCTGGATTGGGAGCAGCACAGTGACGAGTCAGGATGGGACAGTCCTGCAGAGCCTGTGTAGTGCTCTGTGAAGCCACGCTGTGTTCATGTGGGTTGTGGTGGGAAGAGCCAAGGCAGGCAGAGAGAGGGAGTGGTTATCCCCTGAGATTTCATATATATTTGTGTGTGTGTGTGTGCGGTGTTTTAACAAAGGGACCCTTGGGAACACGTGGGGTCCGTGGAGTAGCACTGGAAGAGGGAAAGACAAAGCACCCCAAAAGACTGGATACTTGCTGGAATCAGCAAAGAGAAGCTGATAAGACAGAAGAATCTCTTTATGCTAGGAGAGTCAAATAATTTAGTTTTCTAAGTTTATGTAAGAAGCCTCAACTGTGTGTAGTTGTGTGTATGTGCCTGTGAGGGAGACTGAAAGAAAGGCCATTTTGGGGTGGAGTTTTGTGTGATGAATAGAGTACGTAATTCACAGCTCTGATATGTTTATTGTATACTGTAAATTTGCTGTATCATGTTGGCAGCAGGGCTTCTGCATCTGAGAAGGAGCCAGGCAGTTCAAACAATAGGAATGGAAAGCCAAACAAACCATCATAGCACAAAAATGTACAAATCAGGCTGAGAGCTTCACAGCTACATACCAACAGCAATGAGAAGAAAATCTCAGGAAAGAGCAACATGCAACTTGTGCATGTAAACAGAGGGTGAGATCCTTTACATGGAAGGTATTTTTTTAATGTGTCAATAACAATAAATGACAATATGTGACACAATAGCAACAGTAGAGCTGTAAGACTAATTCTCATTCCACTCTATCCCTTCAGTTTTGATTTTGTCTTAACATTACAGAAATTATTTAAATTTTGATTTTTATTTTTCTTAAAGTGTAATTTGGATAACCAATGGAGCTACCCCTATGAGTTAGTATAATGGAGTGGGGAATTGTCCCTTGTGCAACAGGTATTTTTCCAGAAGAAACACCAAAGATACTCAAAAGTTCAGGTTCAGCGTAAGGCTACCAACTGTGCATCCTGGGGCTATGAGGTATTTGCTTTCTGATGTATTTGTGGGAATGCCAAACAAAGAGGAGCTGCTCTCTCTTACATGATTTGAGCAGATTATATGACAAGCAGCAAGTAAGGCAAGCAGGCTACTGGGTGCACATTCATCCATGAGCAGACTGTAATACTGGATTGCACCATGCTTCTAATGACTAAAACTAGTCAATGTGAATGAAATTGGTAGAAAAAAGATTTAAAAAGGAAGAGACAAAAAATCAGAATATAGCAGATGTTGTTATTAGTGGACAAATGTAAAACAGGTCTAACTCCATTTGAAGTTACTTTTAAAATAAGATGATTGCCACATCTTCCATATGCTTCCTCACTCCCCAAAATGCACACACAACAGGTAGGGTGATTCTCTAGTTTACACACATTTGCTATAAATGTCTGGCTTCAGTAAAGTGAGTCATAGTGATGTCAGAAGAAAATCGATTTTTTTTAATGTCTGTCTTTACAAAGTCAAATAAAAAGCATCCTGGCTCCCTGTCTGCCCTGAGGGCACATGACAGAGCATGGCTTACATCCATGTGGCTAAAGTTTCTCTTCACTGAAACATGTCAGCATTGCCTGTATTGCTATTGGAAATCATCCCAGTCTTGCCTTACCCTCCTAACTGTGCCCAGGTGTTGCCTGAAAGAATCCTAGTTCCCTGACACAACTCAGTGCCAAGGTGTGCACAAGCAATTAAGTACTGTGGACAGCTGCATGCCGTGGTGCCCTGCCCCTGTTTACCAGACCATGTCTGCAAAGGAAGCTTCTGACACAAACTGTTAAACTGCTTGGATACCAATTGGCTGGATCTTTATAGGACTAACTGTAGAGTGAAGGGAATTGAGGGTAATCCTTTCAGTGTGGATGTCATAATAATAATAGTAGTGTTCTGGAATAAATGCGATACCTCAAACACTGTAATGTTCAGCTATGCCATATCTCCATACTCTATTAGAAAAGTACACATTCAGTGGCAGTTTCATATCTTAATTATTTTCATTTCCTTACTTCCTGTGGCCAGTTCTCGTCCATAGAATGGCAACTACTGTTTATTAACCAATATTTCCTATAGATGTATGAAGTAAGTTTTACCAGTTTCTCTATAAAAAAGGCAGTGACTACTACTTTTATTTTTTTTTAGTTTTTCCTTGCTTCCAAGATAGACCTCTCTGGGCTTACATTGCAAACATGCATAAGAAGGACTTTTTAACTGCTTTCCTCCTTCCTCCAGGGGTGGGAGACACTTGGCAGCCCCAGCTAAGTAGAAGCTTTCCTCTGCAGCAGTCTGTTCAATGTAATAATGACCAGTGGTTCAATGAATTCTTCATCAGAAAAAGAAGACAGTTGGACTGTGGAACCTTATGGTACAGAAGAAAATTTTCCAGCCTGAATATTCAATAACTTTACTTCGCCCCTGAGAATGCATATATTTTAGCATAGCAAGGCATACTTATGTTCAGCCTACACTACTGCAAGAATCACACATAGAGGATTTGCAGGTAAAAGATTAAATCAGAGTCTGTGGAACACCTGTATTGCTGCCAAACCTTATGCCAGGAAACAAAGGTATGCCCAAGGCAGAGCCTGGAATGCATGCTTTTTTGTTCTGATTTTCCTTTTGGAAGCTAAATGGAAATTACATTGAGATGTATTGAGATAGGAGAGGATGCAGTCTGATTGTTACATCTTCTCTTTTAAACTCTTAATAAGCAAGCTAATTACTTACTCTGGTTCCACACACACTGTGGTGAGGGCAAATCTATTTGGATGCTGATGCCAACGAATATGTATTTGTGTGCCATGGATCACAGTCACAGACATGTTGAATGTAGGGCTTATCTGCCACTAGTGCTAAGAAGGAGGCTTTATGCAGCACACAGGGCTTTTGCAAGGTACCTGGGAAACTGAACACATAGTTTTAAACTTTGGGAAGAACAAAGATAATCTCCTTTGGATATGATTTGTTAGAGTCTATTGCCACTAATAGAAAGCTTATGGGAAAACTTAAAAGCAGGAGACTGACACCCCATAGATACAGAGTAAGAAAATGGAGTGTTAATATTCTTTTCACTACATGTTTTATAATAATTAATCTGTAATTAATTTTTCTGTAAAAGAGTCATCCTGTAGGTTCTTAACTTGACCTGTGTGGAATCAAATCTCTGTGACTCAGTAAGAGACAAATGAGATGAATTGCTTGTCCTAAATAATAAACAAAATACCTTTAGGGCCTTCTCTTCCCTATGGGTATCTATTCTGAGCATTCTTAGTAGAAATTAGTGACATTAGTGATTAATAACTGACAATGTGCTTAGAACAATGCTTTAAAACCTGCCACATTAGTTTCAGACTTGAGATTCTTAAAATAGATTTCTGAAGCAATGGGTCCTCAGATCAAACACCTGCCTTTCACAGGACAAAAGGAGCTTTGCTGAACAAGATGCAAGAAGGACTCTTAAGCAATTATATAATATTTTTTCTGGTAATGAAAATGGTCCCTGAACACCTTTATAAGAGGAATAAGAAATAATTGGATAATTTTGTTAAAAATACCTTTTTAATAATGACAGTAGTAGATGTCTTTAATAAACTCTGGTTTAGTTCAAAGTGCGTTTCTGCTAATGTTTGTTTAGTATTACCTACGAAATGGGTTTGTGCTATTCTTCCTCTCCCTGAGAAAGTTACTTTAAAGTTTAAATGGAAGTAATTACACTGTTCATGTTTAGATTTAATTTAAAAATCTGTTGCGTGTTTGGCCATTTGAATGACTCCTTCAAGAAATTAGAAACTGGTCTTTGAGATTGCATTCACTGTCTGAGGTGAAATCCATATTTTGTATAGAAAACAGATAAGTTACCTTGATTATTTGTTGCCATACTTACAACTTGCTAGCTTTACTGTGGTCTTCAGGCAGATTATCTCCCTGTAAAAGCTGTCAGCTTTTTCCTTGCATGGCCCAAAGATACTAAAATATTAAAAGCAAAGGAAAATTATTCTTTGAAACTTCCCACTGTCTGTCAGTCAAGTTTTTTAAAGTTCCTCATTTTAAAGTGGCAAGCAGAATGTATGCACCATTAAAACTATAAATCAGGTGTTTCCCAAGGTTGGATTATTCTTAATTTTTACTGGTCCTATGACATGGTTGCCGAATGATCTGGAGGGAGTGAAGGAAACAAATGCTTTCATTACTGCTGCTTCCCGAGATGATGGGGAGGTGCAGAATTCTTGCATGGAAGCATACCCTCTTAAGACATATCTGCCTGTGTGACTATTCATCAAAATATTTTAAAAATACCTTCTTTATCATATTTGATGGCAGAAGATGAGTGGGAAAGAGAGAGGCCACAAAATCTTACTTTTAAATAAGAAGTGCAGATGAAAATAAGTGAGTGGAGAGAGATATTGCTTAACTTTCTTTTTTTAGTCCTTTCTTTTTCTGTACATTTTGATTCATTGCCTTTCTTTTTTGATAATTTCTTCTAGCTTTTTGTTGCTTATGGATAGCCATTACCCTCTCTTGCTCTCCTAGTAGCAACTTACAGTAAGAATGTACAATAAGTGATTTCCTTGGGTGTAGCCAGGAATACCCCTGAATTGAACAGCTGGAAAGCTCAATAGCAAACAATTATCATGGCCACTTTAAAAGTCTCTGCAATCCATTGTAACTTCAAGTCAGATGGAGAGAATTTATCCCCATGGAAAAAAAACCCCAACATTTTCTCCAGGCTCTTTCTCATAAATTTTGGCCCATTTTTAAAAGACCTGAATAGCTGCAATGGTCATCATCTCTGATTGATTTATAAAACCCAACAGCTGTAGCTGATAGCTTTTGAACTCTTCATTTACTTACTAGATGGGAGCTAAGTTCTTTTGAAAATCTGGCATCAAGGTTACAACAAGATTTTATAAAAAATAGGTCTGAGTTGCAATTGTGTAAGGATCCCTGGTTTCTGACTAGTTGTCTGTTAGTGTTTGAGACTGACATCTGTACTGAAGAACAGAAAGCTGGGAATGATCTTATATGAAGAGGAATTGCTGCTGAATAAATCAAAACTATTATCAATTACTTTTCCAGTCACAAGAACACCATTTCCTCAAAAAGGCTTCTCTTTTAAACAGGACTTCACTTTACTGCTCCCCCACACCACAAGAAACGTTTGAAATGTTTCCAAAAAAAGCAGGTGTACGCTAAAGGCTTCATACCATCAGCTTTCAGCATGTAAACTGTGTTTTCTCAGTAAAACTAATCACATGATACCAAGCATAATAGTGATACTGGGACCTACTTGGGCTGGCAAAACTGAATAGAAATCAGACTGATCACTTGTTTGGGACCTGTTCCAATTTTATTTGGATGAAAATCAGCTTTCTCAGAACCATTCCTCTTTGCTCTGTATCTATCCCCTCCAATCCTATTCCCTCAAAAAAAAAAAAAGTTAAAATCAGTTATTTAATCATGTTAAAAAGTTATTTAATCATGCAAAAGAGATTATCTGTAACCTACTTTTTTCTTTTTCTTTTGGACTACCTCAGTGGAGGTACTTGTAATAGAAATACTGCTTCGTCTCTGTGCAGGACTGATGTCTGTCATCTGTTTTTACAAATGAGACTAAGTTTGTAAGCTTTAGGACTTCCGATATATTCTGCTCTGTGTGAACTCGAGGATACCATGTTGATGGCTTAAGCCTAGGGGCTGTCCATACTGTCCTAAGCCCTAAAGTTCATGACTGGTCTGCTGTTGCCAACTTTATGCCTTCCACAGAGATGGCTGCAACTGAGTCTTGTGTTATCCCTGTAATTGGAGGAATTCAGCAATCTAGCAGCATGAGAGCCTCAATATAAATGTAAATTATTGTCAATTACAGTAAATTGTTATTATTATTCAGCTTATTAACCCAATATTAAAATACAGGACATTGCATTTGCAAAATACAATATGGGAGAGAGACTTATAAAACCCATTTGCAGTCCATATAATTCGTTAATGGGATTGTATGTTTAGACCTAAAAGACAACTTTAGCAATTTCCTTAAAATATTGGTGCACGTGGGAAATATAAAATATGACATAAAAGTGAGTTAGAGATATGAAGCCTAGAGAGCTTGGAAAAGAGGTGTCCATGGACTTACCTTCCCACCCCCAAACCCGGATCCTGCTTCTTTGACATGTCTTGAAAATGGTACAAGAATAAGAGCACAACAAAGGTTGAAAGAGGCTGATAACCCAAACCTACAACAAAATCTGCTGTGGGAAACAGAGGTGCAAACTTTATCTGTTTGTATGACAAAGCTGTGGGCAGCAAGGAGCAAAAGAGCAAAACACTTACTCTTGTGACAGCCTGAAGATGTTATTCATGGCAATTCTTGTATGCCATAATCCTGGTAACAGCAGTTTATGATGTGGAAAATACTTCCTCATCTTCATGCTTTCTGACTTTTCTGTAATAAATTGCTATTACCAGGTCCTAAATAGGGAGTAAACAAATTCAGCTGCCAACTAATACAGGCTCTGATTGCCAGTGTCTTTGGGAGTTTCTGACCATTTGGAATATCAGAGGAAAAGAAGCTTTGCTTTATGAGCTGATAAAAACCTGTTTGACAAACCTTAGTCTTTGATGAACAGTACTGTTAAGCTCTTGTGCAGGCCCCAAGTGCCCCAGCAGCCCTGGCAGCCCTGCCTGGCCTGCCCCCAGCCTTCTCCACCTGCCATGGGCCCTGCACTGTGGAGCCTGACCTGGGCAGGCTAGTGCCTTGCTCCCATGGGGGGTGCTATGGCACCTGCCCTTTCCACAACCCCAGACCTTGTCCCAGGAGTCTCCAACTCCAAGCCCTGCAGGACACTACAGCCAGCCCACAGAGCAGGGGTCATAGCCCTGCAGGCTTCTCTAACACACCTCTGCCCAAAACCACCTCTGCACCCTGAACCCTTCAGGGGTGACTGAGAGGGGTATGGGAAGCTTTTAGTCAGATGTCCCTACCCTTTTCACTTCTCAGTTCATGGTGCTAACTGTAGACTGGTCACCCTGAAACAGGTGGCCCTGGCCTCCTGAACATTTTCAGCACCATGTTGGAGCATGGACTGTATCAGGACTGGAATCTAAGAAATTCTTAAATGAAGTAAAAAAACTGCAAGTGGAAAACAGGTATCATTCAGAAGCCCTGCTGCAGGAATGGTGGCTGTACATACTGCCTTGTAACAGGAATACGCTAATGGTGTGTTTAATTCACCAGACAGGTCTGAGTCTGCTGAGAGTCAAGGAGAATGGCAGAAAACTGTGTTCCAAGAAGATGCAAAGCCTCAAGAATAACCTGTGTCTTGTCGCACACCTCCATGCCTAGCACTTTATGGTATTGGAGTTCCCATTCTAGGATTAGGGGGTGTGCATCACGTGTGAGGGGGACAGCCTCACTGTTGTTCATGCACTTCAACCTCTCATTGGTATGGAGTGGTCATGGACATGTTGCACGGCTCTGTTCAGGGTATTCTGTGCAGATCCAGATGTGTAGCTAAGCCTGAATGTTGTTTAGCATGTCACAGAAGGAAGCATGCTTGATGGGGACTGATTCCCCACCCTTATCTCATAGCTGGTGTAGGAAGGATAAAACCATAGAATCATGGAATTGATTGGGTTGGAAAAGACCTCCAGGATCATCAAGTCCAACCCTTGGTCCAGTCCAGTCTGTTTACCAGAACATGGCATTCAGTGTCACGTCCAATCTGTTTAAAAACGTCCAGGGATGGTGAATCTACCACCTCTCTGGGCAGCCCATTCCAATGACTGATTATTCTCTCTGTAAAGAATTTTTTTCTGATATCCAACTTAAATTTCCCCTGGCAGAGCTTAAGCCCGTGCCCCCTTGTCCTATTGCTGAGTGCCTGGGAGAAGAGACATGTTTAGACATGTTTTCCTCTGCTCAAATTATTTGAAGCAATGTTCACTTTATATTCCAGTTTTTATAGTGTGAAATTATAGTGCATGCAATATTCTTCGTGGAGTGACAGGAAAACAGGTGGAGTATTTGGATATATATACTCTGTGAGCTGGAGGGAGGCAAACCTGGCTCAGCCTCGTGCTGTCTGCTTTTTGGGTTTGATTCATGTTTCATGACTAAGAGTGCAAACTGGAGTCAACCGAAACATATCTAACAGTTCTGCAACATGAACAGGCAAAAATACAACTTATTAATTGCCTTTTTGTATTCAGCAGTGTAAAGGTACTTAGATCAGTTCTCCTAGTTTAAGAAACCAAACATCTATCGGCCTATGAAATTTTAGTTTGTTTCCACTTGATGCTTGAGGCTTCACCACCACGAGCAGAATGAGACAGGTCTGAGCAAGTTCTTTTTTTCTTTCTCAGCATCCAGCTTCTCTCCACAAGTTTCCAGACAAGGTCTATATGTGATAAGAAGACCCCAAGCAAAACCACCATTGCATGATAGAAATGTTACACACAATTTTTAACCAGAATGTGACACTTAAATTACATATGCAGAAGTTTAAAGAAATGTCTTCTTTCTAGCATTAATGAACCTGTTGACATAAGCCGCTGTTATTTGACATTATCATATGGTTATGTCCAAATCCAAGTTTGGCGGGTTTTGTGCATATTTAGATCATTCAAAATGTCAGCTACTGTTCAATTCTAAGACAAACCTTGTCATTAAAACTGCATTGGCTTTGGTTAATGCAAGCAAATTCTTAAAGAGAATAACCTAAGCAGAAAAATATTCTATCATATCATCCAAATCACATTTGGAAGGTCTTCGGTAAAATATCTCTTAGTTCTGCCTTCAAAATTATAGCTTTTGTTCAAGATCTGACTCATGCTTTGCAGGAAAGCATGGGACAGGCAAAGGTACACCTAAGATCCTGAAGGATGTATCACAAGGTGTATCATAAAACAAAAAATCCCAGAATTTCAGACCTGAAATAGATGCACACTGATAAATATAGATTGACATGTATACAGATATGAATGGAATGTTGTGGCAACATAAACAGCAAGCAGTTTGTGCTGGATTGACAGGAGGCTGAACATGAGCCAGCAATGAGCCCAGGTGGCCAAGAAGACCAATGGGATCCTGACTTGTATTAAGAATAGTGTGGCCAGCAGGACCAGGGAAGTGATCCTTCCTCTGTACTCAGCGCTGGTGAGGTCACACCTTGAGTATTGTGTTCAGTTCTGGGCCCCTCAGTTCAGGAAAGACATTGAGGTACTGGAGTGGGTCCAGAGAAGAGTAACAAGGCTGGTGAAAGGACTTGAACACAAGTCCTATGAGGAGAGGCTGAGGGACCTGGGGTTGTTTAGCCTGGAGAAGATGAGGCTCAGGGGAGACCTTATCACTCTCTACAACTACCTGAATAATGTGGTAGCCAGGTGGGGATTTGGCTCTTCTCTCAGGCAACCAATAGTAGGACAAGAGAGCATGGGCTTAAGCTCTGCCAGGGGAGGTTTAGGTTGGATATTAGGAAGAAGTTCTTTACAGAGAGAGTGGACAGGCACTGGAATGGCCTGCCCAGGAAAGTGGTGGATTCTCTGACCCTGGAGGTTTTTAAGGTGAGGCTGGATGTGGCACTGAGTGCCATGATCTAGTAATCAAAGTGGGGTTGGATTAAGGGTTGGACTTGATGATCTCGGAGGTCTCTTCCAACCCAACTGATTCTGATTCTAAGGTGAAATACCCTCTCATCAGTATTCTTTGGTGCTCTGTTATCTGAAATGCTCTTTTCAAAACACTTCTATCAGTCATCAGAGATCATACTCTTCAAGGTAGAACAGAATTAATGTGGCATTTGTCTTACCTCTCTTCAAGCTAATTCATGCTGGAACAATTCTGATGTCTTCTGTGTTAACCTGTACACCTGCTGTTGGCCTGGCATCAGAAGAAAACACTACTAGCTGCCACACAGTGAAAATATTTTGGTTTGCATATTTTCAAGGAGCAGTCAGAAGCATTTCATCAAACCTGTTAAAGGGTTGGGATTTCCAGAATGGGCCAGGTTCTTACATGACACAAGCCAGATCTAAAAGACTGCTCAGTGCTCATCACTCAGAAAAAGATGTGCAGGTGGATGAAGTGCTTAGTGTATGGTTTTACTCATAATAATAGATACTATTTTGGTAGAAGAGTTTGTAGAATAGTGTCTTCACCTATTTCCAGAATTGTCACCTTCCCAGGAATGTGTGTATAACTCAAATTATTTTGGCAGAATAATTAATAGTTGAGATTTCCTGGCACCTCATTTTCCCTGTATAGCACCATTTGAGGACATGAAGGAACATGAGAGCAGTTTGAAGACAGTCTCCTTACCCACAATATCTTTTTACTGCCTGTCTTGACCTGAGGAAGAGGTCACTCAGTCATTTGAAAGAGCAACTTGTAAGACAAATCAAGGATGAAGGCAGGACTTGGGGAAGGCAATTTCATCCAGGGTAAAGTTGTAATGTCTTACTTATAATTGGATAGCCACTCAAAATAAATTTTTAAGTCCAAAACAGTTCTGTCTATTCATGCATGTCTCAGGTGTGGTGATTTCAGAGATATTTTAGAATGTGGTGCATATTTTGTAAAGCAAACACCAACACATAATTATCCCCATAATTATTTAAAATAGTTCCCTAACAATTTCTTTTCTAAATTACATTACTGTGCAACTGGAACCATTACAAATTATCATATTGTTTAATTAGCCAGTTTCTTCTAATTTCTTTTACAATTCAGATTTTTAATTAACATTTCATTGCTCTTAAACTGAGTCTAATTACTAACAGCTTACATGAAATCCAAACTAAAATTGAATCTTTTAATAACCTTCTATTCTGAAAAATGTAAGGAAATACTATGTTTAATAATTTCTTCGGCTAAAATCCTTACCTATTCCAAACAAAGAACTAGTTCAAATAGTCAGTTAGCACAACCCTTTTATGCACAAAATGCAAACATAAAAGTGAAGTAAAAAGCCCAAGCATACAGCAGTCTCTGCTTCAGAAACTAAAGTAACAGCATAGAAAAAAAATATATGCTGCATCCGCTGTAAAAAAAAAAAAAAAATCATGTTCTCACTTTCAGCTTCTGGAAGACGTGGAAGGCAGAGTTTTGACTTGGTTGAAGACAAAGGCCACAAAAAAGGCCTAAAAGGCTAAAGTCACTGTGGGAAGTTACCATTGTGGGAGAAGGTAAGGGATTGATTTCTACAATTAGTCAAAATGCTTAGTAGACAATACAGATTAGGAAGACTGTTCCTAAAGATGAAGGAAACCATTAGAGAAGCAAGTATTTTAGATGTAATAGATATTAATTGGGAATTATTGGGAAAACTTAGTGGCAGTAAACTCAGTGAGGCTGAGAGTAAAGCAAATGAACCTGCTATTTTAAGGAAAAGAATCAGTAAGAAGGGCAAGTCTTGAAAAGTGGAATTCAACTTACCCAGGGAATAGGTTGAATGGGTCTCCTGGGTGAGGAGCAGAAAGAATGGAAGTGTTCTGGAGAGCTAAAAAAAATTCATTAAGTACAATAGCAAGGAACTATGTTACTGCAGAGGAAGGGTACAGAGAACGGTGATAAAACAATATGACTGTGTTTAGAGCTCTTCCTTGACCTCAGAATAAAAAACCCTATACAGAAAGCTTAAATAAGGACACCTATTTATGGACAAGAACAGAAGAACAGCACCGGCATGGGGCAGTAACACTGGAAAGGTTATGACCCAGGACAAGCTAGAGTTTGTAAGGGACATAAGAGGCAACAAAAGAGGTTACTAGTAAGAAGAAACAGATGGGGAAACAGAGTTTATTTCTGTAATGGGAAAAGAGAACCTATAATGGATGATGCAGGAAAGTCTTAAGTATTCAATACCTACCTTCTCTCAGCCATTTATTCTCCCCCACTCCAAATTAATTAATCCAGTTTTAACAGCTAAACAGGATTGTGAAGGAACCATCTGGGAATTGTGGAGCAAGAGTTATCTGAGTCAGGCCAGCCATTGAACTGCCCCTTATACTCCACTAGGAAGCAGCTGAGGATATCTCTAAACCTTATCCACCTCAAAATATTGTCAACAATATGAATTTGTGTAACGGCAAAAGAATTGGACTAAAATTCCTTCTCTAACTAGTTCAGAGCAGAAATTTCTGCCAAAGTCTTCTTGGTAACACTACTGGAGCAGATATGAGAGCCTAAAATGGTGTCCTTTATAATTTGCTGGAGCTGTACCCTTTTGCACAAAAAGCTTTACCAGCAAATGAAACAGACACCAAGAAGAAAAATACTCTCTAATTTAGATGACTGGGTTGTAGTCCTTGTCTCCTATCCAAAGTGAAAGCATGTCAGTAGGAAAGATGGAGGATGAGATCTAGTGCTTAGATGTACTTCAGATTTGGAAAATTTGTGTTTGTGCCCTTGAGATAGAGAGAGGAACTGAATAAAATTCTCCCACATCAAGGGTGAATGCCCTAATCACCAAATTAGTTATGGGATTAACAAATAGAAAACTTCCAATTAAGCCTTGGACTTTTTCCAGCCACAATTATTTGATGCTTCTGAGACTTTAAACCACACTGTTCAGCAAATTTGCTGTTTCTCAGTAAATATAAACACACTCATACAGCCCTAATGATTACTGCCTGAAGGTGAACAGAGAAGGAAAGTAAAGTTATAATTAGTTGAGCCAGGATACAACTTTCAGAACAAGTGTTCAGCTGGCAGCTACAGCCTTCAGCCCTGCTGCCCCACTTCCCTCCAGCTTCCTTCTGGTGCACCCTCTCTGCTGGTGCTGCCAGCTTGGAAAGCACCGTGCTTCTTGCATGGCATTGCAGAACTGCAGAGCAGCAGCAGCTACTTATCATAACACCATTTATGTTGCATAAATGTGGAAAATTAGAGTGGATTTTTTCATAAGACATGTTTTTAAGCTCCGTATGTCACTACCACGGTTGTCATGTGTTCTCACTTGCCTGCCCCCCTTCTCATCTTCACATTTGCAAAAATAACACCACGTTATTATTCAATCTTCCTTACAGAAAACATATGTAGACCACTAATTGACAACAAAGCGTGAGAACAGAGTATTACCTAATTCTTGAAAATATTCCTTCTTCACGCATCCATTATCTCACTTCTGACAGGCTCACATCTGAGTCAGCAATTTTGCTCAGGCCATTGGAGGCTGAGGAGCTGTGCAATAGCCAGATGACAACAGTACTATCCACATCATCTTCATATTCAGTGCTTACTGAGGAGACAAATTTAACCCTGAGAAAAGGTCTAGGGAAAAGACTGTGACTTTTCATCAGATTTGAACTTCATCACCACTTAATCCTGACTTCAAACCACCAATATATTGCAGGAGATCACAGCCAACCATTCCAGAACTGTCAGTTTGTCTGTGCTTCTTCTGTGTCCATAAAATACATTGTCAAAGCCATCTCCACGTCATTTCCTTAAGGAGACTGGGAACTGATCAATTTTAATGGAGTTAGCTTTTCTGCAACTTTCTTATAGCATTTCATGAAACCACTCTCACCAAGCTATGATTTCAAATTGCTAAATTTATGATATATCAGGAATTTTTTACTTTATGTTTAAAGTCAATAATTTTAACTGTTTCTGCTGTGTGCCAGCTACATTTTTCTATTTAAAAGTGAGACCAAAACTACCAAATCTCTTATTTTCCACTGTAGGACAAATCCATGTTTGTGGTAACAGAAGTAAGGTTCCTTGAGCAACAGTCTAAAGTTTTTAAATCCTCTCCTGTCACCTGGGGTAAGTGTACAACTGAGCTTCTCTGAAGAGCAGACTCAGTGTCCTTCAGGCCCTGAGAGGCCTTTTCCCAAAAGGAAAATACTGGCTTAAGAAAGCACAAGTTTAGCTACTTGCTTTCAGTTCAATCATGATGGGATGCACCATTCTACATGGTTACCTTTTACACTCAGCAACCACATGACGAGTCTTCCAAGCATGAAAGTACTTGTGTTACTGACACAGGAATGAGTAATGATCACATATAACAAGGAATCAAGCAAAACCTAAGGAGCCTAAATGACAACTCACTAAATACCTCAATGCCATGCTGAATGCATGTGCTACATTATGTGACTTGTAGCTCAGTGTCACACGGTGTTTGCTAGAAAAAGGAATTAAATCAGCAAGCATGAACATCTGCTTCTAAATAGAAAAAATATTATTGCTCACGTAGGAATAGATATATTTAAAGAATTCCTTAAGGAACTTTAATATAGTTTAATTGTATTTGTTCAGGATAAGCAGCAGCATTACAGGCACCCTGTGATTAATATCACCTACAGAAAATGAAACATTTGTAGTGAGCTGTAATAATGGTTAATACAATTGAGACAACAAATTGTTTTAACAGAAGTTACTCTCAGCTTCCAATCAGTTTGAGAGGCAAAAAAACCTCTCAGCGCCCATGCTTTCAAACTTGCAAGCTTCATTTTAGGTGCCTAGAAAAGCACTCCTCAAAACAGTGGGAAAGAGGCAGGTGTCCCTGAAGGCTTCCAGAAGGAAAACCTTTCTATCCAGCTTTCTGATGCCTTTTGTCATCACACATGTTTGTCTAACATATTTTAAAAGAGTCATCTCTAATTCCAGTAGTTAATGCTGTATTATTAAATACTTCACATTAATTATTAAATAAATACTTGTCAATCTTCCTTGCTTTCGTTCTGGATGTGATCTTGTTTCCAGGCCTCTGTCACCAAAAATTAAAGGCTTGATTTCAGAAGTTGGTAGGTGTTAGTTTACTGGAGAGTCTCTGCACAGGAAAGGGCCTACTATCAATAATTAAAAAAAAAGTTTGAGATACACAGAAGAATGAAAAACTAAGAAAAAATTGGTTTGTTGGGAAAAATTTGCAAATGTAGTATGTATGATTTCTCTCCCATTGTATGTACATATTTCAGAATACCTCAATCAAGAAACCCTTACTAAAGCTGAGAGAAATAGAAGGAAGCATTCCTGGCTGGCCTCAGTTATTGTAACCAAAAAATAAACCAAGTTACAGAAAAATGTATTTTTAATTTCATCTTGATAGAGAAAGAAAATGAGGTTCATATGTGTTGTTCCTAAAGTTTTTTCAAACCAAAAAGCTGTGTAAGACTTATTATTAGTTATATAAATCTTGGAAGCTTGTTGCAATCCAGACTGTGATCACTAATGACTACAGAGCTGAAATCACAGTAGAAATTCAGCAATGAGGGAGTTTATCTACCTAAAGCATTAATGAGCTGCCCTATACTCCCTCCTGAGGACTTCAACCTGCACCGGCTTGACCTGTTTGAGTTCCTTGTTTTCATCACCATGAGATCTTCATTTGACCTGAATCTGTGTTTTATCCCCTCTATTCACAGAAGTCCATTCATCTTCACTACACACACTGCTCCACTCTCAGAAGCCTCTGTTGCTCAACCCTCCCTTTCCAGGCATCATCAGTGCTCTTCCTCACCCTTCTTTGGTTACCTCATGGCATCCAACTTGTATATGATATATAGTGCCTTAGGAATTATGACTTTTTAGCAGAATTCAAGTCCTCTTCATGCCTCTCCTATGACAAAGCTGCTTTCAATTATATCCCTCATTTCCTTTATGAAGTCCATGCTGCTGGTCTCTGCGCTCAGATCATTCCAATATTTGCTTCCTCTGCACCTACTTTTACTCTTCAAGGCACCTTTATTAAATACCGCAAAGATCTCCAGTGACATTCACCACCACTGATTCATCTACTCTTCCTTCAGCTCAGCCATCCTCTATTTCCTTTTAAATACCTTCATTTTAACTCCAAGAAATCTCACACCGACAGTCACCAAGACCTTTTCAATGTCAAGGATTAGTTCCTCAAAATCCCAAAGCATTTCCCGTTTCTAATTCTCTCTCCACATATAATGTTGCTGATTTCTTTGAAAAATACCAAACAGAAACTTACTTCAGCCATACTCTTCCTTTCAATCCTACTTGCCACAGAGAGAAATGAGTCAGCCTGGCTCTGCCATGATCCCCATTTCTCTCTCCTATAAAACTTGTGTTTCCCACCTGTCTCATCAGCTAGAATTCATCTCATCTCAGTGTTGACACCTCTGCAGTGTAAATGTCTATAACGCAGCCAGTTAGACTCAGCTGGTCCTTATTTTGCCTTCGCATCAACAGGGAAATACGTCCTCTTGGGAGACAATTCACCTTCCCCTAAGTCACCTTTTAAAAGAGGACAAGTGAGCTGTGCCCTCAAACTGTTTGCTTCTCTGCATCACCTACAACAGCAATCTCAACAACGAAGACAGGTGTAGCTGGCTAAAATTAAGCAACAAGACAAATCACCAACCTGCATTCCTATACCCTAAAGCTGCCAATGCAGGTTCAACATGACTAAGAAGCATGCTGTGCCTCCTTTCTTGTTTCTTCTGATAACCACCACTATGCAGATCTTGGACCTGCAACTTGTACATCAGACTTCACTCTTCTTTTTTAAAAGATCTGTTTATTCAGGAGATCCCTAAGTCCCACATATGTTTTCAACTTAATGCAAAACTGCTCTTCAGATCTCCTCCCTTGATTCTCCATTGCCCCTAACCTCAATAAGCCAGGCAGATGGTGCTCTACTCTTGTGCAAAGGTTGTTTATCACATTAGCATTTGGACTATTGACTGGCATATTACATCGTAACAGTAACTGGAACAATACTGTACTGTTCTATTCCTTGTTCTCCTCAAATAATTTATTCTCTCATCTTAAATTTAAATCACTAATTCTTAGGGGCAGAGATAATATTTCTGTTCTGCATTTACCCATCTTGCAATGGGATATGATACCATGACTATGCCTTTGAGGTATTATAAATATAAATAAATAACAAACACACACAATAACACAATTACATTGGTTCTGCTTACAGCTATGCAATTTTTCTTGAGCATTAAGCAAAAGAAAAATTAGACCTAGTAAATGCTTCTGTGGGACGCCCCCCCCCAAAATTATAATATTTCCTTTATTAGAAATGCCACATAACAAATAAAAGAAGAGTAATAGAAAACCATTAGCAGATTTGCGAAAGGACCAAAGAGCATAGATATAATTATATCTACTTTATTGCTACTTTGTAGGGCTCAGAACAGTTCTGTACATTTACTTTCCTCTATTATCTTGACTCTGTTTTAGTTTCCTCATTTTGCAGAGCTCACATACTTGATGGACTTGACAGCACCAGAAAAATAAGGCAAGCCTACAAACAAAGTTGTTTTCACAAATTCATCCAGCTCTAGGGAAAATATTACAAGAATGCCCTACTTATTTTGATATTCTGCCACTGTAAACCTTTCTGAGTTTTCAAAGGTAAGGTTTTAAGAGCAATTCTTTCCATTTGTAAGAGGTTATTTACTTATTCCCATCTGTCAGTAGAAATCAGTAACCGCCTTTTTGGATGACAGGCAAAAGACTTTGCAACGTCACCTCTGTAACCTGAAGTCTTTTAAGATCTCTTAAGCTATTTTTCAGTTCTGCTTATAATCAATCCTATAGTAATGGGATTTTTACTCCCCCCAAAATAAAACTATTATCTTAATGTTGAAGAAACATGAAGATATGAAAGCAAGCACACTAATTTTCAATAACTAGACTATCTATTACTATATTTAATTATATAGCTACTAGGTGTTTATATATATATATATATGCAAGCAGGGCAGGGCTCACTTGCAAATCTTTTTTTTCTTTTCTTTAAGTGTTATTGATTGAAATCGGTGTCTTAATGTTGCACAGCTTTGTCTTTTGATTATTGCATGTGATTAAGGCAACCGGGGACAGTAATCTTTTCTCAGCACTATAAAACAACACAAAATAACACTTTCCAGTTCCTAGTTTATTCCTATTACTTACAACATAGCTGGAAGTTCACTTAAATTCATATGCAGATGACAGCCAGTCATTGTCAAGGAAGTAAAACTTTAACACACCTTGCCTATAACACAAGAGAATCCTACACTGGTTATAGGATATAAGGTTTTTTATTCTTAAGTTGTCCATTCTTTTGAGGTTTTTGTAAGAATGTGTTATGAGCCTTTGAAGTTGAGTAAAATACCATCTAGTTATTTGTTGAGCCTATTAAAGAAGATGTATCCACAGCCCAAACCCAGAAGGACTGATACAAAAAGCTACCAGGGAAAACAAGAATCTCTCTATTTTACTTCTGATAAGTACAAAGATTGCTGTTCCTACAGATATATCTCCTGAAGCCTGTTAGAAAGAGCTTTTATGATACTGAAATTCTATAGCAGTAAAAATAATTAGTTTTGGACAAGTTACAAATGCTAGTGAATGTTGTGCAACTTGCAACTAATAGGAGAGTGCGAATAGGACTTTTGCAGAATAATACACTTTTGAAAATTAGCTGTTGCGTGGAGGCAAACTCTTCTCGGTATAAGAAAAAGCCAACAACCAATAGGACTTTTATACATGTGCCCTGTACAAGGTTGAGCCATGCTTTTCAGAGACAAACATTTTAGCTGAGAAAAAACCAGATTTGTTCTACTACAGTTACTGATCACCTAGCTTTACTTCAGGGTGAGTTTTTTGTTTCTGTGGACAACAGGCATATGTCCTTGAGCAGCCACTGCTTTGTGCTCAATATTCTTGTCCACTCTGTTCTGTGTACCAACAGGTAACAAGAAACTCCCTATCTCAACCCCTTGAAGTCCAAATGCAATGTGGCCTCAAGCATCTGAGCAGCTGGTGACACAGGTAATAGTCTGTGCTGGGCCAAAGTGAAATCTGAAAGCAAGACTGCAAGCAGAAGACACATTATAGCATACTGTCAGACAAAACTGAGAAAACGCTAAACCAAACCAAAGCAGCAAAGACATCTTCAAATGTTTGTAATGATCATTCCTTATACCATCTTTTATTACTCCTTCAAGCAGTTTCTTCCTTGACACCTAAAGAAATACCTGACCCTGAACACTTCCACCTAATGGTACTTCTACCTCAGCCTTCAGCCTCCCTGAAGCTCTCTGCTAAGTTCACTGTGAAGTGGCACTTGCTCTGTGAGCTGAGGCTAAACTGCTGATAGCCCCTGGCATAATACACTCTTTGTATATACACTGCATCAGCTTGACCAAACTTCTTGGTTTGCCAATAGGAAAACAAAACAAAACATAAGCATTCAGAAGTCAGAATGATTTTAAACATGTTTTTGTGATATTCTCTGAGTCACATTCAGAAAGCAGAGTTTCAGTTTCCTGACATGCATAATATTTTTCTTGCATTTCTTCTCCCAAGTAGTTACTGAACTCCTTTAAATGACTTCTACACTGAGAAAACCCAGGAAATATAGTGCAATTCATCCAACCTGCATTTCACAAACTTCAAAAGGAATAAAAATATTGTTAAAGCGGCATAAATGAAAACTTAATTCCACATCAGATAGAGGTAAACCTAGCAAGAAGCCGAATTAAATGTCATCTCTTTTACTGTTTTTCCTCCTTGGACTGCCACACACCAAACATTTCATATGATCTATGAGGTTTCCAGGATAATAAAGCAAAAAGATACATATGTATAATTCTTTTTGTATTTACAGCAAGACAAATTGTTTTGTTTTGAAACACCAGGGCTGACTGGAGCTGTACAACAGGGTATAAAATTGTCATTTCAGCAGTCTGGGTTTGTGTATAGTCAAACATCACATTGACAGTACAAGAGGAGTTCACTGCACTTTGAAAGAATTGTATCTGTACATTGTTGTCTGAACAAAACCACTCAAACCTTGCTTTACACTTCTAA
This sequence comes from Myrmophylax atrothorax, assembly GCA_026770055.1. Taxonomy (NCBI): domain Eukaryota; kingdom Metazoa; phylum Chordata; class Aves; order Passeriformes; family Thamnophilidae; genus Myrmophylax; species Myrmophylax atrothorax. Next base: position 99,341,397 of record JAOXXN010000446.1, on the reverse strand, counting down.
TCTTCTAATTTTACTTTGTTTCTAATGTGTACAGATTGATTCCAAATGCAAATGCAAATCTGTAAGAATACCAGAAAGTTATTTTTACATATGTTGTGCTGGTTCCACTGAGATGTTTTGATATTTACATAAAACATGTTTTCTGCTTGCAATTTTTCTTCTGTTTATTCTGTGAAAAACTGAAGCGATAGCAGCCAATGTTTTTAATGGTTGTGTCTGAAATTATCATTCCAGATTTATGTTTATGGCC
>JAOXXN010000446.1:99329277-99341047 GCA_026770055.1 Myrmophylax atrothorax | reverse complement strand
GTGAAGTCCTCAGGACTGTCACAGCACCCGGTACTAACCAGGGCTGACCCTGCTCAGCATCTGAGATCTGACGGGATCAGATGGCAGGGAGTCAGAGAACGGTCCCTGCTGAGACTCAAACTCACAGCCTTGGGATTCAGAGTCCAGAGTGCTCTCCCTTACACCACTGGACCACCCTAACTTGCGTAATATCTATACCAGAAAAAAAAGCACTAAAGAAGATGATTCCATGAGCAGTATGTGTTCAAAACACTCAAAGGCAGATCAGAGACCAATGTGAATCCATACCAACTTGTACTCTTCTATTTATGCAGCACTTGCAACAAGCCTAGACAGTGTTTCTGATTGATGGAAACAACTTAAGTCCACCAAGAAGAGCTTGTATTTTGTCTTGAACAGAATTTACATTTGCAGATCTTTGCAAGAGTCACTTTTCATTCAAAAGACCTGCTTACAACTATTTTGAAGAAAACACTAGCAATACGCCAACAGCTATGGATGTCTTTCAATCAAACAAGCTTCTGTTGCAAGTCAAAGAGGAGACCTCCGGGATCTTTAATGAAAACAACGAAATAAAAGGGATTGTAACCCCTTATAAAGCTTTTCAAGTAAGTCTTACCTTGCTGCTTTCAAAAATGCAGCACGTTGGACACCAAGTCCCCAAAACAATATAAATACATAGTAACATTTATGTCATCAGCTTCTCTAGATCTTCCTTAAAATACGTTTAAGTTATTTCCCATTTTGCAGGGGGGTGGGTGGGGAATCAAAGGCAGAGAAAAGTATTTAAACACATTTCACAACAGGAAACACACTATTGTTTATTCCCCAACATAAAAAACTAGAACATTCCAACATACAATACAAGGATCAAACTCATCAAGTGTTGATAAATCAGGAAGATCTGATTCATAATAGCAGCATCAGTACCGAGGACTTCCAGTTGTCTCCTGCACAAAGATATGGGTAATTTTGTATACTCTGAGTTGCTTTAAGAAAATAAAAAGTTATTTCAACAGATGAAGACACCAAGTATTCCCTGTGATGAACAATATAACTGAATTTGGAGTGCTGTCAAGATCAAGGAAAGAGCCTTAGATTTGTCATCTTGTACTGTAACATGTCAGAGCAGGTTGCAAATTACATCTTTCACAAGAAAGCATCCTCCCTCGTGACTGCAGCTGCTCCAAAGAAAATAAGCAAAAAGCATAGCAGAATGAATATCATTTAATCTAAACCAATAGAAATCACCATTTTTATAAGTCAGCACCCACAGAACACTAAACTGCATATAGAGTCAAAGGAGTTTTCCACCAGGCTTACAAGTAGGCTGGGGAGGGACTTTTTTCACAAGGACACATCATGGTATGGAAGTTGCAAACAGTGAGAAAACAAGTAATCCTTACACACACTGTCACAGCAACATCTCACCTAACTGAGAGTGCCAGACAACGCAACAGCACATGCAATTAGATAACTTCATTTTTGCAGAAGACCTAGGACTAAGAAAAAAATTGCTAGCAAAGATTAAAACATCATGAAACACAAAGAACTTTTTGGCTACATGTCCAGATTTCCTATTTATCAACAGCCCTATGAAGAAACTCATACGGTTTAAAGCAGGCAGTTTTATAGAACAGGACAAAGACTTAACTGCAAACCCACGACAAAAATAGACATGCAAAGGACCTGAAAAACAGATTACAAGTGTGACAGATAGCAGTATCAAGGTAAAGAAGAAACAGCAATCACTCTATCAGAATTCAGGTGTGACTAGCTGGAGACAGGGCATCATGTCCATACCTAGACCACGCTCATTGCTACCTTGCACTTGACCATTTAGGCCACCTGCAGAATAATAAAAACCTCTGAGAAAAAAATAACAGAACAGAATCTGCAAAGTAAAGGGACCTTGACAACAGCAAGAGACAATCTGGAGGAACACAAATGAAACTTCCAAAGGGCAAAGAGCCTTGGTTTAAAATAAATGCATTATGGAACTGCAATGCACTGATTCTCTACACTTTTTTCCTAAGTTCTTCTGAAACTTTCCCTTCTCAACATTTTTTGCAATACCAGCCAAATGTACCAAGTTTTGGGGGCTTTTTGTTTTGTTTTTGACTGTTATCATTTAGGGCATCAATAGGCAAAGGGAAAAAAAAGGAATTAGTATGTCTCCAACATGTATTTGCTCTTGCTGATGCACTGCACTGCTTTGGTATCAACACACAAGAAAACAGAACCCAACATCTGAATATTTGTATTACACTTCATACAAACAAAAAAAATTCTGCAACCCACATGTCATTTGAAATTCATATAATCAATCTGTACTAACAAGCCAAGAACTTGCAATACAAAATGTAAGGACACAATATTTGCAGTCCCCAAGTTCAAATTTAAAGTTATTTGACCATCTGCTGATGCTGAAAACCAGAACAAGAATACTGCTACTTGGGGGATGGTGAGGGGAGCTGGATTTGCTGATGCCTCAAACTTGAGGCAAAATACAAGTTCCCTGACCCCCCCAGACAAGCCCAGGCTGCCAATGTCACGAATGTTGTATTTGCCTTCTGGCATAACTTCAATTTTCAAGTAAGTACACTTTGATTTTTACTTAGATAAGACAGCCTTGTTTCTCCCACCACAGTAGGTGACCCTCTCTCAGTGGCTGTAATAGCTGCAGTGACTCTGTCGATACAGTGAAGGGGTTGGCAGCACACATGCTCAGGTGACCTTCAATGCTCTCAGCCAGCTGCCTTCTCCAAGACTTCCACAGCACCAGAATTCCCACCACCCAAGTATTTAGCACATTGATCCTATTCCAAAGACTGACAGATTCTGTAAATCCTCAAAACAACAAATGCAACCCTCACACAAAGCCTTGCATAGCACAGTCATCCTCAGAAAACCCATTCATTTATCATGAACCCTAAAGATAACTATCATCATTTAACAGTTCCTTCAAGTTCACATAACTATCTTCATTTTGTCAGTAATCTGAACCATACCTAATATTAGCAAGATTTACTGACTGCTTGAGGGTTCTAAAAGAAATACTTTCCACCTGATCCACTACATGCGTTATGAAGACCTTTGGGGGAATAGTTAAGAGCTTTGCTACTTTTGTTTCCCCAGTAAAACTTTAAACATCAAAAGTTTAAAATATACAGGATTGACACTCATGAGGCAAGTAATCTTAGAGAAGAAAGAAAACTGACACGAAAGCTAGGAATTTCAGTCAGACATTATCATGTAGCTTCTTGAACTGTTTTAATTTTCATGATCAATCCTCCAAAGACACTGCTAAAGCTGTACCAAAATTGTTATGCACATTCCGTTTAGCCGCTCTGTCTCTGAACTCGCAAGAGACCACAGAAGCTCTCCCAGGGAAAAGAACACCATTCCCAACAGGAGCTAAAGGCTCCTGTACTGGGAATGCAGCCAACATAGGTTTTCCTGGGTAACTCGTAATTGAAACACACACCTTGCTAGGAAGGCCCCTTTTACCCTCCCTTCTAACAAACCTACACCTGCGCTCTACTCTATCACAGGTAGGTCAGCTGAGCTATTCTCAATACAAACTGATGACAAAGGTATACACATATTGTAGGAGACCTGTGACCAATCTGTTTCAGTTGGTATTTTGCACTGCTTGAAGTTTCTTATTCTAGAAAATTATATTTGGCTTTAGAGAAATAAAGTTTCCCCTTACTCCTGCAAACAGGCAGGTTCTAAAAATCAATACTATGTATTCAGACTCATAAAACCTGTTAACCACTAACAGACAATACAATATAGGCCAAGTATTGCTTATTCAAGGAGCAGGACAAGCCCACAATGGAGTACACAGACTCTGACAAAGCATTACTGCACATTTTCCAAGCCTGGTTCTGCCAGACCCCATCTCAGGGTGCTGCTGGAGTTGTCCATGTGCAGTGCAGTCCTGTGCTCAGCCAGGCAGCTTTCTGCCGTCCTTCCTTCCTGCTCATTATCCTGCTCCCTTCCAAGTCTCTGTATTTGTGATATGTAACACACAGTAGGGGTGTGTTGCACGCTGAAATTCAGCTCAGGGTTGTGGTATACTGAAAATTCATTAAATGTGCCAAACACATGTTCCATAATTACCACTTTCGGGCACAAGCAACGCTCCTCTTCCTCACCCGTGCTTTAAAACAAATAAGATGTAGGCTTGAGCCAAATACCTATCCCAGAAAGCACCTCTCCACATTGCTCACTTACACTCAGCTTTAAACTAAGGCAAATGCAGTTTTTTGAGACATTGAGTATGCTTACACACCTTCTGAAAACATGACTGTTTAAACCCTCAATAGTAGCACGGGGAAAATTGTGACTCCCTGAAAATGAAACCAAATTCAACACAGGGTGAACATACCAAGTACTCCAGGTTAGACAGTAAAACCTACATCAACTTTACGCTGGACAAGAAGCACATAACTTTAGTGACAAAAAACAGCACTTAGCAACACACCTCGGACCTCATTCAACACATTTTATAACTGAGATATTGATGAATTTTATCAAGGTTCTTCTTAGAAGAACAACCTTTTGATATTCTTCAACATCTTCATAAATGACTTGGACACAGGACTGGAAGGGATACTAAGCAAGTTGGCAGACAACTCAAAACTGGGAGGAGCTGTTGACTCCCTCAAAGGTAGGGAGGTCCTTCAGGGAGACTTGAACAAATTGGAGGACTGGGCAATCACCAACCATAGGAAGGTCAACAAGGGAAAGGGTCAGATTCTGCACCTGGGATGGGGCAATTCAGGAGGTACGTACAGACTGGGGCATGAGATGCTGGAAGGCAGTGCCATGGAAAGCGGCCTGGGGGTCCTGCTCAATGACAAGTTGAATATGAGTGAGCAGTGCCCTGGCAGCCAGGAGGGCCAACTGTGTCCTGGGGGGCATCAGGCACAGCATGACCAGCTGGTCGAGGGAGGGGATTGTCCTGCTCTGCTCTGCTCTGGGTGGCCTCACCTTGAATGCAGGTTTGGGCACTGCAGCACAAGAAAGCTACTAAGCTGTTATGGAGCATCCAAAGGAGGGCAACAAAGACAGTGAAAGGTCTTGAGGAGAAGCTGTATGAGGAGTGGCTGAGGGCAGTTGGTCTGTTCAGCCTGGAGAAGAGGAGACTCAGGGGAGACCTCATTGCAGTTACAACTTCCTTGTGAGGGGAATAGGAGGGGCAGGCACTGATCTCTTCTCTATGGTGACCAGCGACAGAACCCAAGGGAACGGCCTGGAGTTGTGTCAGGGGAGGTTTAAGCTGGATATTGGGAAAAGGTTCTTCCACCAAAGGGTGGCTGGGCACTGGAACAGGCTCCCCAGGGAAGTGGTCACAGCACCAAGCCTGACAGAGTTCATTCAGGAAGTGTTTAGATACTCTCAGATATATGGTGTGATTCTTGGGGATGGTCCTGTGCAGGGCTAAGGGTTGGACTTGATGATCCTTGTGGATCACTTTTAACTTGGCATATTCTGTGATTCAGTGATTCTGTAATTGTGAGCTTCTCACTGTTCATGTAGGAGGGAAGAGGTGTCTTTGTGTATGGTTGGGTTTATATGGGCAAATCAGTGTGTCCCACAGTAGGAAGACCCAAACCGGCCTGGAGCTGCCAGGACTATGAGGCAAAGTGTAAGCTTGTTTGAACATGAGCAAGTACTAGAGGTAGAAATTATGTGATTGGCACAACACTCCAGTGAGTAAGTCTTGCTGAGTGGCCATCCCAGCACAATGATAAAGGTTCACCACCACTGCTGATATAGTTGGATGGTGCTGCACACCTTTTACTCACCGGTTTTAGGCAATGCTAGCAGAGCATGTGCCAAGTTTGATGTACAAGGGAGTACCAAAAGGCATGCTGTACTGGTTTTGGCTGGGATGGGATTAATTTTCTTCATAACAGCTTGTATGGAGCTATATTTTGGATTGGTAACCAAAACAGTGCTGTTAACACACTGGTGTTTTATCTGTAGCTGAGCTGTGCTTGCACAGCATCATGTCTTCTCTGTTTGTCATGCTGCCTCACCAGAGAGTAGGCTGGGGGTGCACAAGGAGTTGGGATGGGACACAGCCAGTACTGCTGATTAAAAGGGTATCCCAGACCATATGGTGTCATGCTCAGCAATGAAATTTGGGAGGGAAGTTTGCCAGAGCTGCTGTTGCTTTGGGGACTGGCTGATCATTGCTCTGGTGGTGAGCAGTTGGGTTTCTTTGCATCACCTGTTTCTCTTGAGTTTGTTTTTCTTTCTTTCTTTTTAATTTGTTTATTATGCTCTCTTTATTTCAACCTACAAGTTCTCTAACTTTTGCACTTTTCAGATCTCTCCCCCATCCCTCTGGGAGAAGTGAGCAAGGGCTGTTTGGTGCTTAGCTGCCTACCAGGGTTAACCCACAACAGATGCCCAGTGTAGTCTGTACAGCATTATATATTTAAACATCAAGAAATTACTACAGAAATTTCTAAAACATGTTTCTATATGTACTCTTCTTAAGAAGGAAAACTAATCTCTAAGGAGATAGCTAATGTTTACATATGTATCTGCAAACACTGTGTACTCAAAATATTGGGAGCTAAGGGTCACTGTAGCCATGTATATTAATCTGTAATTAATCCATGCTGCCAGACTGTTAATTTTTCATGGTTGAGACTTTTCTGAGCAGTATAGATTTATAATTCTGGATATTTGAATTTTGTCTTCCCTTATACCTCTTCCCTTTTCCTGTCATGGAAAGAAGAGATAATAGTTCCCATCTGGTGAGAAAAATTTTTGTGCAATAGTAGTATGGGTTTTTTAAAGAGTATAATAAGAAAAGGTAGTAAGATAGAAATGCAGCTGTAACCACTTATAACTTTGTTGTGTGTTTTCCTTTGAATCCTTTAGGAGCATTATTACTTATATTTCTCAGAATGAGTTGAAGTATTTCAGAATTTTAATTTCAGCTCATTACAAAAAAAAAATAAACCTTGACTTTCTGTATTTACCTGTGTACTCTGAAAACTGTTACTAACTCTGAAGTGCTCCTGTGTTACAAAGAAACAAGCCTGATTTTTGGAATTGGAGATGCAAAGTATCAGCTGACAGAAATCTAGTCAGGCTATCCAGTACATTCCTGAAGCTGCCAGGACAGCGAAAAGAAGGCTGAAGTTATGCCGCAGTTGATCTGGTGCTGCAGCCAGCCTGATACAGTTTTGAATAGCTTTGAGGCTGTTTTAAGGGTCGTCTGAGACCAAACTATGATCCCATGTCAGAGAGACGTGAATAACTTCCTGCTTTCTCAGCTGAATATTGAGGATTTTTATTAAAGGGAAGAGGAAAAACTACAGCTTGATGGGAAAAGAAGTATAATTATTACTCTTTAAAACATCAAGAATATGTGTTCCGATCTGTTAGATGTACATTGTTAACTGATATTGGTGTCCTGTTGTGCCGTGTGGCCACAGAGCTGAAAAATACCACCTGCACAAATATATTGCTATCTGAAGAAACAGGATAGGGGGAAAACCAGGATAAAGGAAGTATTGCTGCTCCCTTGCTACAAAGAATATGAAACGAGGAGCCTGGTGACTTGCTGAATGTTTGCATACAGTCTGGGACTGGCACGTGGGTGTCACAGGTCTGCCTGCTGGGCACACCACCACACAGCTCTGCCTCTGCTGGGGGACAGGGAGTGGGGAATCCAGCTCCCCCCCTGCTCTGACTCTTCCTTGGCACACCAGGCATGCCCTGTCACTTCACAGATATAGCAGTTTTGAACAGATGAAAAACATGGTCATCAGTAGGAAAGAGGAAGGTTTTCTATGTCTCACTTATATGGTATGTATTTCTAGTACACTTGTTACTTTAGCCTGGTGATCTGTGTTGAGCAGTAAAATGATTTTACGTGTTTGTTGTTGAATATGGTTAACTTTTCCTGGAGTGTGAGGTTGTTAAATGAAGATTGAGCTGGTAAGAGAGGCACTGTGTATTTCCATCTCTAGAATCCAACCATGGATAGCAGAAACTAAATTTTCTTTTCCAAAAATGCTTACACAGCTAACTCTCAGCTATTAACCAGGTGTGACTGAAGTAGCACTGACTGAATTTTGGGGAGCTCCCAACAGTAGTGCAGTAAGTGCATTCTATTGTATTCAGCTCAGTTCAAATAGGCATAATTTACATTTTAGTAGTACTAGCTATTTCAGAGCAAACTAATGTTCATCAGAAAAACATGCCATGCTGTGGAGATCATGACAGTCTACTGTGAGAGACATTTTCTTGTAAGGTCCAAGGAGGCAAGTTGAATCTAGTCCAAGAGCATTGTCAGAAGTTGGAGTGACATGGAGGAGGAGCCTGATGGTCCTGGACAGGGGAAACATGAATATCATTTAAGTATCTCTATAGTTTTCTATGAATTTCACTCTTGTTGCCCCAAGATAGCCTTTTCTATGTCCCTGAGTGCACCAAATGTGTGGAGATAGTTGGATCCTCTCTGCCCTCGTTTTATATCAATCTATTTTGCATTAAAATAATATATTAATCTACTACAGATCACAGTTACTGAAGAAACAGCACATTAATCACAAGCCAAGCGAGGGCTGCAGGGAATGGCTGCCTGTTTGGCACTGCCTGCCCTCAGTGTGCCAGCCCTCTGTTCCAGCTAAGCCTGACAGCCCAATGTCAACCACGTGTCCAAGTGGTGATCAGGGGACACTTCCAAACCCACCAGAGCCATCTTGTGGTATTTTGAGTAGAAACTGAGCTTACAGATGGAGCTGAGGTGTTCTGCTGCTCCTCTCCAAAATGATGTGTGTTCTATGATGTTTTTTGGAAATCTAATTTTGAGACCTTGCTCCTCAGTTTTTTAAGTGTTTTTATTATGCTTGGTGTTTTGTTTGTTTTTTTTCTTTTTCTAAAAAACCAGTTCAGGTCAGGGTTAGAACTAACTCAGGTTTGGTCTTTTTTTTTTTTTTGGATAAGGCACTAAGAGACCCCATATGCATCTCACATAATTTCTGTATTTGACTTCCCAAATATTGTTTTGCCTTTAACAGTGATCAAGGTACGTTGAAGCTGAATTACTTTCTCAAATCGATAGGACATTCTTCAAGAACTTAGGGCATTACTGACATAGTTTTGGAAAGACTTTGTTACATTGCCTGTAGAAATCTTTCTGAGCAAACCTGGATTCATTCTCTAGTGCTGTCACTCAATGCCTCAAAACCCATGTGTCCAGGGTAAGAGCTGGAAAACCTTTTTATTGCCATTTGTGAAAAAACAGATTTTACATTGATGCAAGAAGGTCACTAAGAAGCTTCTGGGTTTGGGTCTGAAGAGCATTTTGCCAAGGTCAAGGCACAAAGTAGTAGAAACAAAATTGAATGGCAGATTTGTGTTGGTTCTGTATCAACAGTAATTTTGGCCATGGTAAGCAATCATTTGAACCAAAGGAATCCTGTCACTAGCAAAATGCTGAAGGCATAGGAACAGAAGCAATTCATTGCTATCCTTAGAACTTAGCCTTTGGCCTTGTATTAACAGGACACATCTTAGCAGCAAACGTCTTCCTTCGTGGTGCTCACTTGTGCACTGCTTGTCCAGCTGTACACATAACTATTTACTTCCAAGAAAATTTTAATGTGTCTGCAATATGTTCAGACCTCCTGGGATAGAAGATAAACCCCTGCATTTGTGATGTAAGAGCTCAATATAATAATACACTCGATGTACTCTGATTGAAAATTTTTTAGAATCAAAGATATGTCAGCGGCGTTTCGTGCCATGAGCTTAGTGTTCTGTATTACAGATACCTTCATTCAGTTGGTGAATTGTAGCAGTCTGCAAAAACTGAGGTGTAATATTTGGTGTAGTAGGTTGTTGAACTTGCCTTTATGTGTCAGCAGTAGTTTATAAAACATTCTCTTCAACATTTTTAAAGGTACTGCTACTTTTTTTTTTACTTAGAGGAACCATTTTTATGGAACATCAGTGGTTATAATGGGCAGTGCTTTTGTCAACACCAGGAAGAAGACTGAATTGAAAGCAGTGGCAATATAATTTAGAGGTTATGTGATTCAATGTTATGTGAGAAAACATGTTTTTATATGGTCTGTGTTTTATCTGTGATGTGAACATAGACCAGTGTATTGGTTACTTGCTACTTTAATATTTGTATGTGTATTTGCACTCATTAAAAGGCTAAAAATCACAGCCATCTTTATTTCAGTGCTCTAATTACACAGAGGCAGGTGTCCACACTACTGTCTCTGGTGCACACACATAAATGGGTAAGGAGTAGCTTTAATTACAACATGACAAAGAAAAGCTTGTTCTGGTGGCATCTCTAGTTCAATTAAAAAGCAAAAGCTTCTGCTTCTAATTGTTTCTATTAAGATCTGTACATTTTTCTCATTTAGGGCACCAAGAAGTACTTGGGGATTGAAACATGCCTTTTAAATAGTTTGTAAACTGCTTGTTCTTTTTCTTAAATTGACTTCTAACACTATTAGTTTATGAGGAAATGGGATTTAGTTTTTTGGATTGTTTTGGTTCTCAATGAACATTTAAAACTTGGATAGCATTTCTATAGTAACCAAATTATATTTTATGCCATGTAAACAAAGTAGTAAAGAGTCATACATTACACATGGCTCTGGTGGTAGCAACATAAAGCTAATATCAGTAAATGAGAGAATGGGAAACCAGTTGCCTCCTTTTTCTAGTGTGCAATCAGTGAAAGCATCTCTGTGATGGGCAATTACCTTAACTGCCTGCCTAAAGCAGCAGCGAGTTGCATGATCAGTCCAATGCACAAGATTATACCCTCCCCACTACTTGATAAAGAAATTCAGTCTGCACTGATCGCTATCGTGTAATTCCAGTGTACTGCTTTTAAATTTGTTAAGAAGCAAAAAGAGTACTAAGATAACCCAGTTAGAAAGCAATGGAAAAAATAATATTTCAATCATCACAGAACAGCACAAGGCTAGAAGGGACCTTTAAAAGATCATCCAGTCCAACCTTTTGAGGGAAAGGCAGCCTCAATGAGATTATCTAGTGCCCTGTCGAATTGCATTTTGAAAACTAGTATCAAGAACTCAAACATCGAATTCCTATTGCAGGTAGTGTACCACAGAGTGATATGGTGATTGCCTAGAATCAGACTGTAAAATCTTTCCCTTTCTGCTGAAAAATCACAGATATTTTCATTCATTTGCAATAATTTTATTTAACTGATTTGACTTTGTTCCAGTTGCAATAGATAAAAATAAAGTGTCCTACTTAAAATAATTTATAATACAGGATATCTCCTGTTAGTTGTGGTATTTCCAGCAAAATGAAATCAAGAGCATTCCTAATCCTTTGTTTCAGCCTGTGCTGTTTAGTAATCTGTGAGGGAAGAAAGCCAAATAAACAGCTGGCATGTTTTAGCGGTTACTACAAGCTTCTCTCTTGGCTGTCTCTGTCAAGTATGAGGGATTGCCTGGTGAATTTAAAGGCAGGGCTGAGTGCCACACATTCTCATCTTACACTTTGACTCTGCTGTTACACTGAGCAGTTCTGGCACAAAGGAGCTCTGCAAGCTGCGTGGCTGCTCGTTGGTGGGAGAGAGTGAATCGTCTCCAGGGCCAAACACACACATCTCATAAAGACTGTCACAAGCCTTTGCCATTGTAGGACCTCTTTCTCTGGCCATAGTCACTGAAGAAAATACATGCTAACGTGTACACAAGAAGAAGAGAAGTAACATCCTCTTATACTTCAA
>JAOXXN010000446.1:99306058-99321907 GCA_026770055.1 Myrmophylax atrothorax | reverse complement strand
TGGGGGGGGTGTTTGACAGAGGGGTGTGGGGGGATTTAGCTGGGCTGTGTGCCCGTGCCAGCCCTCACCTTGCTGCGCAGGAGCCCCCCGCCCTGGTGCTCCGGGGTGCTGTTCTCCGAGGCGCTCTTGGCTTTCTCCTTGCTGTTGTTGGGCTCGTTATCTTTGATGATATCGTACTGTCTGCAGAACAGGGCGATCACCCCTGGCAGGAAAAAACCATTAATGATCACACAAACGAGCTCAGCCCCCGGAGCCTGCGGAGATCACAGAGCCCTCCTCGCCAGCCGGCTCTGTGCCTCCTCGGCAGCATCCACAATTCCTCGCAAGGACCATTCTCCAGCACAGCCAGGCAGCCCTCTGGCTCTTGCCTTCCCCCATGCCTAATTCCATGCTAAACTAGTTACACGGGAGGACGGGAGCTTAATTATATTCCAACTTCCCTGTTAATGAACGGGACAGGTGTTTTAAGCCCTCATGACAACACCAACCCTGCGGTTCGGTGGGATTTTTGCTTTGCAAACACAGTGGTGGCTCCTGGAATTTCTGGTTGGTAAAAATGTGTCCTCTGATCTCTGTGCTCTGAGGGGAAGAGGAGCTGGAGCTGCCAGATGAGAGGCAGGTCCTGTGTGCCAGCAGCAGGACAACACCTGCACATGTGCAACAGCACAAGCTGCGAGTGGAAATTTCCTCCCACCCAGGCACGTGGAGAGGGAAGCAGGGACAGCCATGGCACGTAAGAAGACTGCAAATGTCTGTCTCCAAAGCTTCTATGTGATGTTTTCACCAAATAACATCTCTGCCTGCACATTCCAGACACGTAGGTTAAGTAGATCCAGGCAGATGCTGCTTTTGCCATACTGAAAAATAATCCTTAATAGCAAAGTGTATGTGAAACTTCCACCAGATCATCACAAACTGCTCTGTAAAGTGAGTTGCTGTTGTGGCAGCTGCCCCCGAGGCTTTACTGATCCAAATTCTTTCTTTGGGAATGCGGACAAATGGCTGATCCTTGGAGAATGGGTGTTAACATCTGCCACAGTCACACCTTCTGGGATTTCAGAGGGTAAAACTGAGGCACAAAGAGACGAAGGGCCATGAACAATACCAGAAACTCGGATAGCACAGGAGTTTGGGGCTTGGCTCAGTCCAGAGCCCTGGGCATGGGCTGCTTCCAGTTTGGATTGGCTCAAACATCATCATATAGGGCAGGTTAAGAGCTGGAGGGAGGGGTTTTATACTGAGACTTTGTGAAGAACCCACTTGATGCAGAGAGATTCTCCCCCCACTCCCTCTCCCTTTGAAATGTAAGTCATCTGTCTGGAAGGGAAATTGTGGGATTAGCAAATTCTTTGTTCCGAGCTGATCTGAGTTTCAGATTATTCTACAGGGCGAGATGAATCAGTTGTTCAGTCACTCCATGTAATTATTCATGGTTGTTTTTCCTGGCAGGGCATTTAAATTTGGATGTGCACAACTAAAACTTGGCATAAATGCTGAAAAAATCATGGACTGGAGGTTTTGGAAACCTTTTAATGTAGTTTAGGTATTCATGTGGTTATTGTCTTTAGGAATGATTGCTGTCCAGTCTCTGGAGATGCAAGTAAGGGCACAAAAATGTTATACATGGACTCATTTGTAGGAAACCCTGCCAAACTGTCCAGGACACAGTTAATCCCTCCTTCCCCCTCTGTGATGAGGAAAATGCTGTGTGTGGGAAAGTGGTTTGACTGGGACAAGGGGACTGAAAACGAGTGGCAAAGGTGGTCTGTTCTGGATCACAGGTTTATCCTGCTGCTCATTTCCCTTCCTGCCACATTTCCTGGGCTCACCTGCCCCATTCCCCCCAGGCCATGTGCTCTGGGACTCAGGGAGCAAATGTGGCATCATTAATGTTTTACAGCCAGCCAGGGAGTGCTGGGGCTGGAACTGGAAACAAACCTGTGCAAATCTTGCTGCCCATTAACCCCTGGGTGTAATTTCCAAACAGCAGCCACTTCAGACACACTGAACTGACAGAGCAGGACGGGGAGGTGTTTCCCTCTCCCTGTTTATCAGCTCAAAGCACAAGTGAGATCTCCCCTAGGTACAACTTGCTGTAAGATCTGTTGACATGTGGTGCCAAACTCTTGGTGGAAAACTCTTCCATGTGCTTCCATTCTTTTAATTGGGCTTAAGTAGGTTTTGGTGTGTACATATATATATATATGGGTGTGGAGAGTGAGATTCTCAAATGTCTGCTTTGCATGAGTGTTGGAGTCATAGAAAGTCCAGATAACTACAGATGACCTGTATCATCTGAAGGGCTCGAGGCAACCTGTTGGATGTTTGGGGGCCCCATCCCTGGAATGTTCCAGGCCAGGCTGGACAGGGCTTGGGGCAACCTGGGATAGTGGGAGGTGTCCCTGCCCCTGACAGGGGTGGAACTGATGGAGCTTTAAGGTCCCTTCCAACCCAAACCATTCCATGATTCTGTGGCTGAGGGCATTATGTTCAGGACATTCTGCAAAAAATGAGCTTACAGGATTAGCCATTGGGAATTGGTTTCATCAGGTCCATGATCCACTCCTGGTGGGCCAGAGCAGAGCCATGGATTGACCTGCTGTTGGCACTGCCCAGCCTGAGGTGCCCTTAGAGCTGAGTATGCTGCTCTCTTTGTGGGAGGAAGGGTTTCTTCTCAGGACATTCCATTATTGCATGTGCAACCCAAGCCAGCCAGACATCCCCAGGGATATTACATGGATATCACAAGCTGTTGAGGGAGAGGTTGGACTGACCTGCCCACATAAACAACACCACAACAATGATGAGAATCTCCCCCGCTCGCAGCTGTTGGTTTTTCTTCGCCATCTCCTTCATTGTCACCTCATCTGCACAAGGGGAAAGAGAGACATGAAACCCAAATCCTTGGGGTGTCAGGGTCAGGGCTCCTGCAGGAGGGCAGCTTAGAGCAGATGTTAGGAAGAAATCCTTCCCTGGGAGGGTGGGCAGGCCCTGGCACAGGGTGCCCAGCTGTGGCTGCCCCATCCCTGAAAGTCTAAGCCCAGGTTGGAGCAACCTGGAATAGTTGAAGGGGGTGGGACTGGATGAGCTTTATGTTCCTTCCAACCCAAACCCTTCCATGATTCTGTGATTCATTCTATGACTCTGTGACATCCTTGGGTTGGAGCAAGGGAGGAGCAGCGGGACAGGATCAACAGGGCTGAGCCCACATGTTATCTGTCCCCTTGGTGGCTCTGCTGTGTCTGTCCCTGTTAGTGCTGTCTGTGCCTGTCACAAAGCCTTGCAAGCTCCAGCAGCTCCTGGAGCCTGGCAGGATATTGTTCCGTGAAGCTTTGGGATTCAGAAATGAGCAGAACCTTTTGCAGGGCGGAATTCACCTCCTTGGCTTCAGAGCACTAATAAGAAGATTACAGTTCAGGCCCCCAGGAAGGGAGCACTGCTCCTCTTAGTGCTTTCAGATGAGCAATTCAGTATTTACAGCCACCAAATCTTTTAACAGAAAGAGTCAAGAACCTGCAACATCCAGAAGCCCCGGAACAGGCCAGATCCTCAGCAGGCAACCAGGGACCTGCATGTCCCACAGCCCTGCACTCCCACGCCCCTTTTCTTTGGAGCAGGGATTCTTGCTGACAGAAACCCCTCAACAATCTGGTTTGGCTTAAGCGGAACAGGTGAAGGAGTTGCCAGTGAGGAAGTGCCTGGTTTCCTCCATGGAGATATCCAAACTCCAACTGGACGTGATCCTGGACAACCTGCTCTAGTTGACCCTGCCTGGCCAGGGGTTTGGGTTGGGTGATCTCAAGAGGTCCCTTCCAACATCAGCTTTCTGTGAGTTGGCAGAAGTATTTCAAATGTAAGAGAACTGGGAGCCTCTGGGTGTTTTGTTCCCTGCTGCCCTGGAATCCAAGCACAGGAGGCTCCATGAATCCCACGAGTGCCCTGTGAACACAGTGTTGTGCCCAGTGCCACCCAGGGGACTGGTTCCACCTGAGTTCACAGACTGCTCAGGAATTTCACCTGGCATTCTCCATACAGCTCCCAATGTGGAAAACTTCTCCTCCTCACTTTCCTGTTAAAGCTCATCTGAAAAGGAAGAAGGGAGCAGCCAGCCTTGCCTGTCACCTTGTGCACCCCTCAGACATCCTGCTTGTCCCCATGGGGCTGTGGGAGGACACTCAGCCCCTGTGTGCTCATCCCAGCCCTCCTCCTGCACAGGGGGCTGTCTCCTCTCTGCAGTCCCTGCACTGCCTGGGCATCCCAGGGGCCACACAGGAACTCACCCACACTTGCCTTTATTTTTAGAGGCTAGTTTCTCAGCTTCCCTGGGGGTCTTGAAGAGGACTGGCTCACTGGCAGGGCTCTGGCCTTGGATGCTGATGGCCTGGACATGCACAATGTACTCAGTGTCCTCCTCTAGGTCCCAGAGGGCACAGGAGCGGGTGGTGGTGTTCACCTCCTGGATGAAGCGCAGCATCCGCACGTCCTTCTTCTGGAAGCCGAGAGAGGAGAGCACAGAGTGGTGGGGAGGCCTCCCACGTGCACTGCTGTCACCCAAGGCCACCTGCCTCCTGCCCTGGACCCTTCCCTCTGCAGCCACCAACACACAAAGCGCCGCTGCAGAGGGGACGGGGAGCCAAGTCCGCTCGGACCATGAGGGACAGGACGAGAAGGAACAGGCTCACACTGCAGCAAGAGGATTTGGGAACTGAGGGGATCTGGGAGGAGATGGACATGACTGGAACTGGGTAACTGCAGGCACTGTACCTGTTGGGAAATTGCAAATCCAATGACGACTTCGTCTTCCAGAACATCCCAAGTGACAACGGCCGAGTTGGCTTTCAGGTGTTTGACTGTGACATTTACTGGAGCCGATGGGCTGTCTGCAAGGAGGGAGAGCAGAGCCTTTACAGGGGCAGGAGACAGAGCTAGGCAAGGAAGAGAGTGGGAAAAGACCTTCCTCAGGGCCCTTCCTGGGTTGGTTTCCTGGTATGGGACCTGGAAATTGCAGGTACTCCAGGTCTAAATTCCCAGTGAGGTTTGAGATCTCTGCTGAGAGTATGAGTTGCATTAGACACAGATTCAAACTGAAAGAGGGTAAGTTTATGTTAGATATGGAGAAGAAATTCTCTCCTGGGAGGGTGGACAGGCCCTGGCACAGGTTGCCCAGAGAAGCTGTGGCTGCCCCATCCCTGGGAGTGTCCAAGGCCAGGATGGACAGGGCTTGGAGCAACCTGGGCTGGTGAAAGGTGTCCCTGTCCTTGGCAGGGGGTGGAACTGGATGATCGTTAAGGTCCCTCCCAACTCAACCCATCCTGTCATTCTGTGATCTGTATTGGTTGTACTCACCTAGGCTTGGTCCTTGGCTCTGTCCCTGCAATGGCCCTGACACAGATCATCACACCCAAAGAGCTTTAAACCTCAGGCTCTTGGCCAAACAGCTGCTCATGGCTTTCCAGCCCTCCTCTCCAGGGCAGAGATGGGACAAAGATCTTCACAGGAGGACACAGCTCTCTTTGCTACAGGCAGCCAGGTCTCTGGCCAGATCCCAGCAGGGCTGGGACTTTCCCAAAGCAACTTCTGTGCCTTGTTTTGCTCCCAATGGCAGCTGGTGATGATTGTGCTGTCCAAGGACATCCCTTCATTTGTAGCTACTGGTTTCCAGGGTGAGTTTTGGTCTGCAGAATCCAGCAGACATCATTTGGCTTCAGACCAGAAGGGGGTAACAGTGAGTACCTGAGTGCATTTTGTCATGGGAGGTTATTGTAGGAAGGTTATTTCACAATCAATCTATTTATTACTTTGGGATATTAAAGAAACCTCCAGAAGAGCTGAGCTGACCCTCTCTTTGTCAGTGTTTACCTGCTTTATGAACAGTAAGAGTTCCACCTAATCAACCTACAGTTCCTCCAGGAAGCAATTTTTCTTCTCATGGTGATGGTACTTCAGTCAGGTTGCAAGAAATAAGGGCCTCAGCTTTCCTCATCTGTACAGAGAGGCCCAGAAAAGGAGGTTCCTCTTGCAAAATCCTCTAGGAAAGCCTTGGAGAAACGTCTGCATCTTCAGTATTCAGGAGCTGAACTTCCCACCAGGGTGAATGCTCAGGTGATAACTCTTTGCTTTTGATCTATTGGATTTTGCAGTGACTTTGGTATGGCGATGAGACTGCAATATCCCATAATAGATGGCTGTTTCTAGCAAGAGCTTGGCTATAATTGTATTTATGAGCAGAATACTTATAGAGGCCTTCAGGGAGCTTCAAGTGTAAAAACATTCCTATAACAACATATAGACAGCCAACAGCCAAGCAATTAATTTCTTGCCTGCAAGTGTTGTTGGGGGCTCTGTCCTGGTATAGAACATCCATTAATGCTGCAGAGGCTCTGCTGAAGGGAATGAGGGAGCTGCTGGCTGGACAGTAGGTCTTTCCTCTATGCTTTGTGTATTTAAAATTGTTTTTAAATAAAGTTCACCAAAGGCAAAGGAGACCACTAAAGTTCTAGTGTATTCTGGGGGAAACATAGATTTTTGTCACAGAATATCCCAAGTTGGAAAGGACCGACCAGGATCATTCAGTCCAACTCCTGACCCTGCGCAGGACCATCCCCAACAATCCCACCATGTCCCTGAGAGCATTGTCCAAACAGTTCTGGAGCTCTGGTAGGCTGTCTGTGGAGTTCATACAATAACAATAGTAACAACCCTCCATCCCAACTTGTCCTCCCAAAGGAAGAGGCAGGTACAGACCCTGGAGGTCCAGGTACCAAAATGGAAAGTGAGATGTTTTCTAAACCTGATCCTGAGTTGCTGAGCATCCTCACCTCTATATTTCTCTTTGCTCTTTCCCTTTTCCCTCCCCAGTTACAAAGGCCCAAACGATGCCATCATTAATTAGCTATGGTTAAGTCCAAAAAAAAATCTACATCCCTTGCAGGAATCTCAATGCCTGTGTTTGTCACTACTTTGGCTGGAATTAACTGACTAATGGGATTTCTCACACCATTCAGATCTCCCACCGAGTGGCATTAATCAGCCTTGTTCTGCAGGGAAGGAAATTATATTGCCGTTAAAGATCACTTATTTACAGTTTCTGATTAGTAGGGTGAGAGGGAAGGAGATTGTTTTCATCATTTTATGAAAAAAAACCCCACCCAATGGGCTCTTCAAATAATTGTAAGTTTTAAATTAAAATTGTTGAGAAAAGTTTCCTTTCAGTGGATAAACTCTGTCCTGGAAAATTGCAAGGACTTGGGAAGTGGAAAAGGGCTTCAAAATGTACATAGTAGGATTACAAATAATTTCTGTTCTTACAATATGGACCACTCCAGTATTACAAAAAATGTATTGAGAACTGAGTTGTATCCTTCAAACACCTTGGAAGGTGTTCAAGCTTGCAAGAGAGACTCCAGATAGTCCAAAGCTGCACAGCCCTTCCCAGAGCAGATGTCTAGAGAGCTGAGCCCGTGCTCCTCACTTCGCGTATTAAACTCAGGTATCAGGAATTCAGGTTTCTCCTACAGCCCTGACTGTGGCAAAGCAGCCAATGCAAAAGCTGCTGGAGGAAGCCAGAGAAGCAGAAAGTGCTGTCTTAGGGCTGAGCTGCTCATCCACAGAGGAAGAGAATTAAAGGTACCTGGATCCCAGGAACAAACCTAAGTGACTAATGAGGCTTCTCTCAGTAGGACCAGGTCTGCTTTGAGGACATTGCTGCCGCCCACCAACTCGAGTGGGTCCAGAGGAACCACGTGGCAGCAAGCTTAGAGGGAAAAACAACAACAAGCCAGAACCACTCCCTGGAAAGGGTTTCGGACTTTACCTTATATGTACCTGTTTGCAGCCTTAACCTATGGGGTCAGATCTGTTGTGCCCGGGGCGGGGTCAACTCAAGGTTATATATGTTGTTGAATTTGAATAAAGTTGGGATTTGCCTGAACACACTACATTAGTGTATGCGATCTCCGTGGATGGTCTGCAACACTGCTGGCTCATGTTCAGTTGCTGTCGACCAGCACCCCCAGGTCCTTTTCCACTGGGCCACTTTCCAGCCACTCTGCCCCCAGCCTGTAGCATTGCATTGGGTTGTGACCAAAGTGCAGGATCTGGCACTTTGCTTTACTGAACCTCATACAATTGGCCTTGGCCCATCTATCCATCCTGTCCAGGTCCCTTTACAGAGCCCTCCTACCCTCCAGCAGATCAACACTCTGACCTAATTTGATGTTGTCCATGAATTTCCTAATGGTAGACTCAATCCCCTCATCCACATCATCAGTAAAGATAATAAACAGGACTGGTCCCAACAATGATCCCCGAGGGACACCCCTAGTGACTGGACACCAAGTGGATGCAGCACTACTTCCCAGCACTCTCTGGGCCTGGCCATCCAGCCCTTACTAACCCAGCAGGGCGTGCCGCTGTCCAGGCCATGGGCTGCAGCTCTCCAGGAGGATGCTGTGGGAGACTGGCATTGGGCCAGTCTTGTGGGGAATGCTGGCAGGCCTTGTCCTGTCACCACCACTGGGTTTCAGCCATCCAGTGCATTGGCTCCAAGCACTCTGTGATGAGTGTGGTGATGGGTTTGTCAGTCTCCAGCTGCTTTGCCACAGACTGTCTTCCAGGGGTTAAGACTTGATCCCAGCTGGGATGGGGTCTAGAGGAAGGTATGGCATCTCTTTAGTGTCACTGCTAAATTTGATGTAGAGCCAGGATGTTGCTCTTGCATATTCTGGTTAGTGACTAATTTAAAAGACATTGTGAACTTGTAATGTTTCTAGTGCATGACCAGTGCTGTTCAGCTACACTGACCTAACTTCGGTGGTGGTAAGTCTGTGCCTGCCTAGGCTTCAGTGGGGCCTCTGCTTCTTCCCTTCACATAAAAAAATATCCAGTTGTCACACAGAAAAAGTCACAGGCAGCTGGAGGAGAGGAGCACACAGGCCTCTATGTAGAGTTCAGTAGTGATTCAGGGCTTTGGGACTGCAAAATCCGAAGGGGTTCATGCCCCAAGTGCTAAAAAGGCCTTTCTAAAGGGTACAAGAGAGCTTAGAGCATAGATACCACTGCTGGTGTTACCTCATTCCTAGTCCTCAGATGCCCTAAAAACATGAAACACAGACAGGTGGAATATTCCCATCTGGGAAGTTGTCTTCATGCTGGTGTAGCCAGGGAGGTCTCCCAGCTGAATATGTGACTCAGAAACAAGAAAAGTTCTTTGTATGGCAAAGTTATAACAAACTTTGTACCATGAAAGAACTCTTAACTTTAAGATCTCAACTATAACTTATAAAAACCTCTTCTACTATGAAAAAGAAAGCTTCACCAAAACACTAGTGCAAAAGGTAACTATCTAGTCTGCCTCCTCACAAGCATTTCTGATTGTTCAAAGCGGAGTGAGAAGGGAAGCCAAAAAGTTGGAAAGCAGCAGGTGCATTCTTCACATGAGCTGATGTACCCAGGCATCTTCTGTACTAGATCAGTTTTGCACATCAGTTAGGATATTTGAGGAACACACACTGCTTTTTTTTATTAGAAGCTTTAAAAGTTTCTGTGGTAAAAGACCAATTTGTTTTTCACAGTAAGACTTGAGAGTCGAGATCTGCTTTTCTGTAAAGTACATTGATAATTGCTAGAAAATATTGTGGTTAACCTGCATTTTAAAGCTGTTCCTTGATGTATAGTAATGTTGAGGGGGTTTGTAATAGAGAAAAATAAGAAAATACCCTTGACCTGAACCTGGGATTAATTATACGTGGGTGTACTTTGTTTCAGCATGAAAGCCCACTTACATACCTCTGTGTGATTCAAGATTAGTGGGGGCAGTCTGTATTGTTGCCCAGATTAAGATTTTTTTTTTTAAATTTAGCTTCGTAGTTGTATAACAATAGATATGTTTGTTTCTGCAGACAGAACAAAGGAATGTGTTTTCGCAGTGACACCAAAACAATGTAGTAAGGGCAGTACCGCCTTCTGTTCTGCCGCGTGTGTCTCTGTGACACGTTGCTGCTTAAAACCTTAGGGAAGGAAACTTACACTTCCAAAGCAAACAGAAAATATCAGCGTCTTACTTTCACAAGGAAAACCTTAAATGTATTTTCATTATTGCACTTTGCATTAGTGGGCTACTAAAAATACACTGCAGGTATTTTCATTCTTTTTCACTAAATGCTAATTAAAAACTTTTCCTAAAATAAATGTGGCATCTAGTAGCTTACTTAATTTCATATATTTTCTTCTTTTTTGGTGCTGATCATCAGTGAAAGTTTGTGTAATTCATGTATTTATAACTGAAAGTATGTGATAGATTATGTGCAATAAACTGGTCCACAGGGTAAAACTGCACTAACTTTTGTCTTAAGGACACAATTTACATCATCCTTCAGAACTATTGACAGACACGCTGGGCTATTTGTATTTTTGTTTAGTGCTCAATTTGTTATTGGCATCTTGGCAATATTTAATAACAACAATACATATTGTGACACAGTTCACATTAATGTTGCAAACAGCAAAAATGCAGACTGTGGTTTTATTAGTAATAATAATAAAGGAAATGGTGCACATGAAATGAGTACTAAGACCCTATATAATTTATTATACTGAACCAATTAAACAACCCTCATCTCCCTGAAAAAAAATAAAAACATCAGACACAGAGAGGCAGAACAAGAGCATTAGAATTTAACACTGTGATGGTCAGAGGTTTGCTCCCTGCAGAAGATGATTAGACTTTCAGAACATACCAAATTAATCTCTGGAGTGATGCCAGTACTGCAGAGTCCTTAAGAGAGTTCAAAGATGTAGCCAAGCAGCCTTTACCTTTGCTGTGCTGTGTCTCCTCTTTAGATCTTGCTCTGGTGTTGTTCACTGCTTAATTACCAGATGAAACACTGAGATCTAACCCACCCCCAATTTATAAAGCATATTATCTATCTGATACAGATTATTGATTTTACTGAATAGAACAGTTTCATCTTCTATCCTTGAATGCCATCTCTCTGTTCAAAAATAATTTCGAAAAGATCTGGTGTTAGCTTTAAAATAATTTGCCACTGCCCCTGGACCTGAGAGATGCTGGTCTCCTTAAGACACAAACAATTTTGTTAAAGAAGGGAAGTGGAATAAAGTGAGAAAAATAATAAACTGTGTTTCAGTCATTCATACTTCAATGAATGTTTTCTATACACTGTTGTTCATTTATAAGAGATAGTGAGCATCTATGGCCAAAGTTATATGCCTGTTAATGTTAGCACACTATGCTAAAAAGTCATTGAAGCACATAATTTTAGGACAAGTTATAATGACAGATAATTTCTTCCACCCTGATCCTACAAGGTTATTATGAGCGACTGATTTTTAAATGGAAAGTGGTACCAATTACCTCAGTACATACTGTATGCATCACTTAGGCTTGAAATACTCGTACACTTGTCAATATTATTCTATTGGAAACTTGTGACTCTCTGTGTATATTTTATCTTAGAGCTCAGTTTTATGGCTACTTGGGATGCTTATAATTTGAAAGATCAGGTTAGAATGATTAATCTTAGTTATGCACATCTCCTGCAAAATTATGCAAGTCTTGACCTATAATAGGGTTAGAGATGACAGGGGGATTGAGGAGATTAAGTTTTCCTGGCACGGATAGATATTCATGCAGAGCTGAATTCAGATACTCAGCAGCAAAGGTCTCGTGGTCCAATGCTGGAACAGCTTGGCATGCCTAACTTCCACTGAAATCTGTAGGATTAATAGACACTCAATAAGGGCTGTTGTCTTGTAATTGGTACAAGACTTGAAAACAGAAATATAAATCTTTGCAGATCAATTGCTTTTATTGTGTTTTGACCATTATTACTGTTTTTTCAAGTTTTGGCAAATGTGAATGTGGTTAATTTACAACCATAAGCATTTCCCTTTAGCAGTCACATTAAAGTTGATTTGTAGGTAATTGCAAATTGGAGCCTCACAGTGTATTTCATCTGTGTAAAATAGTCACAGGATTGAGTCCAGCATATTGTTGTACAAATTATCATGATAATTGCCATTTCTGGTACATGTCACAAGTAATGGATTAAATTTATGACATTTTCTTACCGTTGTCCTATTTTTTGTTACTGAAAACAGAGTGTACTATTAGAGACCAACAGAGATGCCAGCCATTAAAAAGTGAATGTCATTCCTTTTTGGTCACAAAATTTTATAAGACAAAACCCTGGCATATGGGTAACCTCCCATTATGGAATAAAATAATTAATTATTGCCTCAAAAAAATAATGATTACTGAAAATATAATCACCCCTGTTCATTTTTTGGTAACACACATTCTAAAATTGTTCTATACTATGTTAAGGTAAATTTGATGCATTTTAAAAATATGCATTTGTAAACAATAAACATAAGTGGCATTTTGGAATACGTTTGGTACATGTGTGAGATAAAGTTTAATTTTGTTTTATTTATGTAAAATGTGTAACATTGCAGCTGGTAGGAAATTAGGCTCATTTTAAATTTAGTCTGCCTTTTATTGTTAGTCACTTTTTAAAAAAATGCTGTCTAATGATAGGCATTTTTATTGCCACCAGGGATTGAATTAGAGACTTAAAAAAAATCCCCAAAACCGATAGCATTTAGAATTTGAAACAGGACGAGGTATGACTGCAATCTAGCACCCTTTAAACATCAGTAGAAATGTTCCTTCTGACTTTGTTATGGAGCAACCATGAAGAATGAGGCAGCTTCTGTGGTGCAAGGGGGATTCCAGAAGTAATTACTAGATGGAAATGAGTGGTTAATCAGGTAAAGGAAGGAGAATGTGAAGGCTTAGAAGAACAAGAAGTGTACTTTAGAGGAAGCAAAGACGTACTGAGAAGGAAAAGGAGTTAAAAGTTTACTGAGAGAAAACCTTGAATGCACAATGCAAAAGGGGAGGAGAGAAAGGGATGGTAACATGTGCTGTGCAGTATAAAGGAGGATACTGGGAAGGGTGATGACGAGTAGGGTTAAAACAAGGCACTGTAGCAAGTGGAAAACCATCAGTGATGATGCTCTTCCTGCCAGTAGCAGCAGCTCAGGAGCTTTGCTTTCCAGAACAGATGAATGAAATCACGAGCTCTGGCAAGGGGTATACAAATCACCTCATGAAAGGTAGGAGGGGAAATCTGGGACATGTTGACTTATGGGGGTAGGTAGGGAATTGAAAAGAGGATTTCATACTGTAAAAATGACTGTTGCTGTTATGCTTTTAAATGTGAGAAATTTTAAGTGGGTTTTTTTCTGACAAACTAACAAAAATTGTATGCTCATTTGGGATCTCCAGTAACAGTTTGTTAAAAAACTAGAGAGAACCTGGACCAGAAGCACTCTGTAGGCTAAATTCCCAAACTTCAACCTTATTTGTAGCTCCTCTATCTCTTCCAGGCATTATATGTGACATCTCTGTGTACTTATGAACCAAAATACTAACTGCCACTGACACAAATGCCAAAATTTATCCTTGGTGTGTCTACAATGAGTACTACCAGAGATGAATTTCCCCCTGCATTCTTAGCTCAGGCATCCAGTGTGAAATTCAATTTTTCCTGACATTATTAGCTTTGCTGTTCTGCTAGAACTGGCTGATACTACAGACCCATAGGTCATATTCCCAATTTATTTTATGACCATTGAAGTCTGTGTCAAGACTTGTGGATAAGGATTAGATCTGAACTTTCCAGTGCCTTATTTCAAGTTTCGTAACTAAAGAAATGTTAAAAAAATAGGAAAGACTTGGTAATCTCAATTAAGAGCAACTGGGAGATAGAACCACAGCACACTGGTTGAAATTAATAGTGAATTAGGTAGTAAGAGTTGTCCTGGGCACTGCTAACGAGCCCCTGTCCAAAGCAGAGCATAAGCCTTGAACGGCACCACAGTTTCATAATGCGTGGGATGCACAGGAGTGATGTGAGGTGAAAGGAAAATCAGAAATTGCTGAATTTGGTTTCAACTTCTAAATGACAAAAGATAGTAAAAAGCCCCAACAATTTATTTCCTTGGACAGGTCTTAACCATTTGGCCAACTCATGCACAGCTCAGACTACCTTCTGTTGGAATGCTGGGGCCTATAGGTAGTCTATTAACTGCAGGCTGTTCTAACTTCTCTTTCACTATCTATTTAAAATATAATACAAGTTTTTCAACTTTATCTTCGAAGTCTTCATGTTGTATGGATAAAACAAGGTCCAGAATCAAGAACTGCTGAGTCATCTGCCTCTGTTCTCTTACCTGGTTTTCTCATTGTGAGATTCAAACACCTATTTGAATACAAATCTGTGGTGTATCATATTCAGATATCACTGTACAGAATAGGAAGGTAGTTATGAGGATTATCCAGTCTCATGGAGTTTACTAAAAATGGATACTAATATAACATGCCTGTTGTCTTGATAACAGTGGTCAGAATGATTGAGGCTGAGTAGAAAGTGGCTGATGAGCAAAGTGGATGGCAAAGTAAGATTTTTGTCTTTCTGGAATTACCTCTTTATCAGATTCACTTTTCTCAAAACAATTATATAAACATCTGTCAAATTACTTATCAGTGTATATTATTTTCCACCTTAAAAAGAATATTTATGCCTTGTGGCATTTTGTTTGGAAACACTACAGTACTGTGTGGTATCCATGTCCACCACCATTGTCTGGGAGACATCAAAGTTCAGGAATTCCGTGATACATGTTACTTTAGGGAACAGTGTCCTTGTCTGGACTGTATCTTCTGTTGTGCCTTACAGTTGTGGTAGTCCTGTCACATCTCAAAGGTATTGATCTCGATGACAGAATAATATGGGTGGGTTTTGTTTTACTGAACCAAAACCAAAAGTAAACAGTGTTGATATCCAGAACACTGGTAAATGTTATGGAGATCACAGTGCTTTACTTTTGAGGTTCTTCATTTTCTTACTGTGAAATTTTGATTGAAGTTATGCTTCTGACCAACATGAGAGTTCCATGATGAGCTGAGCACCTGTGACTCAGGCTTCTGTATCGATCTGGCTGCTGTCCCACAAATGCTCCCCTCTAACTTCTGGGGTTCATTGTTTCCATTTGAGGGTTAGGTTGAGTTTCATACTGACTGTTACATTAGCTGCATTCTGTTCAACTGAAATATAATATAGTAAATTCTGATATCCATAATCAGATTGGCAAAGTAGACAAGTAAATATTCATTGATTAAAAGAGGTGGTGGAATTTTGCCTGACAAAATCAAATGGGAGAATAAACTCCCAGAATGGTTAAGATGATGTTATGGGATATTATGAAAACTTACTTGTATCACTGATTTGGGGAGAAAAGAGAAAAGAAATTCCTAAAATTTGAATTTAGACTGATAAAAGAAAACTTAATGTAAAAGTAGTCTTGTAGTTCTTTCTGAACAGATTTAGCCAAACAGGGACAAACCCAAGGACTCAAAGTACAATTCAGAACATGATGGTTAAAGAAGGCCTAAATAAGCACTGGAGGTGTTTCAGAAATGGAAAATATTTTATAAGTATTATTTTATCTGAATTAAACTGTAACTACTTTTAGCATGTAATTTTAATAAGATTTCAGCTTAGTCTAACCATTGAGGGAAAAGAGATGATTGAAGAGCACATGCAAAACCAGATCTCAAATATGTAAGTAAATGTCTTGGTTTGAGCTGGCAAAACACCAACTGTCCAAGACAGAGTAAAAGGGTTCTTCCCCCGTCCCAACCAGCCAAGAGAGAAGGAAGGAGAGAGAAAAAAAAACTTCCAAGCTAGGTTTATGCTGAAACTAACTATATATTTATACAGAAAAGAGAAAACTAAAAGAAAACTACAATATAACACACAC
>JAOXXN010000446.1:99273776-99291740 GCA_026770055.1 Myrmophylax atrothorax | reverse complement strand
ACCCGGTACTAACCGGGGCTGACCCTGCTCAGCATCCGAGATCTGACGGGATCGGATGGCAGGGAGGCATTGAACTGTCAGGGGATGGTCCCCACTTAGACTCATACTCAGGTCCTTGGGATTCAGAGTCCAGAGTGCTCTCCATTACACCACAGGACCACCCTGGTGACCGTGTAAATGTCATGTAAAAAAGCAGAAGAACTGGCCTGAGTCCTCAACACCCAAACAGAGGCATTGTGTGGCTACACTGGGAGCTTTCTGTAAATGGTGTATCCGTTTGTGAAAGCAAGGCTTGCACAGTAGTTGATGGGCCTTTGGGTTTTAGTATTAGTAGAATTTGAAAACCACACATAATTTTTTTTTTAATTCACCATCTGTGTAGTGAAGTCAGTAGTAGGGAAATTAGGCTCTGTTTTAATTAGCTATGACTTGCCCAATTAATTAGTTTCAGAGCATCATACGGTACCTATATTTGTATCCTGGGTAGCTTCAGAATTGTGTAAAGCCTTATTCTTGCAGAGTTTTATGTATCTACTACAGATGTGGTTTACATGTGATCTTTTGAGGCACAGTCCTGGCTCTTTTCTTTGGCTCCGTCCTTGTGTAGTATTGTATTATGTGTATTTTTGTTCTTTCTATGACTGCCTTATATCAGCTGTTCAGACATCCAGCACCATGGTGTGAGTTGGATAGCCTGTTATTTATCCCTTGTGTTGGGATTCCCACTCATTTCCATGGAAACCTGAAAACCTGGAGCATAAAGCACAGAAGCTATTGCTGTATTACAGTGCTGTGCAGCCTGAAAAAGCAGACATCACCATGGTGCCTGTGAGTGCCTGTGTAGTTGTAGGTCTGTCTCGGTTTCCAGTCTAACACCAGGATTTTAAGGTGTTTAGGTTTTAGATTTATTTCTTATTCAAACCTAGTTTTATTTTCCTCATAAAGAGAAATGTGTTATAAACACACCTTCTTACACACATTATTTTTTTTAATACTAATAGAAGGGACACACATGCGCGTAAGTGTATGCTCAAGTATGTATATATGTAGAGATGTGCATACATTCACGCACATATATACACAGACACACATGCACATGTCTCATACAAAAACACATTAAGAAATAAAGATATTAAAGTCTGTAAGAAGCGTATCATTTGTTCGTGTAGTAATTTTAATGGCTGTCACTTTGAAGGTTTTTCTTAATAGCAAATAAAACCCTGCAGCACTGTAGTGGGATCTTGGAATGACAATGAAAGATACATCAATATGACTAAATACGCTTCTTAGTGAAATAACCTAAAATGTGTATACCTCTTCCACGAAAAGTCAGAAATTCAGCCATTTAATTTTGCTCCTGAGCAGCTAGTACACAACAAATGCTGGGAGTGAGTACAGAGACAACAAGAAGAGATCAGGAAATCAGAGATGAAAAGAATTTACAAACTAAATGAACCTGAGGAAACAGATCAGGAGACAAAATTGATCATGGCAGCCATTTTGAGTATTACTTTCTCTGTGCTTTCTCTGTGATACTTTTCAAATCCCACTAAAAACACCAGGTAACATGATAATAATGCATTGATTCTTTGGCTTTTTGCAACCTCTTCTACCAATTTTATTCCTTCCTTTTATGTTGTAGCAGGAATATCTGACTGCATTTTAAAATCATCTATCCTATGGCACCCCTCTATATTTTTTCAATCACAGAGACACAGAGACTGGAATACTCTGATTGAAGGAATGTGAAAATTTAATTTGGAGATACCAAGTGTGATTAAAAGACATTTCCCCCTTCAGATTGGTTATGCTCTAATTCACAATAGGGCATGATGCATGAAATCAAGAAAAAGAACAACAGAGATAGTAGCCACAAAACTGCTATTATATAAACTATCTATAGATGTCCTCAGTGATTTCAAGTAAGTGTGAGTAAAACTTCTGAAAATACAAGGAACTTAGTCTACATATAAAATTCTGTGCCTTTGATTTCCTACTGCCTGGCTTTCAGCTCTAGAAGCACCTCCCCTAGGGCAAACACAGGGTTCTAGGACTGCCTGCTTTGGGTAGGCAATGGCAGCTAATCCCATAAACATGCTATTGTATCACAGAGTATGCTGAGTTGGAAGTGACCCACACGGATCATTGAGTCCAACTCTTCAGTGAATGGCCTGTACAGGGATCGAACCCATAAACCTTGGTGTTATTAGCCCTATGCTTTAACCATCTGAGCTAATCCCAGGGTGAAGTTTAAGGTTTGTGACTGCATACTGTGGGTAGGCAATCCCCTAAGCACAGTATTGTAGATCACCTTTGGAGAATTTGGAAGAGAGGAGTGGAGATGTTACAGGAAGGATCTTCACTCTGACACTCTGTATTAGGCAGCTGGCGTTTTGCCAGCTCAACCCAATACAGTGACCTAAATGTGAAAAAAAGCCTGACAGAAAAATGGTAGTTAATAATATTAGAGGATTTTCTGAAAGATGATATTTGTAGCATCAGTTGCACAAAAATGTAACTTTCTGTTAATAGTCTTTGTAGGTCTTTTGGTTGCAAAGAGAAGCTGAAGTGCTTCAAGATAAAGTGCCAATAGCCAGAAAGCAAAACAGAGCAATAGAAACTTACAGATGTAAACTCCTGCAGTGCTAAAGCCAGTCCATTCATTGGAGGAGGCTGAAATGTGCTTTCTAAAGGTTTGGGAGGGCACTGCTGGTGGTGGAAATTCATGTAAGATTCTAAAGATACTTACTAGTAGATCTCAATCCTTTTTATAGTTTAGGAATCCTGATTGTGAGCGCCTCACAATCTTTATTAGCTTCTCAAATATTATTGCATCACACACAGTGAGATGCCTTTATGTGCCATGGTGCTTGAATGAAGCATTTATAATTGCCTAAAACTGCAGAGAATATCAACCTACTTAGACATACTGGTATTCCTAAGGTAGTACTTGGAAACTGTGTTAGAACTGGAGACAAAATCTTGGCCTCATAAGCCAGTGGGTTTTCATTTGACCTCAATGGAAATGCCTTTTCATTTTCAGGTCCCAGTCAGATGTAGTAATGGAATTGTACTCGACCTGATCTTTATGAATGTTGGTCATTTACAGCACTATTTCATTATAACCATAACAGAAGAATAAATTAAAAACTGAGCAAAAGGGGAAATGTTCTGGGTAAGGCATAATATAGAGCAAAGAGGTAACTACAATGGCTCACCTGCATCTCAGTTTCTAGAATTGCTGTGATACAACTTTATTTTTAAGACAGAGCATGGAACTGTATGGATCTCTGCACATCATTCATATATATGAGGAAAGTTTGCAGCAGCCTAATCACTCAGAATGGGGGTCACCATAACGTCCATCAGAAACAATCCAATGCTCTTAGTTGCCTGCCCTATTGCTGGATTCCCCATCGAATGTGTTTATTTCTCCTAGACTTCAGTTATTCTTGTCTAACAGTTCTCTGATCTGAGAATTGAATTTTTAGCTTATGAAACATAAAGTGATAGGTATTGGACAAGATAAATTTTAACCACATGCGGAAGTGCAATGTTATGCTAAGGCTCTGATTTCACCTCCAGGATGACGACTGAATCTAGTGGCTGTCAAAAATTTGCCGTGTTTTTCTGATCTGCAGTTTCTGTTCTGCTAAAAATGCACAATTAGTAAGGAAAAAGAAAAACTGACGTAATTCCATGACTTGCTATGAAGATGCAATTCCTGCCTTTGTTTGCTCTAATATTATTTTTTCCCCTCTGGTTAAATGGAAAGACTGTTTTTGAGAAACCTATTTGTACTACTGTGTCTTTTGCAACTCATTTTTTCTGTAGAGTTTTTGTTCTTATATGTCTTCAGATAGTTATAATATCATAGAATCATGAAATGATTTTGGTTGGAAGAAACTTTGAGGATCATTTACTTCCAGCTCCTCTGCTATGAGCAGGAACACCATCCACTAGACCAGGTTGCTCAGAGCCCCATTCAACATGGCCTTGAACATCTCCAGGGATGGGGCATCCACAACTTCTGAGCAATCTGTACCAGTGCCTCACCACCCTCATAGTGAAGAATTTCTTCCTAATATCTATCTAAATCTACCCCCTTTAAGTTTAAAGCCATTCCCTCTTGTCCTGTCAATACATGCCCTTGTAAAAAGTCCCCCTCCATCTTTCTTGTAGGCTCCCTTCAGTCACTGGAAGGTGCTTTACAGTCTCCCTGGAGTGTGTCTTCTCCAGGCTGAACAACTCCAACTCTCTCAGCTTGTCCTCTCATAGAGGTGCTCCAGCCCTTCAGCCATCTTCATGGCCCTCCTCTGGACTTGCTCCAGCCAGTCCATGTACTTCTCTTGGCAGCCTCAGAGCTGAACATGCTAGAACTCTAATATTTGTATTTAGCCAATCTCCAGATAGATTTTTGCTTTTTTGTACCTTTCTTCTGTGTTTGCATGAAAACAGTGGGATGTTTTCATGTGAGGTGCTTCTGGGATATCTATTGCCTACCTTTACTCATGGGTTTCAGGGAGCTGTTAGGCTAAATATCCCTGCTCAGCCTTAAAAACAGGAGTGTTCATGCACATGCTTTTACTTGTATTGCTTGTAGTGCTGTGGTGCATATGGACTGTAATCACAATCCAGAACTTTATTTTGCCAAATGCTGTATAAACATATGCCCTGCCCAGAAGACTTACAATGTAAACAAATAAATATGTTTCAGTTTTTACATCAGTGGGCCATGACATGAGCTCAAGGATATACATATTATATTTCATTATAGGCCAGTGCCATCTAATATGCAGAGCAAGCATGCGTGACTTTCAGCGCATTGATGGGGTCCATCTTTGCAATTTATTAGATACAGACATACATTTTTAGATATTTTTAACTCTTTTGTTTGTAAATCCTTATCTATGTATACATATTTACAATGTCATAGTTTGCATGCAAGTTTAATTTTTGTTTTCTATGTATGTTGTACTGGCATGTGATACCTGCAGCATGTATCAACCATAAAGGACATATAGCTCAGAGGAATAATTTTGCATTATACCTTTGTAATATGTGATGTTTCTTTAATTATTTTGATAAGTCTTAGAACAAATTTTGATCTTTTTTTTATTCTGAAGGTCTTCTGCAGACATGCCAGCCATTGGTTTATGCAAAAAGTTGTCACAACTTTATAAAATTACAAAAATTAGAAGCACTAAGCCTTTTTGCTGCTGCAAATTTTATAAAGGCAGATTCCTCTCCTGTTGTTGGCACTGTTCCTTTCCCATAGGTGGTAAGAACAGACAGAACTTTGGACATCCTCTTTCAATGTCTTTGGGAGCCAGAATACTTTTTCTGCATAAGTGGCTTTCTTTGCATATGCCAAGAAAAATTCTCTCACCCAGACAGCATAATAATTGTAGTAAAAGTATATTGTCTCATCAGAAATGCTGCCTCAGATCCTAAATTTCATGTTGCAGATTTAACATGAAATATGGGAAGAAAAGAAGCCTGGAAAACAGGGAAGCACCTGCACTCTACAACCCTGTCTTTGTCCTCATCAGATCAAGTCTTTTAGAGTGTATGTAAAATAATGCACATACATCTATAAATCTTCTTAGGTTTATCTCTATTACTCAAGGATGAAAGGGGCCTCTTTTTATGCAGAATTCACTTCAGTCTTTTCACCTAGTTGTCAAAACAAAACCTAATGATGCAGTTTCCTATCTTTACAACATGAATCAAGGAGACAAAATCTTTACACCGTTGGTCCTGTGTGCCTGGTGGTGTAATAGGAGAGTATGTCACAAAACTGACATTAAGGATGCAATAACATAATTTTGAAAATCTTAGTTTTTATTCTTTTATCGTCATATCATACAAACGGAGTTAATCAGATTCTTTCTCACTGATATTTGAGTAACTGTATTAACTTAAGTCAAAAGGCAATGTGGATGGTTCTTCCAATCTGTTCTTGTTTGGCCGCTTTGAATTATTTAACAACAGTTTTTTCTAGATCTTGAAACTTCTACAGACAGCTTAAGCTTCTGAAGCAGGAAATCTCTTTTGTTAAGAATAAATGTGCTTTTCAGTTTCCTTTTAAAAAATCCGTATTTATAATAATAGAATTTACAGGTACTGTGTTGTCAGAGTGACAGAAAGAAATGAAAGAAAATTGAAAAATACAATAAATATATATTAAAAAATTAAAATAAAATCACTTCCTGGCTGTCCTTTCCTTCCAGAAGTTAACGCAGCACTGTTGATGCCAACTTAATTGCATTCCAAAACTGATGGAAACACTGAATTTGCTAACTATGCTGGTAATAGCAAGGCTGCTTTAATGTAGCACTTGTTTGGGCCTTGTACAGGCCACTAGGTGACCATGCAATAGTTATCACTATGCTTGCTGTCATCTCTGCCCTAGGAAGATGGTCTCGCTGCACATACTAAGCTACAGAATCTTGTCTATTTAAGCTTTGTTTCTTTTATCCCCTTCCCCTTTTTTTTTTTAACCACAGAAATTGCAATAAACAAGTTTTGAGCAAAAATTACCAATTAATATTCATTTCTTTTGTGATCTCTTTTTAATCTTTTGAGCATTGTGTGGCATTGCTTTAGTGTTAAAAGTATGGAAGTTATTGAACAACTGAAGTAGGTGCTCTTGTTTTATGCAGCAACTGCAGTGATCTGTGATCCTGTGTAATTTATGCTAATTACATTAGCAGTGCCATGATTGATATTTTACTTGTCTGTCTTATTAATTTATCAGCTAACTGTTGCATTTCTAATAGCTGTAAGCTATTTATAACATACCCTTTGATAAGCATAATGGCCTGCACACTAATAGCAGCAAACACTTCTGGTGTCATGTAGTTCTGAAATAGCACCCTCGCCATCACTGTGCTTAGACAGAACCTGAAAACAAATGAGCTTTCATTGTTGTGTAGAAGTGAATGGGAAAGACAGGATGGTAGTGTGTTCCATTAATAGTGACAGCAATTAGCTAGTTTTAACAGACCAAGAGATTTTTTCACTATCCTGCTCTGCTTTCAGAGTGAACACTGATGGTTTACTTAACATCAAGGCCTACACAGTTTTCTTTTAGAATTAAAAAAAGGGTTTCTTTACCTGCAATGCTTGTCTTTTGCATGGTACATGTCCACTCAAGTGTTTAAGGTTTGATTAAACATGATTAAACATCAGCTAATGAGTCCCATCTTTTTTATAATACTTATTTTGTGTGGTGCCTAGGTCTGTTTTGCTCTGAAATGCTTATAATTGTCTTCAATAATTGTCAGTATGATTCAGTGCCAGTGAAGATACCACTGTGTTCTACTGTGGAAGCTATACTGGATCAACAAACCTTAGCATGTGATTTAGTTGTGGTATATTTTTGAGTTTGGTGTACCAGAAATGAGGTTTTAAAAACCGGTGTCCTAGTTTTTGTAAGAACACCCACTGCACATGGGTGTGTTGTGGTACACTTACACCCACTAATACCAATTTGTGGGTGTGGTGACTTGGCTTATTCAAAAGCTCATTGTGGACATTTTAGATCATACATGTCTGTGTATGCTTCTTGGTGTGAAATAGAATGCATGACAGTACTAAACATGTTTTAATTGTTTTCTTTTCTCCTTGGATTCAGAAAAATACATATTTTATACATTTCTTATTTAATAAGGTAAAAAGTCCGAGATAGACTAACAGTCTCCTCAATTCATTACAGGCTTAGATAATGTAGTAAGTTCTGAGGGGTAAACCCTAACCCAATGTATACAATATGCAAACAGACATCATATTTCTACCTCATAAATACTATTCTTCATCAAGGCAGGGCAGGGTGAGCCACTTGCTGTGGCAGGAAGTGAAATGTGCCAAGCAAAGTGGCACAGTTGAAGTCTTCCCCCCCCATTTGCCGTAATGATCTTTTGCTTTACAGCTCTTAAGAGCTGTAACTCCTATAACTCTGCTTCTGGCTGAACTGTGAGAGCAAGTCAGTGATTTTATCCTTCTGCAGAGCTGTGTGGGCTCTTTTCCGAGCAGTTTGCCAGACACAGCTCTGGGAGGTTGTTCCCCATCAAAGGGCCTCTAGGCCTGACTTGAATGTGGGTGATTCAAGGCAACAAAGAGGTTGAAGCACAGCGTGATTGTGATTACAGTCATTAGGATGTTCAAAGATAAAGCTAAAACTCTAAAGTTATGACCACTTTGACCTGAATTTTCCTGAATGTGCTTTGGCTTTTTATTGTGTGCTCTTATTTCTGCATATGATGATAGCTACTACACTGCACGCTCCTCATTATTGATGCAGGTTATTAAAGCGTCCCCTATTTGTCTTGTTCTTTATTCTCCGAGGATTTTAGTGATAATTCAAAGATGTGTAGTGCCAATAAGTTAAAGAAAAAACTTGGTTGCAGCCTAATGTAGTTAGATTTTGGCTAATAAAATACATGCTTATAGAAACATACACTCAAAATATTAGACAAATAGAAATATGGAAACTTTCTTTAGGTTTCTGTGCCCAAAAGACCATAGAATGTACTTCTAAGATGCATTTTAAGTGAAGGTGTTTTTAGGTATCAGTGCGTTTTTAGGTATCGGTGCTTGTTCATAGACTTCCAAGAAATTAATCTTTGATATTAAATCCTGTGGGTTAAATGGAAACTGTCTTTTGGAGCATATTACACCTCAGGACTTGCACACAGGTGGCTGATATCAGGGCAAGGTACACGTGTGCCAAGGATGGAGCTAGACTGTCTTTAGAGAGACTGTACACCTGCCTTGCATGCCTTCTCTAAGCTAGAGGATTTTAAGCCTAACAATGAAAGTGTAGAATGTTTGTGTTACTTGTGAGCCCTGTGTCTGTGAAATTTAACTCTTTGAATTTTAGTTAGTCTTACTGGCTTCTTAAATTTCTAAAAATTAAATATCCTGATGCAATTTTTCTTTTAAAGCACTCTTCTCACCAATTTTCTTCCATTATATTATGAGAAATCTAGGTCTGCCTTGACCTAATTATTTTTCTGCCTTTGTTCCTGTACAAAATATAACAAATTGCCGCACTTCAACTTTAGAGTTAGAAAAAGAACCTTTCTGATGCTTGATATGTGTCATTTTCCAGCATGTTGTATTTGGGAATGGGATTTTTAGAGGAAAATAAATTACACTGGATCCAACAACTCGAAGAGAGGCAAGGCTGCTGCTGCTCCCTCTCCCTGAGTTCAGCCAGCAGCAAGGCTGGAGAGTCATTAACAGCAGGCACATGCACACAAAGCACAGGTAGGCAATATATGCATATATACATAATACCTGCATACGTCGCTGCTCACACAGATTCTGGACAGGCACTTGGAGAACTTGCACGAACACAGCCAGCACAACAGCCTCCTCCTGTTCTCTCTGGCCGAGCAGGCTGGAGGGCCACTAGAGAAAATGAGTAAGTATGTATCTCCCGTATATGCACGGTGGATCCCTCCAGCAGCTGGTCTGAGACACTCACTCTGCCCAGTTACCAGTTCCCAGTTTGCCCTGTGTCTGTACATACAACCCCAACCCCTCAGGCCCTGCCCCGGTTGGTGGTGCAGCCTTACACACAAATGCACACAACCAGACACCCAGACAGACAGAGGGACTAAGAAGCCACATCTTTCATACCATTCTAAGTGCAACTAATACCTGCCAGACCACTGGACTAAAAGATGTATTATAATGCTTTTATTTTTATGGATGTAACCCAATACTAACAGAATTTCTAGAATAAAGTCACCGAATTTGGTGCAAATTTGGTTGAGAATCACCAAACATACAGAAAATAATCTTCAAGAAATTGCATTTCTTGAATTTCCTAAAGGTTTAATTTGCTTATCCCTGCACTTGAAAGTAGCATGATATGCTTCTATTTGTGGCAAGGAAATTATAGTTCTCCTAAGTCCAAAATATTTCTCTGTATTGATTTTCAGATTCTTAGGCTAAATTTTACATGCAACTTTATTCTGTGCAGCTTTTGACTGCTTTGCTGACTGGTATAGAGAAACATATAGACCTACTGTCTCTTCTGTTATATTTAATGTCTCATTAGAAGGGCTTTGAATCAGAGATCACCTTCTTTCAATGTCTGCGTCTGCTGCAGGGAAATGTGAGTCTGCATGACCAGAATATGAGCGGTAACAGGAACCACAAAACTTTTTAAACATTTTTTTTCTTCTCATGTGTTCTTTATTCTCCTGTGACTAATACATACCTCTGCAGTCAGCACTGCTTGTAAATAGGGGAGGGGGAGAATCAATATGACTACTTTCAAGTTCCTGAGACTTCAGCATTGCGTGGTCCTGGCAGCATGCATTGGCACTTGCCACCCTGATCACTCACAGATGAAGTGGCCTGATGCAAGACCACGCTCAAAGACTGGTTGAAGGATGGTGTAATTTGAGTTACTGAGCTGTGTGGACATATTCTGGATGTCTTCTTCCCAATGGAAATCCTAGTTCCACTACAGCTCATGTCCCAGACCATATTCACTGAACATATCCAAAGCATCTCTGTGGAGCCACAGACAGGGTATCTTCTCTCCTAAGAAAGAAGTGCTGTATATCCAGTCCTATTTCTTCTCACCTCTAATTTCCACGCTACTTTCTCATTCCTCCTATCTAAGAATATAAAGATGCTCAAAGGACTTGTGTGTGCTTTGGGTATTTTCCACTCTAATTTGAGGCCATTGAGAAATACTTGAAAGTGTTTCCTGCCTTCCCTCCACATTACTTTACTGAATCCCAAGTGTATTTGCCCACAAAAGGAATAAATGGTGAACTTGTAAGTTTAACCAGAATTTGTCTTATTCTGGCCTGCATTTGCAGATTTGTCTGCAGCCTTCACTGCTCATCTGAAAACGGAAGGATTGGACTCCCTCTGTGCATTACAGCAGGAGAATGACTCTCTCTCAAAGTTTCAGAACAAGTCCTGAGGATAGATTCTTCTATTGTTCTGAAGAAGAACTCTGCTTGATACTAATAAAAGCTTTGTGTTCATCACAAGTGGAAGAGGGCAAAGGAGTAATTTATATTCTAGTCATTGATTTGCCCATGTGCCTATGCGGTTGCTTTGTATTATGTACCCTCAGCTTGTAACTTTTATCTTTGTAAAGTTCCTTCTCCAACTCTGCTCTAAGAGGGCCTGGTTGCATACTGCTGTTTTCCTGAGGGGCAGATTCAAGTACAGTAATTCTTTTATTAAGTTTGCCTTTTACTGAAAAGGGTGCTCTAAAATATTTGAACTAAATTTCAGATATCTATGCCAAGAAGGCACCTGGGTTTGTGGGAGAAAGGGTGTGAAAGAACAGTGAATTTACTTTCCCTTCTGCCTGACTTTTCCTTAAGCGCTCCAGTAGCTTCTTAGATCAACTTTGTATGCTGCAGTTTTGTGTCTCCTCTGTCTTGTAGATCTTACAATGAGAAACAAGTGCATTAAATACATTTGGGAGAGTCATACAGGTTTTCTGTCAAAATCAAGAACCTGATTTTTACTGTGCTCCGTTAAGAGAAGTAGTAGGCCACATTTAATTAAGAGGATTGAAGTATTGAGAACTAATTTTAGAGAACTGACTATGCAAATGCAGTCATAACAAGATACAAGAATACTATATCAAAAGCCTTATTAAAGTTGTTAAATGACATCAACTGCTGTCCCTTCATCCACAAACACACTCCTTTTCTCCTAAAATGCAATTAATTTACAAGACTGTGTTTAGGAAGGCATAAATTAAGGCTCAAATATTATTATTGATTCAGGTTTGGTCAGGTTGATGTCCCTGCCTGTGGCAGGGGGAGTTGGGTCTAAGTGATCTCTAAGATCCATTCCAACCCCTTGAGGTTCTGTCCCTCTGTGATTCTATACTTGGGAGAGAGGAATGTCTGCTGAAGCACAGTGTTATGCGAGTTGCATCAGCAAGTCCAACTGACACCTCAGTGGGATGAATAGGGAGTTCTACATAGACTTCAGGGATCAGTTCTACTGAAGTTAAGTTCTGATGTAATATGGAAAGGCAAGGCTTTGTTATATACACATTGAGAGTCAGTTCCCAGAATCACTGAATCACAGAATGCCAAGTTGGAAGTGATACACAAGGATCATCAAGTCCTGCACAGGACCATCCCTAAGAACCACACCATGTCCCTGAGAGTATCATCCAAACACTTCTTGAACTCTGCCAGGCTTGGTGCTGTGACCACTTCCCTGAGGAGCCTGTTCCAGAGCACAGCCACCCTCTGGGTGAGGAACCTCTTTCTAATATCCAACCTAAACCTACTCTGACACAACTTCAGGCCATTCCCTCAGGTTCTGTCACTGGTCACCACAGAGAAGAGATCAGTGCCTGCCCCTCCATTTAGATTAACTTGGTCTGTATATTTTAATTCTCCAGAATCTTCACCTTATTTTCCTCTGTTGTGTGATTGTAGCATTTCCAGGTGAAATTATACTTCTGTGACCATGGTTTGATAAGATAATTTAAAATATAAACTTATTAGGAGTTTAAAAACATAGTGCCTCAGTCCTGGGTTATTGTAGGTCGAGGAAGCATTAAGGAGCAATGTAAAGACACATAAAGTATTATCTTAATGTACCTCTGGAATAGTGCCATGAATCTGTAATTTAAGTCCTGTGGTAGAGATCACATGCTAAGTGTTGATATTTTTAGTTGTCTAAAATAAATTTACATTCATTTAATCCACATTTCAGTTAACTTGAATTAATATATTGGCAGCACCTTCTTTCTTCTTAATCTTTAGAATTGCCTTTTCTTTCTTCTGGGTCATTTTGCATGAATTCAGATTAACACACAGAACTTCACCCAAATTGCACAAAACAGAAGAATAGCTCCTTAAAGTGAATTAATACATATATTGTAAGAAATTTTGCCCTGCATTTTCAGTTGAAATCTAGAACAGTATTCTCTTACTCATTTTACACTGGTGTGTTTCCAATTGTAATTTTTTTTGTATTTATTATTTGAAAGCAGAGATCAGAATGTCAAAAGAGTATAATTACTGAGTTTCATGTAGTGAAAAGTATGTTCAGAGATATTTGAGAACCCATTGAAATAATTGGTTAATGTCCCATTTACAAAATAGGTTAAACAGTGTCTCACAAAACATATGCAACTTCTAAAACCTTATTCAGATTATCAGGAGTCATACTTGACAATTACCATGATTAGAAAATTAATTGCTTTTGGAATTCACAGACATGCTGAAAAAAAGGGGTATGTAACAATTTGGATTTGCCTGTTATTTTCTAAGGAGAGCAGTAGAAGGTCAGTTTACAATTTTTTTAGGAAGACTGCACAAAGTACTAAAATAATGAGGGGTGAACTGCTTGCGTAAACTATTCATAATTTTCCAGGGCATGCTCCTTTGATTATGAATATAGGAGCATTTTAAAGCATTTTAACTGTGGGAAATATTTTTGGCATGTTTTGTTTCATTCTTCAAGATACTAGATTAAAAGAAATCTTTAAATACTTTCATTTTGTCTTCCACACAGAAGAAACAGTACAAAAACAAATGCTGAGCAAACCTTGGCTATAAAAAGAGTAGAGGAATCTTACCTGCAGAAATTTGAATCTTGTACCATGGAGGCTGAAAATCTGCCTTTACTGAGTAACTTGAGTCACATGGAGATTGATTTATTTATCTCCAGTTGTTTTAAATTGCAACCTCTTAGTATAGTAAACTGATTACATTTTCAAGAAATCGGAATATTTGTCTCTGAACATTGTACTTCTATCACATTATGAGTACATCTAATATTACTGATTA
This sequence comes from Myrmophylax atrothorax, assembly GCA_026770055.1. Classification (NCBI taxonomy): domain Eukaryota; kingdom Metazoa; phylum Chordata; class Aves; order Passeriformes; family Thamnophilidae; genus Myrmophylax; species Myrmophylax atrothorax. The sequence continues at coordinate 99,277,935 of JAOXXN010000446.1, read as the reverse complement.
GGGAAAAGAAAGATTTCTAATAATTGTATCAACATTCTTGATTGATAGTAACAATTATGCAGTAATTCTAGTATTTAACAGTACTTTCCATAGAGTTTTGTGGTCATAAATGGTCATCTACAGAATCACAGAATGGGACAGGTTGGAAGGCGCCACAGTGGGTCATCTGGTCCAGCCTCCCTGCTTGTTCTTGAATATCTCCAGTGGGGGAAACTCCACAGCTTCTCTGGCCAATCTGCTCCAGTACACAGTCACCTGCACAGTAACAAATCTCTTTCGCCTCTTCGGATGGAACTTCAGTTTCTGCCTGTTGCCTCTTGTCCTATTCCTTGGCACCACCGAGAGGAGCCTGGATCCATCCATCCTCTTGACACCCTCCCTTCAGATACTTGTACACATTGATGAGGCCCCATTGTCTCTTCTCAAGGTTGAACAGGCCCAGCTCCCTCAGCCTTTCCTTGTAAGAGATGCTCCAGCCCCTTAATTATCTTTGTAGCCCTCTGCTGGACCTGCTCCAGGAGCTCCATGTCTCACTTGTACTGAGAGCACAGAACACTGTGTAGTACAGACAGTGAATGCTCTGCCTCAGTAAACAGTGGACGGTTTTTGAGAGTGTTGGAGAATCCAGTTCTTGGATTTGAAGAATGACCAGTAAAAAAATTGGGAAAGAATAATTTTGGAAGTGGAAATCTAAGGTCTTTTGCTCATTGTGGCTTTCTAGATTTCTGTTACATCATGGCTAGAGGGAAACCATAATAATTCACTAAGGAAGTGTTGACTGACCTGGAAATTTAGGGACTTGGGACTGAAACTTGCAGTCTCCGTGACTCTAACTAGAAACTGGGGTACACTGAGAATTTTAATGGGAGTAAACATTGTCAGGACTACCTGCCTGCAAGGGAAGAAAATGCTGAATTACTTCCCTGTGAGGGAGCAACTATTGCCATTTGTCCTGGAAAGGAGCCTAAAACTCTGGATCGTTCACAGCTGGCAGCCCTGAGGAAGTCCATATGGTAGATACGTGAGTGTATCTAGACATAGCAAGAGCAGTGCTAGTTGTGAAACTTTTGGTAGCTAAGATAAGTCTATAGTGGGACTCAAAGCCTTATATATACTTTAAAAACCTGAAGACTCCAACAGGGTATCTGGAAAGCTAACAGAAAAATGGGTCCTGATGAAAAGTTGCCCTCTGTTGTTAGAAGATACTGACCATATACGAATATCTTGATTTTTTATGGAAAATTAATGCAGCCTTAAAGGTTGTTCAGCTGCAGATCACATTCTGCCCTTCAGCTGCAGCAGTGCAGAAATTGCAGCATGCTCATCTGGTTGTCCAGATCCTCCTCACTGTTACTGCCTTGCAAGTTGTGTTCTTTGGTCTTTCAGGTATGGCCCACATGATTGTTCATAAGTACAGGAGCTTGGAATCGGCATGTTCTGCAGGAGAATCAGATCTGCCAAATGACACAGGCCAGTACATGTAACTGGCCTGTCTCCAACACAGTTTATCACTCCATTAATTTATGTGTTATCTGCATATTTCAGTATAATCTTCCAGAGTACTGGTGAAATTACTCAATATTGTAGGGCTAAAACCTATGGATTTAAACTTATAGCTGTGGAGTATGTACCTTTTTTATTTTTGACATTTAATGAAATATTTTAAATTGCTACTAATCATAGTCATTTTATATTAAAAGATATTCTTCATCTCAGTTTGTTTCATTATTATTTCCCACTTTCCCATATTGACATTTCTGAAGCACCTTGTGTTTGTGTGTTTGTGTGTGTGTGTTTGTGTGTAGTAATAGTTACTGGGATAAGATTCTATACATTAAGATGTAACAGGTCTTAATTGCCTGCATGCAGGTGACCACACAGAGCTTTTTTTTCATTTTTACCCAGAATATTTGTATTTAGTACAGCATTTTCATCCATTGGTTAAATAATTTCTTATGTGAAAATTGGATCAGATATAATTTTTAGAAACTTCAAGGATACTTCTGTGGTTATAGCGCTCATCCACCACCCCCATAAGAATCTTCATCCCAATACAGATTTTTTCACTGGGTTAGGGTTTTTTTTCCAAATGCTAAAGAAACTACTGAACATGTTTGGTTGTCTTCAGCATACCTATCAATATGACAGACCTCTTCCTGTACCCCGTCTTGTATTTTATTAGTTAGAACACTGATACATAACTATTCAGAGTCTCATTTCTCTAAATCTTCAATAACAAAAACACACACAATGATGGTACAGAGTTGATAGATCTACCTCTCTCTGCCCATTACTGTAAGTAAGGCATATCCAGTAATTTGGTTCTTTTAAATTCTAACTTAGAGATTTAATTTCTACCAAGACCTTTTTTCTCTTTTCCTTCTCAGAATTAAGAATCATACAATCATGGAATGGCCTGGGTTGAAGGCGACCTTAAAGATCATCTAATTCCATTCCCCTCTGCCATGGGAAGGGAACATTCCGTCAGACCAGGTTGTCTTGAACACTCCCAGGGATGGGGCATTCACTACTGCTCTGTGCAACCTGTTCCAGTGCCTCACTACCCCCACAGCAAAAAATTTCTTCTAGTACCTTATCTAAACCTACTCTCAGTCTGAAGCCATTCTCCCTTCTCTTGTCACTACATGCTACTGTAAGAAGCCCCTCTCCATCTTTCTCATAGGCTCCCTTCAGGTACTGAAAGGCCACAAGTAGGTCACTCCAAAGCCTTCACTTCTTCAGCCTGAACAAACTCTATTGTCTTGGCCTTTCCTCATAGGCGAGGTGCTCCATCCCTCTGATCAGCTTAGACCTTTCCATTTTCATTTCTAGAGCATCTCCTTGAAGCCAGGTTAAAAATTTCATCTCTTCCTACTCCTGATGCCTTTCTCTTTGCTTTGATACATAATCTTAGATGCCAGGCTAAAACTAACTCTAGCCAGCCTGTCCTCGATGTCCACAAGTTGTTTTCTGGAACAGTGACTAGGTATTCTGCAGAACTTTGATAGAGAGATCAGGAATAAAGTAGAACTTCTGAGGTGAACTCCTTGAGAGACTAAGGTCTGCATTTCCTTTTTCTGCATGTGGAGATGATGATGAAGAGTGTGTTTGTGTGAGATTAATGAGATTAATTCTCAGGAGTAGAATTCTGTTCCTGGCCATGAAAGTGCCAAGTGTGCCTCCAAGGACTGCTGTGGTGCACTGCCAGGTGACTGTCCTTGTGCAGAACCAATATACCTCTCACTAGAATTTCAGGATTACATGGAGGGATGAAGGCTGAAGTTTTGAAATGACAAAGTCTTAAAGATCTGTGAGTGAGCATAAAGTCAAAAAAAGATTCCATTGGCTAAACATAGGCACCTCCCACCACATTTGATGTGTCCTAGAGCATCCAAGACACACGATGACACAACGAGTGGGCATCCAGGTCAGAGACAACAGCAGGAAAGGTTTGTGCCTTTCTAGAGAAGCAACAGGCTAGGTAGGTACACAACAAAATTTAAAATAACACTGCATGCCTGCAGCTTTTATGATCTTTTTTCTCTTCTTTGACCTGCTTCTGGATCTGGATTGTGCAGATCCTATAAGAATCACAGAATCACAGTCTATACTGAGTTGGAAGGGACCCACATGGATCATCGAGTCCAGCTCAAGTCAATGGCCCACACAGGGGATTGAACCCATGACCTTGGCATTATTACAACCAAGTTTTAACCAAAGGGCTTTTCCAGATTACTGATTTCTTTGATGGTATAGTTAAAAGTGTATCTTCAGCATTCTTTAAATGAAGTGCTTACTCTGGTTTAGAAAGACAGGCAAATCTGTTTGCTGCTTGCCCCTTCTAAATTTACACAGACTATCATAACAACTGGGGCAGCATTTCCAGGTTAAGATCATAGTAGTTCTGTCAGCAGATTTTTCAGTGGTGACAAATGAGGCTAGATAATGTTTTTTCAAACATTTTTAAAAAAACATACTACCCTGAAGATCAAGTAACTTCACTTCTGGTCTCCTGTCAAGTCCTTACACATTGCAAGAGTTACAGAATAACACAATGTATGTATGGCCAAACTTCGCTAACGAAGATTTGGGCAGGGCTCTCCCCCACGTGGGTGTGCCCTTCCAGCCTGCGCAGTGGATTTTTTAGGTGAGGCTCAGC
>JAOXXN010000446.1:99261472-99273654 GCA_026770055.1 Myrmophylax atrothorax | reverse complement strand
GCATCCGAGATCTGACGGGATCGGATGGCAGGGAGGCATTGAACTGCCCGGGACGGTTCCACTGAGACTTGAACTCATGACCTTGGGATTCGGAGTCTGGAGTGCTCTCCATTACACCACGGGACCGCCCCATAACACAATGTACTGTTTTCTTATTAGTAAAAGAATGTCATCATCTAGTGGGTAGTTTTTATATTCCAGAGATGCTGTTTTGCACTTTGATATGGCAACTTGAAAAACTTCAAATGCCTGTGAAGTCATTGGAGCTAAGAAACCAGCCAGGGTGTGAGCTCAAGGTATAGGATAGAACTGGGGATGAATTAATGTTTAAGATTCAGTTTAAGTACCTGTAACAGGTGTGCCAAGTAGCAATAGTCACAGGACACCTAGATAGTATGGGCAAAGGAGCCTAGAGACTGATTCTGTCCAGCCTGAAGTAACACATAGTAGGTGATGAGGGAGTTGTTCCTCAAGCTCTGGTAACTCTGTTAACGTAGGGCTAAGTTCAGTTGTCTAAGCATAGGCAGTTGATGCCATTTCTGATGCCAGAGGATTCCTGAAACTTCTGCAGAGTGTTGGTACATACAAAGAGGATTTGCCTGTACACTTCTCTGCCTTTCTGGTCTGGCAACTGAAGGCTTTATGGGACACCTTACGGGATCTCAGCATAACTGGCTGATAAAACGGAAGCTTATGCTCCAAATGTGTACACACAGCTATATGTAGGTGTCTTAATTTAAAAATGAAACCCACTCCAAGTTACTCAAAGACCTCTATAAGAAGACTGACCTGAAGCCCCCCATAGAGACTGATGCTTTATTAGCTTCATAATAGCGATTTGTTTTAGAATATCATCCCTTTAGCATGGAATAAATCACACTACCAGGAACCAGATGATCACTACCAAGAAGCAAAACTAACCCAGTAGCACAGAACCTTGTGAAAGCAACACTTTCTTTTCACCAAATCCCTGTCACCCACAAGTTTTGACTCTTTCCTCCTCATGTAATGTGTTGAGGGAGTTGCTTCCCATATCTGTTTGTGTTAAGGCACTGACCAAAGGAAGCCTGAAGCTTGGTGATTGAAGGGTTACCTGTGAGTAACTTGGACCCGTTTCCATGTTTTTGCAGGAGATATATGACATGCTTAGAAGATATTAGATATTAGATATTAGAAGGTATTGGTATGAAGGGGGCAATTGATATTTTTTCCCCTGGGGCAACTAGAACTCCATGGTCTATTTCTGTGCTTTAGAGTATCATCTCTATGTATGAAGCACTTTAGATCCATCTTGCCATCCTGTTCTACATCCAAAGGAGCTGGTGATACAGATACTTGATGTATTTTCCCTGACACAGCCTCTTAACATAGCTCAGTGTACCAAAATCCTAAACTCTCACTACCCTATGTAGTTTACCTTTGAAAGTCTGTTGACTGTGTACATGAAAAATCAGAAGAAATGTTTGGCCCTATGTTAACTCTTATGGATCCGTGTTTATAATAATTTCTAGCATCTAATCTGCAGCCTTGCCCCTGTATGGCAAATGTTTAAGATTGCTATATATTTATTATTGCATAGAAAGCTACACTAGATGGGCAAGCTGTTTAAAAAATTAAGGTAAAGATTTAGCCATGAAACAAGTGATCACATTCCTGAAACTTGAAAAAGGTAACTAAACAATTAAACATGTTGGCAAAGATCATAATGCGGTGTTAAATAACATGAACTGTTTGAGGGTTTAGTGGTGACTCTTCATCTCCTTTTCAGTCATTGTTCCTTCCTCTCTTTCCCATTGAAAAGGTTTTGCTTAGAAAACGACCTGTGGTGTGAGACCCCTTAACTTTAATTTTAAATTGTATAGAAATCTATTGAATCCTTGTTTCAAAATATGTTGGAGTAATCAGGGATTTATATTAGAAATAACCTTTCAAAAAGAGCACTTAGTTGCACATAATTTGCTATGAAAGCAGGGCATGGAAACCGACTGTTTAAAGCAGAAATTACTGCATTTTCTGTTTTTAAATAAACATGAGGGTCCTAAAAATCCCCTGTAAGTAGAACTTTCCCTTACAGGATAAAATGGAATTAAAATAGTGTCAATAAATTGTGTGAGAGACTGTATCAGTGTGTGCATTGATAGTCTGTGCATGCAGGATAAGAACATTGACTGCCTGCTAATCTATTCCCAGATGGAGGTGGATGCAGACGAGAAGCGCCATCGCACACGCTCCAAAGGTGTTCGAGGTACGTCTCTTGCTTCAGTAAATCACTCAAGGCCCCTGCTCAGGGTGACCTTCATCCTCCAGAATCTCTTTGCACAATTCATTCTGACCCTTGCTTTTACACAACCTTTCTGGTAATTTTCTGTAGAAGAGGGGTACTTGTAATAGATGATAAATTTTTATATATTTTCCATCTCTCTGCAGTTCCCGTGGAACCAGCCATACAAGAGCTGTTCAGGTTAGTGCTCTGAGTGTAAAATGTATCCCCATTAGCAATTTAGAAAATTCATGCCTTTTAATGGGTATAATGCACTTTCAAGTTCATTGGTGGTTTGCTCATGCCCTGCTGCACTGATGAAATTAATTCCCTTGAGACTTGCTAATAAAAAGCATCCCCTCTTTTTTTTCCCCCCTTCAGTGATTTGATTTCTCTTTCTGTCTTGGTTGCCCTCCATCTTTGTAATACCTCCTGCCTGCCTGCTTTTAGTATAATCTTTCTGCAGCACTCCAGCACCTATATGATTAATTCTCTCTTTTGCAGCTGTCCCACACCTGGCTGTGATGGCAGTGGTCATGTTAGTGGCAAATATGCAAGACATAGAAGGTAATATCTGCAATTTTTCATAATTTGGTGAAGAGATTTGGTAAACAAGTTACTGGCATGACCTTGATAAACCAAACAATGATAAAAAATAGCAATTAGGCATTCTAGAAGCCATTCAGATTCAGAGGGGTTTTTTTTTCTTTCTGAATATCACACAAAATTTAACTCACATTTTTGCTGAGGCTTGTTCTCATTTTCAGTTTTTTCTCAATTTTTGCATACAGTTCCCTTGCTCATGTGTTGCAAATGAAAATTTGGCCCTACTTAGATGTTGGCACTCGTGTTCTGTTATTTAATGTATTTCATAACTAAAAGAAAACAAACTTCTGAGCATTTTAAGTTCAATGATCAGATTAGATTCAGAGGTCGAAGCTTAAGACAAATCACTGATAAATAAGACTTCATGGTTCAAATGTTGTACCGTAGTTATAAAATACCTTGGCTTCAGTTTCTAAACCATGATAAATGGAGAATCTCCTTTAAAAAGGTTTTCTTGTCTGTTCACTGTTAATAGTGTACAAAGTAGCATATGTTACACATACTACATGGGCTTGAAATTAATTCAGACCTCAGTCTTTACATTTCTGTGTCTGGAAGGTCAGTTTTCAATAGTGTTGCTCATTTGTGTAAAACCATCCCTTTCCTGAATCATTTGCCTGTGAATTTCTTGTGCATTATTTTGGAATTTTAACAGCTCTATAATACATGTATTTTTCTCTCATGCTGTGCTTTTCATTTGACATATTTTTTACAACAGCCCATTGGAGGAGGTGAAATGGCTGATGTTTGGGCCATCTCTGTTCTGAATAGAGGGAGGTGTTCAAACCAGTGTTAAATTCTCCTGAATCTGTCAAGATTTTTTTCATTCATGTTTTTTTTCAGGTTTTAAAGCACTTGTGGTGTTTATAAGAGCACATATTTCACAAAAAATCTGATTACTGCCTTATATTGAGGACATACGGGGTTTATGAATGAAACTGAAATGATACTTTTGTAGTTTAGGTATTTGTTTGAAAGGGGAAAAGATACTGAACAGTGCCCCTCAGCCCATTCATGTGCCTTTTTTCTTATCAGTGAATGAAGCTTAGGGACAAGTCCAGAAAACACTTTCAAAATTAGAGCAAGAAAAGTGATACTCCTCATATTGAAATTCGTTGGTATTGCATTTAAACAGTATAAATGATAAAATAATTGTTCACATTTGTTTTCCTAGTATTTTTTCACTCATAAGAGTAGTAACATTTTTGCAGTTATTTGAAGGCTTGGTTATATTGGAACACTGATTTGGGAAAAGAAACCCAAATAATTACTTTTAAATTCACTTGTGACTTCTCATATCAAACCATGGTTTTCTTTTGTCCATTTTCTTTATGTAAATACAGGCCTCACAAGTAATTAATGAATGGCACTAAATCCTTCTTTTCCCTCATAAATTTCATAAACAGTCAACAGTTAAATGACATGATTATAACATCCTTTCTAGTTACAAGATTGTAGCTACACACATTTCTTTACACTTCATGGAATTTTTGTGCAGATTTCGAAAACAAAAGTCTTGAAACAGAAACTCTTTGCTTAAAAAAATCTGACTTTTCTTCTGAACTGCTCTAAGTTTGTGTTAAGAGTTAGTGTCTGTGTTTGTGTAAAATCACACTTTTGGGGGAAGAGGAAGGATATGAGGTTTGGAAAGATTACATGCAGTTTTGAGACATAAATTCCATATTTTGCTTTCTTGACATGATTCTGGTGTGTCAGTACACAAACAGGCTGAATCTCAGAGCGGTTAATTAAATGAAATTTTGGGCAGATGCACAAAGAATAAAAATTGGAAATACGTCAAAAATCCCTTTTTTCCTGCTAAAGAATTTGTGGGGCTCTTATATTTTCTTGTCACCCTGATTGCCAATCCACTAATCAAAATATATTTAACTAATATATGTCTTATTTATTGTAAAAACACAAAGTTCTTTGTGGAGGTTTACAATGTACATATCTATTTTCTAAAAGAGCAGTAATATTTATATCTCAACCAACACCTACTAAATTTACTGTTTTGAGAGAATCTGAGGGATTTTTTCTTTTTTTTTCTATTTTGCTGTTTGAGTAGGAAAGACCCAAACATTTCTTCCAAGGAAATCAGACTGTCTTAAAAATTTTATGTGTTCAGGGAATTGCATATCTCAGCTGATGCCTGACTCAATTCTGTTTAGGCTTACAGAGCATTTTAATGAGGTTAAGACCTTTTCATTCACAATATCAGACCAGCTTGTTATTAGGAATGAAATGTATTTGCTTCCACTAGATGTAGTCAGAGTTCTCCAGAATTCTATTTCTTCTATAATGTCTTGAAGTTTCTGCAATCTAAGGGTCTTTATTTTCATTGTAATTTTATCCTTTTAGTAGCAATGTGACAGTGAGAACCATGTTCAGGTAGTATATTAAATGTGAATTGAAATAAGGAGATCCTTTCAAATTTTCAGACAGATTCAGGGAATCAAAACTTGTTCTGCTCATAAAATATTAGATAGACGTTAATACAGAGTTTTATTGTATGCTTTATACTTCAGTTGTCTTTTTAATTGTTAAAGAGCTGCAATGTGGGGTTAACTAGGGGAACAAGCAAACCTTTTCTGTCACTGTTTCCTTTGGGGTGTGTGAAAACACAAGATTGGTGCTAGATAGGGTACAAGTGGTTGTGTCATTTCCATCTCTTTTTTTTTTGGGAGGGGTCAAATTTTAGTTGGAAGAAGTAAAACGTTGCATGACTTGGTTCTTTGCTCTTGGCTCTTAAGTTTAGTGCTTGATGTCAGCTTGTTGGTTGAGCATGCTAATACATGGCTTGGATGGAGAAGTTTCTCTGAAGGGCACTTTAGGCCAGGATGGTGGGATCTCTAACTTGGTGAAAGCATCTCTCTCCAGTGACTACATGGAAGGTCACAAGGATTAGCATCTCCATTTGGGCACTGAGGGGAAGTGCCCAAAGTTAGGTGGTGTGCCTACCTTCTTCAGAGCAAACTCATTTCTTGTTTGTATTTTAGTAATATCTGGAAACCTGAAGACCCTCTAGTACTGTCTGTGATACACAGCATGAGGCAATGCCTCAACGTTAGAATTGACACAGGTAGGACTTTCAGTACCTGTTGTTTATGTTTCCAGGTGACTGAAGCCAACTGAACACAAAATAGAAAGAATAAAAAGAAAACAAAGGCTGTAAAAGATCTGAAAACAAGAACAAAACAAAACAGAACAAAGCCATAGACATGTTCAGATAGTGGTGGAGTCAAGAGAAGAATTCAGATCTTAGGATTGAAAACCAGAGCCTCTCCCTGGGCCATGCTCCGGATAGTGTTGGTTTTATTCCCTTGGTAGCTCTTCAGGTCCATTGTGTGTAGCAGCATAAGAATAAACACTACTCTTATACCTTCAGATCTGTAAATTAATTTTGAACAGTAATCTTGATCCACATCCTTGCATATTTTTAGCTGTGAACAATCTATCTGGGTATGTAGCAGTGACTCAGACCACACCAGGAGAGTGTTCCCAGAACTGCGTTTTCAGGGTGCCTTTTGGCTAAGCGCCTGAAGAAAAGCATAGATTCAACTGTTCTTCCATTGCAATTAGTAGGAAATTTGACAGTTTCATTAATCAGCTTTATAGACAACAGGATTCACATTCTGTGTATACAAATATAAATGTGAAAGCGAGTCCAGTTTCTGGTCTGTTCTGCAGGTGCAAATTCCATAGTTACTTTGGAGTAATTGAGCACAAACTGGCCCGTGGTATTTACTGAATAGATGCGAGTGATGGTTCTGGAAATGCTGCACTTTACTTTGCTGCTTGGCATTTTGCATCCTTTTAAAACACATCACATACCAAATAGGTGCCAGTGATTTGCCATGTAAATAGGCATGCAGACATGTCATAAAAATCCTAACCAGATTCCATTAAAAAAATACTGATTACATACAATGGCCTATTTTAAAGGCTTCTTAACATAATAGTTTGGGGTTTCATTTCTCAAGTAACAAAAGCAGTTAGATTCTGTAATGGATTAATCATTTGCCAATTATCACATATTTCAAAATGAAACCCATTCTAACAAGTAAGAGACCTAAAAAAATCTTAAACTGGTTCCATGGTATTACATATATTAATTTAGGATTCTTCTAGGGCATACATCAATGTATATTTGAAAGCAGATAAAGCCATTGTCTAGAAATTAAAACACAATCATGGTCTGAACCAATTTGCATAAAATTTCAGAGAAATAGAACTGTTAAGGCCAAATTATAAACCCTTCAGATTTAAAATGGAAATGCTAATAGAGCTTTCACTATATCATGAATTTCAATTTGATTGCTGAAAATAAGAATTCAAATGAAATAAACCAACTTAAACATTTCATCTGCCAAGGAATTTTTCATGCCTTTTCTTCTATTCGATTTTATTTGTAGGGGATTTTTTTAATACAATTGATACAATGTGTTGCAAAAAAAGACAAGTCTCAAAAATGAAGAGGGTTCATAAAATGTGTGTTTCTGTAATGTATGAACTGTCCCTAACTTTTTAAAATACATTACATTTTAATTTTTCACCAAATTTCTAGATATCACCACTTCTTTGTTGCTTTACTAGGCCATCACTGGTTTATTAATTATATGGATAGAATTATTTTGATCAAATTTTAATTTTTAAGCATAAGATTTTCAACTTCATACAGCAATTTGAATTTATAAATACCTTAGGGTTTAGCACTGCTGTTTTGATTAGAGAAAGCTTCACATACCATTGTATTGTCTTGGCGTTACATATAGTTTAGTTATATTTTCTAACAGAGGGAGTGAAATAACTAAGGCTCCCCAACTTCAAAATTAAAAGACTCAAATGTCTCTCTGTTATTAGAAAATTATTGAATTTCTGTGTCTTGTGCCATACTTCTTATTCAAATTTTTTCATTTCATATACCTTTTCACCCACCAGTTTGATTGCCATGGCTGCAGCCGTGGGTGAATAATTGCCTGTCTTCACAGGAGCATGTTCTGGAGCTAAAGTCGAGTGCTTGCTTCCTGATGTATGCCTCATTTGGATTCTGCCGACAGCCTAGGGGCTGTATTATTCATGCCTTGACAGATAGCACTCACTAAAAGCATTGGAACAGGGCCAGGTACTGGCAGAGAGATAGTGGAGCATGGCAACTTGCAACCGAGAGGAGCATCTATAATACAAAAAAGAGAAATCCTCATACCTTCCTTTCACTGGTCTCACTTTGATGGAGAATTCATTTGCATCAAAATAAAATACCCTAAAAATAAATACATTTTTTTCTAAACTACGCTTTAAAATTTAACACAATTTTCCACATTTAATTGCAAAGCTGATTTTAATTAGTAAGGCCCTGCATGTGAAAAATGAAGATTCACTTGGGTGAGTGTAACACATTGCAGTGTCTGCTGAATGCTCTAATTAATGTATGGCTGCTGTACAACAGGGTGCACTGTGGGATATTTATGAAAAATTCTGTGCACGCACCCAGTCTAGCTGTATTTTAGTTCTTGAATCACAAGAATAAATAACTTTCCCCCCTTTATTCTTTATGAGACATCATTGTGCATGCCATCACTCCATCCATAAACTTTATGGCGTGCCTGTCCTTTTTACTGTTTGTCAAAGATATTATAAATCAGAAGCCAGGACATACATATTTTTAACATTAATTTGATAGCATAGCATGGTTGCATGCTGTGCAGAACCAGAGGTCCACTGATGCATTTATGGTGAAGCCCAACCACAGAACAGGGAGGTCCTTATTGTTACTTGCTTTCATGATACTGTGAAAAATCCCACTGGATGCTGGAAGTATAGACAAATGTATATTCCTTTATCTCAAAGCTGATAGTCAACCTTTATTACAGTGTTAAATGATGATAAAATGATTCACTGGATATTTACCTGAGAAAATGCTTTGGCACTGCTTGTGCAATTTAATTCTATTTCATTTAAAGATGTATTTGCTAAAGACTTCGGTAAATTGTGGTAAATACCAAGATTATAAATACATTTTATATGAAGTAATCCACTATTTAGGTTTTGTAAAAAATGGTAATAAATGAAGCTTCACTGCTTTGTTAAATTCAGCTAAAGAGAAATAAGTAAGCAAGTAAATAAATAAGTGGGAGAGCATAGGGATTTTCAAACAGAACACTGCAAACAATAAATAAATGTGCTGACAGAGAATCCATAATGTATTAGAGGTCTGTATTGGCTGCTGTCTGGATTCAGCAATATATCCTTTGTCTGATTGTTGATTAATGATTAGAAAGGTGCAAAGCTGGGTCTGAAACGTCAAGCAGATATACACCAGCAGTTGGTGTGTGGCTCTGCATGCCTGTGGCCATTGTCTAGAGGTGACTGCACAAAGGAGCCACAGTTCAGCTGCTCCTGCCACCATCTGGGTTGGGAATAGCTGTTTCAGCAGCAGAAAGTTGCAGGACCCTCACGTACCAGGAACACCAGCCCTATAAAGGCAGGAGAAATACAATAAATCAGAAGCAGGAGCATGGAGAGTGCTGACCTAAGTGTGCAGCAGTAGCAAACAGAGGATTTAGGATGTGCTTTCTGGCTTGTGTGTTGCTGTAATGTGCTATGCTCATTTTCTTTCAAATGGAAGGTGCTGGGCATATTTCTCGTGCAGCAGTGCACTTACAGCCACTGTGCTTTCTGTGGAAGGATCTGTCTGGAGATGTTCCCGTCAGCCACAAAATAAATGAAGACCATGCAGAAAGTATGGGAAAGAAAATTTTTAAAAAGAGAGAAAAAAACATCCAGTAATACTGGGGAGATAATTTCCCCAACAAGATCCTGAAAGTAGCTATACACAGTTTTCCATTGCCTATGGGAAATTTATTTGGTTGGCCTGGTAGGTTTGCTAAGAACATTGTGTTCTCTTAGGAGAGAAATAAATTGTCTGAGCTTGAATAATTTGTGTTTTTCATAATGGAAGAGAGGATCTACAGAGTTGATTCACACCTGATGGACAAAACATTTCATCTCACTGTGCCTCTGTTTCCCCATTTGTAAACAGCAAGCAAATTTCAGGCATTTTAAGGTGTAAAGACAGAAGCCTGTATGGGGATTATAACAAACACAGGGCCCAAAACTCTGGCTCTAGTATTTGTCTGCTATTTAAATAAAGACCTGTTAAATGCTCATTGATGTCAGAGGAAGTCTAATCTTACAATCCAGTGCTTTTTGGATCAAAACATTTTCTGGATCATAGAGCAAAATTAACTAAATTGTAATGATAAGACAATTTTACATTAAGAGTCTAGTTTAGTTTCCCTGTTTCATAGTTTAGGAATTATTCCTACAATAGTTCTGTAAAAATACTGATTCTGAGGCTAAAAAGCTGGAGGTATTTAAAAAAAATCTATTTCTTAATGTGTATTTTAGTGAAAATGCAGTCATGGTTATTAGCCTTAGGCTAAACCAGAAAAGCTACGAGCAACGTTACGCATCGAGTTTAGGGTGCTATGGAGCTGCCCGCACTCTCCTTCTGACAGTTCTCCTTTGCAGAACCATAGCTACTGTGTGTTGAAAAATGGCCTGTGGGTTGGACCATATCCATACAGGGCTTTGGAGACAGGAGAATTTACTGGTGAATGCTGGCAGCTGAATGGACAGGGAACCCCACCTTATTCCTTGTGCCAGTGTCCAACACAAATAACATAAATGACTGAAGAAGTTTATCTGTAGGTGGTACCCACACTATCAGAATAGCATTGCCCCTCTTTTTTCTCCACCTTGGTGAAAATTATCTGAACTCTGCTAGAGTCATGAAAAAGGAGGCAGGAGAAATATATGTAAAATATAAGAAAAACTATAGTTATCTTTTCTTTCAAATACTTGTGCTTTATGAGATTGAGCACCCTAGGTATTATCTGGGCTAGCAAAAGAATATGAAGAAAATAAGAAATGAAGTAAAACAGGAAAGAGCCCTAAAAATACACTATGATTTGTCCTCAAAGGCTTCTATTGAGGTTTTTCAATAAGTTGAGACAGGTCTTTCAAAGATGTCACTTCTGATTAATGGTTGATATGAAGTACTGCTTCTAGTGGTGTCAGCTCAGGACAGGGAAAGAAGAGGTAGTCCTGCACCATCTTTGATGGCAGTAATATATCTAAATAAATACATCCACTATGTAGAATCAAGTGCCCAGGGGATAGATAGCACCTGAAAACATCCTCAGCAATATACAGGTTAGGACACTGTAAACAAGTGGTACCTTTAACCAGCTGAGTGGACCTACCAACTTAGTTTTCTGACTACTCACCTGAATCCCCTTCCCAAGAAAATCTTGAAGTTTACTGATGACAAGAAAAGGGATTCCAGAACCTTATGTCCTTTCATTGTTTGCACCGTGCCGTAAGTATCCATGGAGGAATGGAGAAGGGATATAATGCCAAAGAGAAATTTTCCTACGATTGAACTTTCGCCTGTGTCTTAAATCCATAACTTATTATAAAATTTGTGATACTGTAAAGTATAGTGAGACAGTACAGGATATGATTGGCTTTAAATGCCAATAATGGTAATTTAAAAGAAAGGGTTTTTTATTGTCGATTCCCTGGGACTGGGACAGACTTTACCATCAAATCTTATATTTAAAGTAGTGAGCAGGCCACTAAATTGGATGCAAAGTAGTAGATGAATGCTTTCTTTACAGCTGATCCTTGTGAAAGAAATTCACCAGAGATACACACCTGCTACTGCTTTTCACCCTCATAATGTCTTCAGGAGAAAAATCTGACCTGTACTTTGTAAACAGGGAGTAGGTGTTCACAATGAACGCTAGAGCTAAAAACTGGCATGCATTCAATTCCTGCTTTAAGGCCAAAACCACTTATCAACTCTCCCTTATTTTGTATCTAAGTCTGAAGTCACAGTGGAACTGTACTTTTTACATTAAGCTTGCCCAAATCTGGAGTCATAGAACTGTTAAGGTTGGAAAAAGATCCTTAAGATCATTGAATCCAAGCATTAACCCAGCACTGCCAAGTCCACCACTAAACCATGTACCCAAGGGCCCAATCTACATGCCTTTTAAATACCTGCAAGATGGTGACTCAAACACTTCCTTGGGCAGCCTGCTCCAGTGTTTGATAATCCCTTCAGTGAAGAAATTTTTCTTAATACCCAACCTAAAACTCCCCTGACAACTCAAAGCTGTTTCCTCTCATCCTATGACTTGTTACTTGGGAGAAGAAACCAACGCCCACCTCAACACAACTTCCTTTCAGGTAGTTGTAGAGAATAATAAGGTTTTCCCTCAGTCTCCTTTTCTCCAACAACCAGCTC
>JAOXXN010000446.1:99243114-99256377 GCA_026770055.1 Myrmophylax atrothorax | reverse complement strand
TCAATTTCTTTATGGTAGGTAAGCTTGTAACTTGGTGGAATACCTTCAAGGCTCCCTAATATTACAGCAAAGCATCTTCTGTGTGCTGCCGAAGGAGACTAGTTTGGTAGATTATTATCACAAACATATGCCCTTCAGGGTGTAAGTCATGGCAGGGGGCAGAGGTTCTCAATCCTTTAACAACCAGAATTTAGAATATTTCACGCTTGAGTAACTCCTAACCAACCATGCAAGACAAAGAGCCGTATCCTGTAGCTTATGCTGGAGGTGAGACTCCAGTACATAAGCACTAAAGTGATTGCAGCTTGTATCAGTTTGTTTTTCTCGCTTTTTTCCTGTAGTTTCAGTAGTTTACTGAGGACAATCTTGCGTTAGAAGGCTGTTCCACAGTATTAGTCCTTTCCATTGGTTATATTCTGTAGCCATTAGCTTTTTTGATCAAGTAAGGATGTTATTACTGTAGTTAGAGGAAAGTTGTTTTGTCATATTTCTTAATTCTGAGCTATATATCTTTCTTCAGTAAAATTAAGTTGGGAATCAGTGCTGTTGTGTGTCTGTGTAGAGGTGATGAGAAGAGTATTAATGATAGGAGTCAGTACCTGATAATCTCACCATAGTATCCCTATGTTACAGATGTGATAAACTGACAGTGTTACTCAATACTAAAGTACATGCTAGAATGATAGTTTGACCCACTGTGTTGTTGGTAAATATGAGCTATCAAGTCTATGTCTAAGGGTCTGGATTCTACTAAATGGTATGTAGCCATGTTATTAAATGATTGACAGTATAAGTACATGAACCACCTTTGATTTCCAGCAGTTTATTTCGCTTGGTTTTTCAATGCTGGAATTTAATATACTGAATTGCTTAAAATCAATCACATTTAAAATACTGAGATAGAGAGATTTCATGTGCTCAAGGCTCAAACATTGTGACTGTGCAAAGATTTTTTGTAACTGATGGATGCAGTCTTGTCTCATATTTAACCCTTTCAAAGTGGTGAATGATTGATTGTGAACTTTTCCATTTTATGATATAAAGTTATAATGCAAAACAAATAAATTGGAACTTGCCCTGCCCTCTACCTGTAAACAGAGTTGCCATTACCACTGAGGCTGAAAAAACCTATGATATACACAAATCTGAACATCTCTACAGCTCTAGATGATGCTTTTAATTAACACGGTATAGCCAACCGTATTTTTCTATGTATGTAGAAAAATAGAGGATTTTCTTTCCAAAAGTTTTTCTTCCAGATTTTTTTTAAATAAATGGGGACCTCAAGATTTTGAATTAGTGCAGAAGTCAGTGTTCTTTGAGTTAGTGTAGAAATGGCCACTGGCTTTGCACGTTTCCATTTTTATGTGTCTGGGTTACATCTAAATCAACATCAAAGTGCGCAGAATCAATAGCCACTTAGCAAAACTTGATTATATGCATTTCATCTAATGAATCGATATGAGTCATTAAACCTGTGCTCTTTGCACTGTCCTACACCCTTTGATCAGCCTCTGTATTCAAGTGTCTGGCAACAAGACATAATCAATTGTGGCTTCCGGCTCTTGAACACACAGTTAAGTTGGGTATTTGGCATCCTAAGATTAGAGTGAAGCTACAGCATTTGTCTGACACTGGATCATACAGGTAGTCTTGAAAAGATAGCAAAACTATAGGGAGGAGAATTATTCATGTCAAGTGATAGAGGTGCCATGGAAAGGAAATAAACAGGTTTTTGGGGTTCTCATGAAAATGTTGCAGGGCGTGGTTTCAAATTCTGTTAGGTACT
Source organism: Myrmophylax atrothorax (assembly GCA_026770055.1). NCBI lineage: Eukaryota > Metazoa > Chordata > Aves > Passeriformes > Thamnophilidae > Myrmophylax > Myrmophylax atrothorax. The sequence goes on along the minus strand of JAOXXN010000446.1, from coordinate 99,254,588 downwards.
GTCTTTATTGGGGCTGGACAGGCAATTGGAAAGAAAGAAAGAGAGGAAAACCTCTTGACTTTTTTTGCTTTCAGCAGATTCTTAAGTGGTAGAAATATGTTAGACATCATCACCTCCCTTTATTGTCATTAGGCAAAGTCTGTAAGAAGGGTGAGATGAATAGCCTCCCAGGAGATTCCTGTTTCTTTGCATTGACTTATGAAGGGAGCTTAACGTGACAGTATAGAGTTAGTTTTTAGAAGCCTAGGGGAAGGTGAGAGATGAACCCATCAATAACATCATAAGTCATGAAGCAATCAGATATTATATTGATTTATTTATATGAATGCTTTTGAATAATCTACAACTGCGGGGCATGTACTCTGCTAACCTGAGCTGCTACATAAGTTTTTAGTCTCATGATTTGTTACATTTATTTTTTATATCTTGCTTTAGATGAGCTTTCCATAGCTGAGTTTTCCTGTGTGTTTGTACAACACGTAAAAGTACATTGCTGTGCCTCATTTTTCCTCACTGAGCAGCAATTGTATTCAACCAAATAAATAAATTAGTTGTTCGAATGGGTTAGTTATTGCAAAATTGAGAGTTCCCTCTTAGTTGTCATATCCCGTGAGCAGAGACTTTGGTAATGGGTGAAATGACCTTGCCAGCCAAAGGGCTGGTTAGCCACTTAGTTTGTCAGTGTTCATCACAGGGTTCAGTTACTCCAGTTTGCAGTCTCAGTGAATTGGTGTGGGAAGGTTCTTCACACTGGAAATGTGTAGGATCCAATAAAATAAAAGATTCTCACTTTGACATAAGTTACTGTGACTGTATTAATTATATTAAAGCTATTCTGCTTCATTCTGTAAGTGGCCTTAGATGCTACGGTGCTCAGCAGTGGGTGCAAGAAGCATGCCTGATTCTGGAACAGTATTCAAGGCTTTAGCTCAGTTGCCAGCAGGCTCCTGGAAAGCAGATTTCAGTAAGTTAGTCTTCTGGATTGGGACTCATAGCACATAGGATGCTAGCACAGAGAATTTTAATCCAACTGCTTGGAAGCACCAAAACCAGTGTGTCCCAGCTCCTTCTTGTAGGCTGCAATTAGCCATCTCTGTAACATAAAAGATGCCGAAATTCCATGTCTTGCTTGAACTTGGACTTGTTGCTTTTCCCATGTTTTCCTCTATAGCTTAGTGATGGGAATACTCACAAAAGTTCTTTAACTTTCACAGCCTGGGAAGGTTTGCCTCAATACCTCCCTTATTCCAGAACAGTACACAAGCATTAGGTAGGACTTTTGTAGGGTAGAAAAGACACCTGACTAGTGTGACTTAGAGAGTGAAAATAATTTCCCACAAGGAAGTTTGACATCACCACCCTACAGTTAGCACTGTCCACTGGGTTTCCTGTAGCAATTTGGCATTCTTTAAGCAGTGTTTGAATATGAATGGAAAATCATTCTCAACTGATGGAGTTTATTCTTGCAACTGAGGAGGCAAACCACTAAGATAGAGTTAATCTCTTCTGAATTTATTATCATTCCTTCATTCCTATCAATTCACTGATTCAGCTTCACCAAGAGTGTTACCAACCCTTCCTTACAATAATGCTGGGAAGGGCAGCCTTCTGGAATGTGGGGAGCTCAATCTGCAGGGTTTGCTGGAATCTAAGTATTTGTTGTCTGGTCAACTTCTATCAATTGATAGGCTCAGCCTTTTAAAGCTAATAGTAGCTGCTTTGGGAGTGATTTAAGAGGATGCAGCGTTATGCACATTAGTTAGATTTGCACATTCTTAAAAGATTGGATTTATTAGAGGACATATCAGCTAAACACCTATTTTCTCAGTACCCTGTAAGTCTTCATCTGCAGATACAGACTTTGAAGTCACCTAGTCCACCAAAAGTGATACTTAGAGCTATCCAGTGGGACAAGCTTAAATGCCTTGGGAACTTCCTGCCTGAAGCCATAAGCAGAAGTTTACTTCCAAGCAGATTCTTCCTGATTTGCTATCCTCAACTGTGCATTATCAAATTCCACCTTAGTTCCACTTCAGATACTTAAGTGCTTCATTTAAAGTTTTTGATAACCTCATTAGTTGTTTATTTAGCAAATTTTTAGATTCTATAACCTACCAAATGTTTTGGTTTCTATTAAATTAAATTCTCACCTGAAAAAAAAGAATGAGGACACTGTTGTTGGGACACTTTTTAAATTGAAAAAACCTTTTGTAAGTTTTTTCAAAGTACTACTGAGGAAGAAAAAAAAAAGAAAGAAAAAGATAATAATTCTCCAAGAAGAACATTAGTCCGATTTAGAGCATAATATTGGCATCATCTTATTTTTCTTCAATTTGATCTTATGAGACTTGTAAAATAATAGATTCAATAGAAAAGAGATACAAATGAAAAAAGAATGCTGGTAAATGTGGCACGTAGGAATCATTTTATCCAAACTAAAGGTATTTAAGGTTGACCAGATCTTTCTTAGTCATATAATCTCCCCTTCTCATTTTCACATTTTCCTCTAAGAGGAAAACATCCTCCAAACATAGGTGTCATGGCCCAACTTTGATGTGTGAGTTGGTATGTCATGGAGGGAAAAATACTGATCAGTAATCTGATTTAGAAAATTCCTTGTATTTCTTTGGTCCTGTACTTTATGTATTTAAATAGCTATGTTAACTCTTATAGATTGGAAGTAATAAACATAATAATTATGCTGAAAATTGTATTAGTAATAAAATATATTAAAAATCAAGAAGTTCAGCTCTGGGTAAGAAATACGCATTTCCTGAAGAACGGTCCTACTGAAGGTATCAGTAGGTAACGTCATAAGATTTTCAATGGAGGAAAACTGCATGAGAGTTAAAAAAACCCCACAAATCATCTTCTAACTAAGGAGCATAAAATCATATATTATTTCTTCCATTTCTTCAATTATTAATGTCTGTATGTCCTCTTGGAGCTTATTGCTACGAAATTCAATAACATTATTCATTATAGATTCCAAAAACCAGGAATGACTGAGGCACACAGCAAAGCAGTGTAGAATATTCAAAAGTGTGTTTCAGGAAGCCCAAATACATGCCCTGCTGCAAGCCAAGAGAGCTGAAGCGTGAGAGGAAAATAAGACAAACACAGCTGACCAGGGAAATACAGGGAGCAATGAAAGAACAGATAAAGCCATACAAGACACATAAATCAGTGGGGTCATTGCTCTGAGCAGGGATAAACAAGGCTAAAAATAACCGAGTGAGGGGATGATCACAAAAGCCAAAATTGAAAATGTAGAGAAAATTGCAGGAGCTATAAGGACAAACAATAATAGATTTCATAAATATATGAGGAACAAGAGGTCAGTGGCAGAGACTGTCAGCTCGGTATGTGATCAGGAGGGGAAGTTGGTGGCAGAGGCTGCTGGGAAGCCAGCACTGCCTTCCCCTTGGTGTGCTCTCAGGAGAGACCACGGGGAACACGCCAGAAACAGAAGTGTCCTGGAGGCAGAATCTGAAAAATTAATGAAACAAAGGATAAAAACAGAGCAGGTTAAGAAAGAAAAAAATAGGGCAGCTTAACAGTAGGCTTCAGGTCTGGTGGCCTGTTTCCCAGGTTTCTGAGAGAGATGGATTATTTTTTAACTCTCTCAGTCTATGAAGTCTACAGTACATGGGGTATATGTAAGATACGTGAGTTGAAAGGCAGAAAGAAGCCAGTGCCAGACAGTATTTTAAAAGTTTTATAAGAAAAAACATTGCAATGGTAGCTTTATTAAATATAAATCCAAATATGGGCAAAACCAAATTCAGGGTTATGGAATAACCGATTCAGATTAATTGGGAGAGAGATTACAAAAGCTGAGTCAAAGTTAACCATTTATAGCAAAAGGAGTAATGGGTACAAATTGAAAGAGGGAAAATTTAGGCTGGATTTGCGGAAGACCTTCTTCACTGTGAGGGTAGTGAGGCACTGGAACAGGCTGCCCATAGAAGTTGTGGATGCCCCAAGCCTGGCAGTGTTCAAGGCCAGGTTGGACAAGGCCTTGAGCAATATGGTCTAGTAGAAGGTGTCCCTGTCGACAGCATGGGGGTGGGACTAGATGGTTAAGGTTGCCTTCAACCCAAACCATTCTGTGGTTCTGGGAACTAGCATAAATGACTTCATTGGAAAAATTACATGTTACCAAGCCTTAATGTTGGACCCAACCATTGAAATACACAAATATTTGTTTTTGTAGTTGCTGATGAGTCCTCAATTTTAATTCTATGAGCAAAGGTACTGATAATAGATTAATAAAGTTATAAACTAAAGTCAAGTTCACAACTTTACTTGAATAGCTGATTTTCAAATATTTAGTTGAGGAGATTTATAAAAGCATCAAAGTCATCAAGCAGCTAACAGGAATTGATTTCCATTGCCAGTTATGCACTTTCCAGGGGGCCTTGAATCCCAAATAATGCCTTAGATTCTCACAAACTTTTTAAAATAATTGTGTAGAAGACCACAGAGCTCTGAAAAAGTATTAAGATGGCAAACTTGTCAAGATTGGATGGGGCTTTGAGCAACCTGACCTAGTGGAAGGTGTCCCCGCCCACGGCAGGATCTTTAAGGCTCCTTCCAAACCAAACTATTCTATGATTCTATTAAAAATTCAAGTTTACTTGAATGCCAGTGGCCAAAAATTTTCACAGATACTCATCTACAGGTGCCCTTTTAGCTCAGACTGCCTGAAGTGTCATCTTTACCTCTTACAATGTTCTAAGAGGAAGAAGTGAAGTCCTGGAGGTTTCTGGGGCTGTCTATTCACATCTTTGAAAATAAAGATCAGGATTTTTAGAAAATGTAATTTAATGCCAGTAGCATTGAAGAAGGTATAGTGAGGGTAATATGCATCACAAAGAGAAGGAAAAGAAAGAAAGAAAGAAAGAAAGAAAGAAAGAAAGAAAGAAAGAAAGAAAGAAAGAAAGAAAGAAAGAAAGAAAGAAAAGAAAGAAAGAGAGAGACACATCTATTCAGTAAACGTTAACCTGTTTGCTTAAATCATATTGAGGTAGTATGAAAGTTTCTAAAATCTGCATCAGCCACAGGATGGGACCCATTCTTGTTTTCCAGAATACAACCTCAGTAAGACAGCTAAATGAAACAGGTTCTTCCCTGCTTTTCCAGCCATTTCCCTGGGCACTACACACAGTCTTGAAATTCCATTTCCGAGGGAAAATTCATCTGCCTTCTCTCAGAGCACCATATGGAGAGTTTTAATAGGCAGTTACTGAAACCCCATAGTACCAGGGTAAGCACCAAAATAAACCTGGAGTGGTCAGAACTATAACAAAGAGTGCTTCCATTTTGCCCCAGTTTTTATGCACTGTCCAGACTGATAGAGATTGCATTCCTGTTTCTGGCTCAACTGTGATGATGTGGGATATTTTCCATGGAAATATGTCCTACATTTCCTCCTGATTCTGGGCAGCTGAGCCCTGACCAAGAACAGGACTCGCAGGTCAAGAGGCAGGACAGTCATTTGGCAAAGAGCAGTAGTGGTGATCTAGGGACAAGGATTTCTGGTACATTTATAGGTTTTACATTGAACCATCTTTGGATAGGAACAAATACAGTCCAAAGGGAAAACACCAGAATCTTAGGGTTTCCCTCTTTTCCAGATTTATGACTTTTAAAATTGGTGAAGGTTTGGGCTTTTGGTTGCCTGCGGTGTCTCAGTGTTTCTTGCATGCAGCTGCACCAGGGCTCATCTTCTAGAAGAGGAAGCTTTTCCCCAGAATATGCTGCATGACGTGTTGGATGGAGCATGGTTCTGGAGTCTGGAGCATGTGGATTTATTCCCCCCTTCTCATCTGCACCCGTGTAGACCTCAACTTTGATGTTGTTGTCTGGAAGCCATTTCCCATTAGAACTACCACCCCACTCCCAAATGAGGTGCATTGCAATCTGGCTAGATGGGCATACTTAAAACTTATTCAGTATTTCTCTGTAGTGTTAATGGAGGGATGTGTTTTTAGGCGTGATGGATTAGCCTTTAAAGACCCTGTGGTCTCTGCACAGAGAGCGAGCTGCCTGTGTCGCATGGAGAAGGTCTCCCCTAGCAGGTTTTCCACGATGAATACCATCTTTTGTGACTGTATGTTCCTTAGATATGTGTCTGCCAGGCAGACTGTGAACAATTGATTTAAATTTAGGTAAAACCATACCTAGGTTAGGCACTTAAATAAAATGATTGGGTGCTTAAATGAAATTGTTTTTACCTAAGTAGCAGTTTAAGTAATGGGGATGAGTAGCTGCTGGGATGCAATTAAGTTAGACCAAGATCAAGAGCATGAAGGCACCCCATAGAGCACATCTGTAGTACTAAATGTGGTGGAAACTGTTTTTCAGTGGTCTGTCAAGAGAATAAGAAGCATCATTTGAGTGGAAGAAAGTGATAAGAGATCCTCATTGCTTTGTCATTGGGATAAAGGGATCAGGAATATAACATAAAATGGGAAAGTTATAAGTGTATATGGAGAAAGGGCTATAAAGAACAGTTTAAATATCCCAGAACTAGTTCATCACAGGAAGAATGCTAAAAACTGATATAGCTTGAGTAGTGTTTATAATATCATAATAAAACAGTTCAAAGAGGAAATTCTTTGAACAAAAAGTAATGTGTATGTGCAGTCACTGTGCACAGGGTATAGAGGTTACACAAGGCAGATCAGATTCAACAAACAAGGATTATATGACCTTTGAGAAACAGGCTGCTCTAACAGAAGACCAGGACTCTGAAATGCTGTTTATGTTACAATCCATTAGAATTATTGATGAAGAAGTGGTACTCAATTTTGAAAAGTCTGACTGCCTTCATTGACAAAGGATTTTGTTTATTGTTTGATTTTTTTCAATGTGAGAATACCTGCAACACTGGCCACGAAAACTGTTGGTTTTGGTTGTGTTGTGGATCTTGTTTTCCCATTTATCCAGCCTTGTAGCATATAAAAGAGCAAAACAGTGCAGAATTCAAGAGTGGTCATTATTCCTAATAATTGCAGCAAACAGCAGCATTAAGAATGTGGTCATATTTTTGTTACTTTAACAGCATTGAAACATATCTTAACTGCACACAATCAAAACTTTGCTGAATATTACAAAATTATGAAGCATTGCTTTATTCTTTATTGTACTGATAGCTAACAGGTAGGAAAAAATTGCTGGTTTTTAAACTGTATTCGTCTGCCTTAGAGAAGAGTGTAACATGTAGAAGAGAAAAGAGAATGAGAAGGAAAACCACACATTTGTATCAGTTCTGAAACTGTTATGCTGTCATGTTCATATAACATTTTCAGGCAAATAATAGTCATTTGCAATTTCACAGGTTTTGTAAGTGTCCTGTCCCTTGGTCATGATTGTCTAAGAAGCATTTCACTTTCAAAACATGCATTCTGAGAACAGCAACTAATCATGGTGTAGAAATAGAATATATGACTACGTGAAATCTGGAGGATAGTGTAATAATTTGCATCTTTTATTTTTTTTTTCAGTGTTTATGGCTGTCCTTTGGCAAAAAAAAGAAAAACACAAGATAAACAGCCCCAAGAACCAGCCCCCAAAAGAAAACCCTTTGTGGTTAAAGCAGACAACTCTTCGGTAGATGAGTGCTATGAAACTGATGGAACAGAGGAAATGGATGAAAAGGAAGAGGAAGAAGAGGAAGAGGATGAAGAAGAGGAGGAATATTCTGATGATAATGAGGAGCAAGGTGACGAGGAGGAGGAGGATGAGGAGATAGATCGAGAAGAAGAAGAGGAGATTGAGGAGGAAGAAGAGGAGGATGAAGAGGAAGGTGAAGATGTGGAGGATGAAGAGGAGGAGGAAGAAGAGGAGGAGGAAGAAGAGGAGGAGGAGGAAGAACGTGGTAATAATCAGAGTATTAGTAAAAAGTAAACAATGTGTGTTTTCTGGGTTAATCTTCTAGTGTGGTGTGTGAGGATTTAGCTGTGCAGTTCTCATTAAAGCTAATGGAAGTCATGCAGTTAAATCTCTCTGCTCCACACTGAAAATATACCCCACTGTGTTCTCCTAACATTTATTTTAATAAGTCTGTCTTCCAAATATTTTTTAGTACACCAGCACTCACGTTTCAAACAAGGAGGGTGGAGGTGTGTTTGTGCTAAAAATGCTTGCATAAAATGTATTCTTAGTAGTGGATTAATGCATGCAGTTACCAGGAGAATATCCACGAAGGTGCAAGCAAAGCAGCAGCTACAGCTGGGTGCCTGTCCTGAGCATTTGCAAGTGTGTTTGCTAGATCTGCTTATAGAATGTCAATGATTGCCCACATAAATTCTGTCACAAGTTTGCAGATAGTTTTTGTGAGTAAAAACAGACCTCTTCACTTCAACAACTTTGCCCCATACTACCCTACCCCAAGAAACTATTCAGGGTTAACTATTATAATACGCTTTGATTCCTTGAGCCTTAAATGCTGTGTGCTTTAGTTGATTCTATTAAAAACATAGCAAGTGGCAGGTTTGCATCAGTGATGTCCTTCTAAAGTTTATACATTTTGGTTATCATACCATGGCATAAATGCCATTTAGACATACAGGTGACTAAATTAATGCAATAGCAATGTGATTTATCTCTTCAACTTTCTCCTTTTTTGGGATATTGGGCTTTGTACCAGTACTTTCAAAATATGTAATCAGTGTCCATTTACTCAAGAGTCCATATGCTGATGACAGACATCATAATGCACTGGGGTGAAATGAAGGAATCATGCAAAAATTAATGAGCTATCTAAAAAGTATTTTGTTCCCATTTCCAGGGAACACGTTTTTGGTTGGGTAGATTCACCTTTCTAACCAATAAAAATATAAGAAAAGCTTTCAGCACTCCTCAGTTGGATTCCTCTTAGGAACCAGGTATGAAAGTTGTATGACTTTTGTTTCAGCATTCTGTAAGGTCAGATCTTAAAAGAAAGACTTTGAAAGTGTTCTTTCCATTTGGGCAAGATGGTGGCCAGCTGGGTGACTATAAGCATTTTCTCAGGTACTGCATCTGTGGCATTTCCTCAGTTGCCTGAATTTGCCAAAAAATTGGTAGAGAATAAAAGGTCAGTCTAAAAGTTAGGTGAGTTTGATGCAATAGGGAAGCCATTTCCTTTTGCAGGGAACTCTGCTGTTTCAGAACCTGGAAGAGAAGCTGTATTAAATCAGGCTGATGTGCAGCTGCTGTTGCTCTCCTGTTGGGCAAGTGCAGGATGTCCAGTAGCTTCTTTAACAGCTAATGGTGACTGAGTTTGTTGGTGCTTAGGTTATGATGCAACTCCTGCTGTGATTTCAGCTAACATTAAAAATTTTGAATCTACACTATCAAAAATGATAAAAGGAAAAAAAAACCCTAAGCAAAACTCAAGAGCTCAAGAAAATTGCTTCTGCCAAGCCAGCAGGCTTGACACACAGTTTATTTTTCTATGATAATGAAACACAGTGGTTTACTTGTTCCAACACAGTTACACATGTAGTTAGTGGTCCTAATCAATGTGAAGAGGCTGACATTGCTTTTTGACTGCTTTCCTTCCATATATAGTAGGCTGTGGTTAAGAACTGCAAAAAATTTACAAAGGTACCTCTGTTAGCTGCTCTGCATATTACTTGGAATTAAAACTTATAGGTCAAGTTTTTCTTCGGATCCCATGCTATTCTAGTAATGAAACAAATGTACATTAATAAATACATATATTCTATGTAAAAGATTAGTCATTAAGAGGAATCCCTCATAAAATCAGACAGATGATAATAGAATTTTATAAGAAAAGTATTTAATGATCCTTCTGAGTATCAACATAGTAATCACTGTGCAACAGTCCCACTTACAGCACAGATGATTTACAAGAGAGAATTGCAAGCAATTAATGAGGAAGGTAGTAAGGAGTCCCTTATGTCTATTCCAATGAGTGAAGAGTGCTAACACTTTGGTTTTGGTGATGTGTAGAAGCTAATCAGAAAATCAGATTTTTTAAGGTAGTTTATTTCCTATTGATTCCAGTAGGGGTCCTGATATTTCATTTATTCTGCTTGTAGCATAAGACGCATGGGAGAAATTTAGACTGTTGATTTTCCAGGGAAAAAAAAGTGCAAAGTTAGGAGTTCTTAAACTTTATGGTCTAAATGTGACTCTTCTCTTTATCTGTTGACTGTATGGAAAATTAGGTCTCTCAGCTATGAATTTAGTTGGTACAATCACTTGCTGCTCACTGCAATGTAGATATTGTAGCGAACCACCTTATAAGTCACCTTAGCAGGAGGCCTGAATGTGTCTTAGTATTCCTATCCCTAGAAACACCATGGAGAATTATCCACTGGTCACCAGGATGCCTGCACAGTTCTCAAAGAAGTTTCTGACGGGTGCTGTAGATGACAGCAGTTCAGAAAATTTCCATAAGTAACTATAGCCTGGGTGGACAAAACAGTTTAAATCATAAGCATTGGTGATAAAACAGTTTAAATCATAAGTATTGGTGACAGAGGAATTCCTCAGCAAATATAGGATAGAGCTGTAGAGGAAGGAATGGGGGAGGGCAGGGAAGGAGGGGGGAGGAGCATATGGGTAAGGTATGTTACCGTTTCTTAGGCCAAATTCAGTCTATTAGAAAAGGGTAAATCCTGGGAAACTCAAGTGTGTCACTGGCATGTCATTGCACATACATTTTTTGTTTAAAAGAAAGTGAATTTTGGGTGGGATTCTCAGAGGATATAGATAATGTAAAGGTAATGTAGGTAGACAGTTCTTATTGAAAATACTTGGGCATTCACTGAAACCATCACAGCCATTTTGAAAATCACATCTTTGTAGTCTTATCATTGATAAGCTAAAGGACTTGGGGAACACAGCTGTATCCTAAAGAAACAGTCTCAGAAATCTCAAAATAACAATTTAAAATTAAAAGGAAAAAAAACCCAAAATTTTTTAGATGGGTCCCAAATTTTGTGCTTGTATTTCTGTACACAGTCCTTTGAACCAAAATTAATGCTTAAAACTCTCCATCAATGGCTAGTATATCCTCTTCAAATTTCCATTAAATCTGAATCTCTTTGAAGAGCAGATATCTATCCATCCATGAAGAGACTTGAGAAGCCCTTATGTTCAACATGTCCTCTAAAGGAAAGAGAAATCTTTATTATTTCCCTTATATCCCAGGAAAAAAGGACAGATAGATGACCTGTGTTATGATAACATAACTTGTAAATTGCAATACAAGTGGGAAAGAGTAAGAGTAAAGTCTTCTTTTGGAGCACCCCTTCTCTGTGATGACAACTGCTGAGAGCCTTTGGATTTCAAAGGAGACACAGTACAGATTTTTCAATAATAAAAACTAGCATATGTACATGATGATGGCTCGGCTTTGCAAACGAAGATTTGGGCAGGGCTCTCCCCACGTGGGTGTGCCCTTCCAGCCTGCACAGTGGATTTTTTAGGTGAGGCACAGCGTGCGCAGAACT
>JAOXXN010000446.1:99220659-99242350 GCA_026770055.1 Myrmophylax atrothorax | reverse complement strand
CCCCCCAGAATCTTCCTGATCCTCTCAGCAGATTGCTTCCAAAGCACTTATGCCCTCTGAGCTAGAGGAGATGCAAACACCAGTCAAAAGGATGAAAGAAGCACAGGCACTGAGGAAAGCATGGGGGCACGCGTCTTTCCAGCTGTGCATGCTGCTGAAAACACTCTTGATAAAGTAAACACCTTGATAAAATGAAGACAACATATCTATATTAGCAAGGTCGTCTATCAGCCTGCTGACCACTAATCATACTCATTTATTTAAACTGTTAACAGGAAAGTGGTCATCTGTGTGGTGAACACAGTAGGTGTTTGGTATTAATCAGAGCAGGGAGTTAGGCTCATGTGTAGCTCACAGGAAAAACACCTAATAGAAGTAAATTACAGCTTTAAATTAAGAAGCCAAAAAGCATAATTTCCCTGCTTAGGACAATGTATCTGGAAAAAAGTGCATTTTCCAGGGCCAAAGTAGGCTAAATAAATACCTGAAGTTTCACAAGGCAAAGCAGATTTAAACTCTTTGCTAATAAAGTCTATTGCTGTATTGTACCTTAATAAAAGAAGATACCCTGTGTTTAGAGGGTCTCACTAATAATAATCTGAAGAACAGGAAAAGCCTAGAGGTGCTGCAGAAGACTTTTATCCTGGCCATTGCATTGGTTTCCTCTGGATAAGAAGTTAAAGTTGTCTTTCTGGTCTAGTTACAAAATGCTCCAGCCTGGGAGTCATTAGGTCGAACAACATCATAAGAACTTTATCGACACCTTTTTGCATTGAAGATGCAAGCATGGATTACAATATGTTCTGCTGTTTAGCTGTTCATATTTCATATAGAGACACTCAGGCTAAGCATTTTTGCTGAAAACTTCTGTTGGAAATAATGCAGTTAAAAGATTTGGAATAGGTAGTTTAGAGCTGGAAACCTCAGGGTTGTTGGAGTAGGATGGGGAAACAGCTACCTGGTAAACACCCTCTGGATCCTTCTAGTTCTTGTGGAAAAAGTTCAGATCGTTTTATTACTGTTATTACATGCTTATGGTTGGTTGGCCAATTGCTTAAATATAACTAGGTGTTAGTTTAGTAAACGTTTCCTTACTGCTGTGTTCCATGCTCAAGGCCTTTACTGTTTGCTGCTCATAGACAATATAATTTAAACTCATTAAACAGCATTATTTAAACATCATTTTTTAATTCTATGAAGTGAGGTTGTGTCTGATACTGAGCTTGTATGCATCAAGACAAATCAAGAGGAGACTTACGCCAGCAGAGTTACATTTACGTGATGTGATGTGTTGCACGTCATCCCTAACTGTTCCTTCCCTTGAAGAACTGTTTTAGAAAACTTCATTCTATGTGAACATTTAACTCAGTAGCTCAGTACACCTTCTGGGCTGCGTCTAGAAACTTTCCATAGCCCTCTTCATCTTAACCTTCATGTTTAAAGTTAGGAATGTACTTAAAGTATCATTCTCATGTAGAAGTTTGCATCTTTATCTCCTTTCCTACGAATAAAAGGCCATAAAGGATAATGTGAAATATCTGATCCTTCAAGAGCAAATGATTCAATTATAGTTTTATGCAGTGTAAAGAAATTACTCACCTTTGACGAGGCAGATTATAGATCTCTGCCATACACAAATTCTGTTAATGTAAGCAGGAATTCTGTACAGGACATTGGGATACTTAAGAGTTCTGGATCTGAACTAAAGGCCTTAGTAAAAGCACCATAGAACAAATTCAGCACCAGATCTGATTTCAGTGCTGCTTCATTCTGAAACAGTTTTACATGACATGGGATTGCCTGTTTGTATTTTTAATAAACGAAGCCTTTCCTTCAGTGTTAGCTGAACATGAGATGTTGGGCCCATTGTAATGTCAAATTGTTTCAGGGCTAATCTGTTACCAAGCCTCTCTCGAGTCTTTCCAGAGCCTCAGGTCTGGAAAGGACGCATGTCTCAGCAGTGCTGCTTTGGATTCTTGCAGATTACAGTCCTCTAGAAGAGGCTGTAGAGGTTGCCTTTTCTGCGTTTCCATTGCATCCTTCTGTCTGCAGAGAAATGCTGAGTGGATCCTTTATTTTGCCTATTTCATTTTTTGTCTGGCAGGATCATACAGGAAAATTAATTCTTTTTGGAATAAAATGGATTGAAGAAGAAATTGAAGTGATGTAGTCTTAGAGCAGTATTCCTATTCTCAATTATACTCTCTATAATCTGTTAATTGTCAATGATCTCCTGGTTTTGACACAACTGTGCCAAAAAGCAGGTTGCTTGTGTGTTGTTGTGCTTTAAAGAACCAATAGTGAACTCCATTATATAGCAGCCTTTGCAGCCATGTTTGTAAACATAATGACCCGGTGTTCTTGTAGAAGGTCTCACATCTGGGATATGTCACTTTTAGAAACACATTCACAGGTTGTGCAGAACCAAACTCTTCATGCTCTCTTTTTTAAATTCCTTTGCCTTTCTCAGTGCTTCTTCACAGACTGCACTGCTCACACTGTACTGCAGCTTACGCAGTGACTACAGACTCTGTATGAATCCTTCTTGATGCTACAGATGTAATGATACTTTAAAATAACTTCTGTTTGGTCAGTATTAGAGGTTCCTATTTTTCCTCTTGTGTTTAGAGTGTAGCTCTAAGAGCAAATTTTGGTCACCCTATTAATTCACAATTCCCACAGGGCTTACAGTGTTTGTGCTAACAGAGTGAACACAAATAGTAGCTTTTCACCCTGAAAAGTGGAGAACTTTATTTAGTAGCTGTAGAATTAATTTTGCCCTACTAGAGTACCTCCAGGAGATAATAAAACAAAATAAATATACAGACTGGATTGATAATTTCTTCTGATCCATATCTGTTCACATGAATCAAATCTGCAGTCCTAGCAAATACCTCAAGTCACAGAAATTTTGTTTAACTGAAATATATAAACCTAACAAAGCATTATTTTGAAACAAAAGCTTTGATGTGTAATGAACATATGTATGTAATCCTGAATACTTTTTTATTATAGAACTATTTCTTCCATATTTTACAGGTCTCAGAACAATTCAGTGTTGTTCTTTTGTCACCAATATCACATATGACATAGTCCTTTTGTACCATAAGAGGTATTTTCCCTTCTGTAAATTAATGTATTCTGGAGATTTTTTGGTTTTTTGAGAGTAGACTATGGGAGCTACAGTGAGTGAGTCAGATGGCAAGGAAGGCCAAATCATTTAGCATAAGACAAAGAGAGCTGATGATAGGAAAGAAACCACCTAAAGGAGGCTGGGTTTGGTCACTGTTGAAATCCTCAAAATTTTTCAGCACATTAAAGCTTCATGCAGAAAGTACTGAAGAGTCCCTAACATTAAGCATGTCAAGTACCCGTAATACCACGTGGAAACCGTGGAAGATATTATATGTTCTGTGCAGTAAATATTACTGCTTTAGCAAAAGTTTGTGATGGCTTTGTCAGGGAAAGTTAGCAGGATTGACAGCTCAAGGCTTAATGGGGCTTTATTGGGTGAACTCATCATCTAATAGTTCTGTCATCCCAAAAGCTTAACTTTTCAGGCTGTACTATTGATAGGAAGAGTAAGTAATAATATTGCTGTGACACTAAAGGAGGAAGAAGCCACAGAAGAGCTGAATTTACAATTACAAAAGCAAACAAATCAAGCAGGAATTTTCTTCCCTGCACTTCACATATATGGATTACTGACAGAACAGGGGAAAGGTCTGTGTGGCATAAACACTTCCAGTCACCTTACACAGGAGTGTTTGCAAAGCTGCCCAAGCCCACCTCAGGTTAGCTTTCTGTCCTTACATTTTCCAAAGCATGTGTGATGATATTCCTTACTTGTCATATGTGCTTTCAAGGCATGCTATGCAACTGCTTTTCTTCTGGTCTCTGTTGTATCAAATCTATTGTTTCACCAACTGCCTCCACTTATTATAGAAATTCTCTATAAATAAGAGGCATCTGCTAAACAGTTTCTTGGACACCCTGTAAAGAACTGGGCTGAAGTTTTTACTGAATGCTGTCATTCTGTCATCTGCAATAATTAAAACATTTTCTTCAATTTTAAAAGCTGGCATCCAGTGGCAAGTTAGAAATTGTTTATTCTTTTATTTTAATATGTTGAAAAAAACTTTGCCCTCAGATCAGTGGGAGCAAAATATATTTTAAAAAGTAATAGTAGAAATAGAGAATAACTGATCATTGTTACCAGACTGTTAGGAATAGGACTAAAGTTGAACTTACAAAAACTGTACTAAAGTTCATAGTAGTGTTTGTTTTTTTATCTAATGAGCACAGTGTGTGAATGTCCTTCTCTGAAAATACAGTCAGAAAAGACAACTTTTAGGTGAACAGAAACAGGAATCCTTTCTTAGGAATCCTTTCTTACGATCCAAGGATCTTGCTACATTTGTGAGTGAGGTGAATGCTTCACTACAGAACAGAGTGCAAATTCTGTCCCAGTCTGTAACACAGTTACCTGAGTTAATTGTGAGGTGATGCAGGAGGTCAATGCCACATATTCTTCTTGGCTAACACAGATGGTTGGAGACTAGTCCAGAGACGGTTTTGCATAAGCAAAGCTCTTACACATTCTGATAAAGCTCTATCACACCCTGGAAAAAGTATTCAAGAACTGCCATAGACCAAAGGGCATTCTTCTGGCAAAGCAGGATGTTCTGGGTTCTGTCTTTTCTCCAAGGACACTCTAACCATCTTATGGCTTGACTTACTCTTTTTTATCTGCTTCCCAATGGAGCTTGAATGCAGTTTAGCTTTTTTTTGTCATGACTAGCAAACTTTTATGGAAGATATGGTGTTGAATCCACATAAACTGTGACTTACACTCTGTTGTCTAGTTCTTTAGAGAGTGACCCACTAAACAAAGGGTTTCACCTGGGCAATGGGCAGGAAGGAGTAAGCAGAGGAAATGAAGGAAACAGGCAGTCTTCCCCTTGGCTACAAATTAAGCAAGGCAGTCAAAGCAACAGTTTATGGGAAGCCTTTTTCTTTCAGATGTGTGTTAGAGCATGCCTGTTGGATTTGGTTTCTCTAGGAATTTATGTATGAAAAGACCTTATGTCTCGAACACTTTGGGGCTTAAATGGCAGATAGGTTCTTAAGGCTGGAGCTGTTTCTGTGCATGTAGAAGCAGAACCTTGAACAGCTGATCAGTGTTAAGATGTCTCCCAGGTTTGAGCCACAGACAAGCATGGATGTATCACCAAGAAAATTAGAAATATGACTGTTCCTTTCCATACAACATGCCATGTAAGAAGTCTAATCTGAAAGTGTTGAAATTACTGCTGCTATTTGTAAGATTTTTTTGTAAGTAATTCATGTTGAAATCCCAATTAAAGATATGGTATGACTTTAAGAACAAATTTGATTTAGTAGCTGGCACGTCTTCTGACAGAAATGGAAGCAATGAGTTCCAAATGTAAAAGAAAGGACAGGACTTTTGCACAGAAAAGATTGCAGAAAAACGTGGAGGTCAGCATGGGAGTACTGCAGAGACCGAGTGAAATATGCTGTTAGGATTCCTTTCCAGACAGCAGGAAATGACAGACGTGAAAGCTGCAGTCTAGAATCTGCATTATGCAGAATCTTTAAATTAACAATTAAAAAGCTTTAAGGTGGAAGATCAGGGCTAGACAAAATACCCACACCCACCAGGAAGGTAGCACAGTCTTTTCTGTTGTATTTTCCCCTCCCTAGTATTATGTGAGCATTTTCCTATAGTTCATGATGTGATATAACTTACTGTGCCTTTATACTTTAATGATGGAATTTTATATCATTGTCATTAGTAGAATCAACACTAGAAACAGGCAGAGCACTGAGAAGATAGGCAGCATGTAAATAATATACATGGTTTATCTGAGTTCTAGGAATGGATTTGATGCAGTTCCATTCAGTAAATTCATTTTGAAGCCATAGAGCATAATATGGTACCAGATACAAAGGTACAGAGGGGAGAAGTTCATGTTGGATAGATTAATTCCATTGGCTCCTAAGTAGCTCAGATACTTCAGTGCACAGAAAATTAAGTTAACGAGATTAGAGCCTTAAATAATCACATAGAGGGCAATTGAAAGTGAAAATATGTTTGGGTGAAAAAATAAAAACAAAAATAATTTCAGGCAGAAGTAAAGATACTGATTTTTTCTCATATACATTACTTTCACCAATGAACTCAAGCCAAATAACTTCTGAGCTGGAGCATCCTGGGACCAGACTCAGGTTTTAGTTTTGTATAGTGTAAGATTATCTCTGTATCTACATGTGTGTACTTTGGAAAACTGGTTATTGTGGTTACTTGTTTGATTAATCCACTTCGTTGCCTGTTGTTTCTGTGAGGATAAAGTTTCAGCATAGATGTCATGCACCAGACTGTGCTGCTCCAGTCAATTTAGGCACTGTGAGAGTGGCAACAAAGCCACTGCCATCATAGCTGGCAGGTATATATTTAGTTGAAAATTTATAGAAAGCTGTGTAAATATGTAGGTGTTTACATTTGCCAAGCAAATACTCTCTTTTTAAGAGACACAAGCTTTCATCATCAGAACAGATAATTCAGTGCAGGTCTGAACAGCAGTGGGAAATCCCTCATAGAAAGGAGGAGCTGACAATTTCTAAAATGGGGGCACTGTGTGGTCTTTAGCTGAACAGACAGTTGGAACAACATCACTGGAAATATCTTTGCAGATGCTGTAGTGACATAAAAAGGTGGCTTATATCTATTACCATAGTATATATTTCCTGCATTTGATAGGTGTCTGGTACTCTAATCTCCTTCTGAGACACTTCCAGTCACATAGGCCCCCTGTACACATAATACAGATAGCAAATAAACAGAAGAAACTAAGACCCTTCTTAACTAGCTGAGAGCTGGCTGCACCACTGAAACGTCATGTTCTCTTTTTTGATGTCCACGGGTCTTGATTGACTGCAGTAGCATGATGTAGGGGTGTTGATCCTGGCCAGATGTCAGGTGCTCACCAAAGCCACTATTGCCACTCCACTCCTAAGCTGAGATAAAAACAGGGAGACATCGCTCACCAGTTACGGTCACAGGCAGAACAGTTGACTTGGGGAAATCATTGTATTTATTACTAATCAAAATCAGAGTAGGATAATGAGAGGTAAAACAAAGCCTCTTTCCCAGTCTCTGCCTCCTCCCTGCTAGAAGTGTGTGGAGATGGGGAATGAGGGTTATAGTCAGTTCATCACATGTGGTTTCTGCCACTGCATCCTCCTTAGGGGGAGGAATCCTTCCCCTGCTCCAGTGTGGGATCCCTGCCATGGAAGACAGTCCTCCATGAACTTCTCCAAGATGAGCCTTTCCCATGGGCCGCAGTTCTTCACACACTGCTCAGCATGGGTCCCTTTCATGGGGTGAAGTCCATCAGGAACAGTGTCACCCTCCACAGGGTCACAAGTCCTACCAGCAAACTTGCTGTAGTGTGGGCTCCTCTCTGACAGGGCCACAGATCCTGCCAGGAGGCTGCCCCATTGTAGGCTTCCCACAGGTCACAGACTCCTTCAGGCATCCACTTGCTCTGATCTGGGGTCCTCCATTGGCTGCAGGTGGATCTCATCTCCACCATGGAGCTCCATGGGCTGCAGGGGCACAGCTGCCTCACCATGATCTGCACCACGGGCTGCAGGACAACCTGTTAGAGCACCTGGGGCACCTCCTCACCCTCCTTCTGCACTGACCTTGGTGTCTGCAGGGTTGTTCCTCTCATGTATTCTCACTCTGCTCTTCTCTGGCCAGACTTTCTTCTGCTCAATAACCTTTTTTTTATTTCTTAAATATGTTATCCCAGAGACATTATTACCATCACTGGGGGTCTTGGCCTTGCAGCATGTCCATCCTGGAGCCAGCTGGCATTGGCTCTGTTGGACATGAGGGAAGCTTCTGGCAGCCTTTCACAGAAGTCACCCCTGTAGCCACTCTGCTACCAGAACCTTGCCATGCAAATTTAATCCATGTGGTTAAAAGAATATGTTCACATTTGCCTTACTCATTCTTTCTGAAGCTACAGTTAACAGTGTGCTTTCCCAGCTTACAGATTCTCCTGCTTTTGTCTCTTCAATCACAGCAATTAGACTGTATCTATGTCAATAAATAAAACAGACCATAGTGCACTCATTTAATGCTGAGTTCAACTGTTACATGACATCAGTGCATACAACTAAACTTTTAGCTTTCAGAACAGGGTTACCACATTCAAACTCCTTGGAATGATCCCTAACCAGCTCCTCTTCACTATGTCTGGACATTTTTGGAAAGGTGCTAAGTCACTGAAGTAAAAATCTTGCCAGGCCTTCACTGACAGTGAAGCAGCATGAACAATTGCATGCCACTCCTTGGTCTAGTGTTCTGTCCCTAATTAGTTTAAACTAGAGTGGTTATAACTGAAGAGGCAAAGAATCCTTTGTATTTACTTTCTCCTTATTCTGTGGGGCCTTCCCTGTTATGAAAAGATGGGGAATGAGGCAGATGTAGATGAAAAATCTGGATGAGGATATGAGAAATAAAAGTACAAACACTGAAATTAAAAGTTTACCTTTCAGATGAAGTAAAGTCCTGCACTTGTGCACATAGATGTCTGTCTTTCCAGATTCCTTTGCACTGAACTCATTGAGTTTAGGGAGAAGAATTTTAACAATTTTGAGTAGTTCTCTCATCTTGTAGAATGATAGTGATGTGTGTCTCTGTTCCTTCTGTCAGTCAGGTCAGATTGTTATGAAAGCACAAACAAGCTTCCTTTGATAATCAAAACACAACTACTAAAAAGTAATTAAACTTACAATGGAGATCAAACACATCCAAGAAGCCATATTTCTCTCCATGTAAATCATGCAGTCATGATTATCTATCCCATCGAAAGCACCCATACTATCCCATCCACACCAGCATTTCCTGTCACAACTTTGTCCACAACCTAAAGATAGTTCCTTTTGGGTAGCATTTTCATTCCTTCCTCCCTGCACTGAAATTCAGCAAGGATCAATTTGAAAGTTTTAAGTAAAAGCACTATGGATAGGATTCATCCCATCAATTTAGCTGATAAACAATTGAGAGAAATAGTCGCTTTTAGGGAATAATTCAGCCAATTTACTTTAGGTACCTAGCTTAGAATGAAAAATCATATCCCAGGATGCATGGTTTTGTCCATTTCCTGTAAATGGAGTCTAGATTTTTGGTTCATATGGAGACATGTTCAATATGGATACCTAACACCGAGTTCAGAGATCTGAACTGAAACAAAACCAATAAAGAGAGATGATATATGCTTATACTAAAAGTTCCCAACATGTCTTTCTCAGAAATTTGTGTGTGGGAAAGAAAATGTTGCACTATGGACTGAAAATGTGTTCTTCAGGCTGCATCCTGTGTAAAGCAATAATCAAGGAGGGGGTATAGGCACAGGTCACTGTCTCCTGAGCAGTCTTAGTATTAGCCCCATGAGAAGCTCTGTACCAAGAGCTCTCTGAGTGGGTGCTCTGCTGTCAGTGCAGCTGGTCCTCTGCTTCCCTGCTGTCTCCCTGCTGTCTCTCAGTATCTGGAGACTAGCTTTGGCTTCCTCACTGCCTGCTGCCCTGCTGAGCTGTGGAAACCTGAGAGAAAGCAAGAAACTGCCAAACTCCACTGAATTGTCATAAGGCTAGGAGACAGAATATCTCCCCTCCTTCCTATAAACTTCCTGGGGAGAAAAAGTAGGATGACATGAATACCAGCCATCAGCTAATGCCATCTGACAGAAGTCAGGTTAAAACAATTAAGGGCTGCCTGAACCCGATTCTCAAAGAAGTGTGGACCAGATGGGCTAAGTTGTATTGCCCTTGCAAACCCAGCATATCTACTTTTGTTCACAGATAATCCCAGCAAGTTTGTTCTAAAACCTAACATATGCCTTCATACTAAATATTGCTGATAACTGCAAACCAAATAAGCAGGCTTCAGACCAATCAGGGACCTTTTCTACTTAAAGTGATGCCTGAAGGTAACCCAAAAATATTTTCTGCTGTCTCTGTGATGGAGGAAAAAAAGAGACTCTGCAGCAAATTCATTGCTTTTTGACTTTTTAGAAATAATTTTTAGCTGTCAGGATAAAAAGACTGGAGATAATAACCAGAAGTCTGCAGGAAGTGATTATTCCCCTTTATGCAACACTTACATTTTTGTATGTGGAGCAATAGATCCAGTTCTGGGCTCATCAGCACAATAAAGTCTTGAAAACTGAAGTCCAATGGTGGACAACCAAGATGGAGCACATGATGTACAGAGACACTGAGAAAAAAC
Organism: Myrmophylax atrothorax; assembly: GCA_026770055.1. NCBI lineage: Eukaryota > Metazoa > Chordata > Aves > Passeriformes > Thamnophilidae > Myrmophylax > Myrmophylax atrothorax. Next base: position 99,232,029 of record JAOXXN010000446.1, on the reverse strand, counting down.
AATTTGTTCACTTGAGGAAGAGAAGGGTAAAGGGAGAACTTATGCTTGTCTTGAGCTAGGGGTGGTGGAGAGGAGATGTAAGTGTGCAGTGTAAGAATAAGATGCAAGAGACACAAGTTGTAACAAAAGAAAGTCTGTTTAGAAATAAGAATGATTTTTTCACTATGAGCGGGGTCAAACAGGAATATATTTCCCAGAGGTGCTGTGGTATCTCCATCCTGGAAAACATTCAGAGCTGGACTGACAGAAGAGAGCTCTGATAATCTGCTTTAAGCTGGCACTTCTTTAGAGCAAGGGTTGGACCAGATAGCCTCCTGATGTCCCTTCCAGCCTCAGCTGCTGAATGATTCCATGGCACCAATGCAATGTGGCATGTGACATCTCTTAAGGTCAGAGAAAGGCCAGAAGCACCTTCTGGTGAAATGACAAAATCTAAAACATACTGGCTTGAGTCAGAACCTAGATAATTTTTAAGAAGCTGTTGCAGTCTGACACTTGAAGCAAAATTACCTCAGTCATGGTCTTGTCAGAGGAGCTGTCATATATCCTCAGATCCTTTTCCAAAATTGTACTGATACAGGTAGCTTATAGGGATTTAGAGTGGGAAAACATGGATGAATAACAGATGACCCAAATTTTAAAAGTATGACTCATCCATAATCTGCCAATACTTTATGTGAATATTTGTAGATTGGGATGCTAGTCATGCAGGTTTGACATGGACAGAGGCATAATAATAGGTCATATGGGTGTCAGAAGCCAAAAAAAAGAAGAGTATTTCAGGACAATGATTATATAAAACACCTATACCTTTAGACAAAGATACAGCAATTTGTACAGAAAACTAAATCTTAAAATTTATTCTATGTCAAAATAATTTATTCATATTCCATTTAGAATACATTTTAATAGGAAAAAGCAGGGGGGGAAAGGGATGCTTTTACATGTCAATAATCACTCCACAACAGGAAAGAAGTTCAGATCTATGAAGATCTCATTTGGTCCTTAGGGGAAAGTAGAAAAAAATAAAAAGTAGTACTTAATTTTCCAGTGAGCAAAACCAGATAAAAAGTGGAACCTATAGAAAATGAAAAGATCAAAGTATAATACAAAAATAAAAAAGAAAAGACACGGTAAACCAGCAAATTAAGTATATTTAAAAGTCTCTATGGGTTTGCTGTACTGTTGGCCTCACTATTAGTCTATAATACTGACTCCTACTGTGATGTGCTTTGTTCTTTAGCTCAGAACTTCTTTGCCATGCTTAATGACTTCTACTCTTCATTTCTTTTACTTTGAGCATTGGTTATTAGTTGAATACTATCATTATGGTAAGAGAGTCTAAACAGTAAATCCTATTATTATAACTATTGTAAGTAGCTCTAGCAGGCTGAGGGGGAGAAGTGGAAAAAAAATGAGATACAATGTAAGAGTTAGAGTGAATCAAGTAACTGAGTGCATAGTTATCTTTTGACTTTCATAGGTAAAGAAGGTCCATAAAGGAACCAAGTACTACAAAACCAAATTGCTTGGGTCTTTACCTATAGCACTTAGAGTGTAAAAGAATTTCACAAACTTTTGTAGAGATGAAGAAAGGATTCTCCATGCACAGGTAATTTTCAGTGTTCATTGTGTCTTTGGAATAGGCATATTCAAAGGCTTGGGCTCTGATCCAAACCCCATGTCAGTAGGAGTGTTTAGACTTGTAGGAGACCTTGCTTAGGTCCTTGGAGAGTCACGTAAGTGCTCTGTTTCTTCTGTGTGGAGTGAAGAAGTTGAAAGCTCACTGCATTTTCCATCTCTTGGTTTTCCTTTCTTATAAGATTTTCCCAGAAGAGAAGGCAATGTACAAACAACCCCCTACCCCATATGATACTGTAACTTTCTAAGATTTGGGATTCGTTTGTGCCAACGTTGGCTTGCTAAATGTTTCTCATAGGCCAGTTACCATAGACTGTACTGTGGAGATGTGTGCTTGCACACCTCACCTTACAGCTTAAAGGGACAAAAACAGTGGTGCAGTAGTGTTGGATGCTGAGCACTTAGGAACTGACAAGTAGCAGTGGCAAGAGCAGTGAAGTGTTTTAAAGCAGGCAATGCTGCCTAGATAATGAAACCATCTATCTGGGCAGGAAACCTGCATGACCACATGGAGGTCCAGCTTCTTAGCCATCATGTTTTTCTGTGCTTGGGAGAAAGTGAATAATTTGCTACACGAACCACAGATCTGGAAAGTTGTGTTTCTGAAGTCTTTGTCCATTGGTAGGAATGTAGCTGCTATTACTGAAGTATCATTGCCTCTCTCTGCAGAATCTCTCAATCTAAATGCTGTATATGTTCCTTTTCTAAAGGAAGGTGCTGTTTTGCATGACTCCCTACACTAAAACCAGCAGGCCATTTCTTCTACCAAAAAATTTATTAAATATGGGTGTGATAGGAACAGAGGGAGGAAACAATCAAGGATATAGAGGATGTAGTCCTTTTTCTGCAGTGACTCCTGGTATGGAATGGAAAGAGTCACTCAACTTCTCTGTGTTTCAATTTCCCATTTGTAAAATGGGGTTAAAATACCTACCTCACAGGGGTGTTGTGAGGCTTTTTAAAATAATGTTTGTAAAGTGCTTTGAGATCCTTGGATGAAAGGTGCAATAAGAAACCACATTATTCACTTTTTTCAGTGTAATAAGCGTGCACTTCTGTTGAGATGGCTAAAGGCTTCCAGCTCTTTATAGTTATTCTACACTATTCTTCACTATAATTTCATCCTGTCATTTGTTATATCCTCTGGGAGCTAAAAAGTACAAATTTTGCAATCAAGAATACCTAAATTTTCATGGTATTGTGTGGATGAGGGCTAAAATAATCCAATATTCATTTTAAACTCTGTTGTGTATTCCGTGTCCATGCAACCCTAAAGCTAACAGAAAATATTGACTTCGTCCATTCTTCACCTAAATTGGCTAACTTGTGTCTTTTGTGAGACAAACTCATCCTCTTCACCAGATAAAACACATAAATTTGCATCACTGATTCTAAAATTTATGCAAGGGGTAGAATAAATGTTCTAGTTCTATGTGTTTTGAAGTAATTTAACAGCCAGCCATTAAACAGCACAGTGTAAAGGTAGTTACTGAGTTAAAAGTTAAATCTTAATCACAGAAATGCAAAATGAAAGAGAGATTAGATTTTACAGAGTTGAATCAAAGAAAAGGCATATAGGTTCACATAGAGCTGCTGGTCTAACATACTTTCCAGAACACCCTTAACTAATACACAAACTGACTGTTTAAAATTTCATTTTAATAAACAGGAGATACAGGTGTCTCACAAGAGTAAGCTTAGAATCCAGCTGGTTTTGAGGAGATGACATGGCATACATAAAATCCTTTACATTAAAATTAACTGCTGCATAGAAATAAGAAACATGAGCAAAACAGTTGTTAAAGAAAGGAGATGCAAGAAAAGGCCAAAAATTAAAATAGGAGAAATGAAACTCAGTTTAAATATTTTACTTTCCCACCTCTCTCATCTGGTATTAATGCTTTACACTTTCTTCTCCACCACATTTTTTCTTCTCCATTTTATAGCTGAATGGACAGGAGAACTGAAAAGCATATAACTTAACAAACAGCATAAAAAGTACTATAGTTATAGGTTTCACACAGCTTCCCTATTCAAAAGGAATTTAGATGCCTTCTCTCACACATACAAGATTCATATTTTACTTCTCACTTGTGGAGGCAAAGTGTAACATATTCCTCCCATTGGTGATAATTTCTATGACTCTCATTCATGTAAAAACAAACACAAACCCCCCTTTTAAAAAGCAATCACAGAAATGTCACAATTCAAAGTTGGCCAAGAACAGTCACTGTGTACCTGAGCAGTACTCAGGATGGCTTGAGAAAATAAGAGGTTTTGTCTACTCTGTTTGTCAGCATCCTGTTAGAGCTAACTTGCACTGCTTTCACCAGTGTTTGCAGATACCTCATCCTAAAGTTGAAGGCACTGGCAATTTTGGAGCTAAGGCTCACTGCTTCTTCAATTACTTTTATGTTCCTTTTACTATATTTGACTGCCCATCAGGTGTAGTTACAAGAAGCACCCTACCAAAGCAGCATTTAATACTGAACAGTCTTCTTGGCATCAGTTTTTATCTGTAATATTTAAATTAATGGGGGATTTTTTTGTACATTTCACTTTAGAAAATTATTATTAGAGTATTAGAATTTTTGCTTTTCAAATAGAACAAATTAATTATCCAGTAAACCTTCTTTGCTGCCTTCTATGCAGTTATTCCAAATGGGCATTTTTCAAGTAGGAAGTGTAAGTGGCAATCCTTGTACACTGAAAGTCTGATACTCTGGTATACTTAATTTTTGTGTCTCTGAAACATAAATGTGAATCATGATGATCTTGAGAAACAGAAACTAAAATAAAACCATCTTTTCTTATAAATAGATAACCCACTATTTACTTGGAATATCCTGTAATGTAAAAATACCATACAACCTTCCCTATTAATTATCTTTCCTCTGTATTCAGCTAAATAACGTATATGGTATAATGTTTTACCATTAGAGCATTTTGTCTGCTAGACGTAGCCCAGTCATCAGCCAGTTCTGCTGCTTAACTACAGCCTACTATCATCCCAGGATCCCTAACCACTGTGTAGAAGGAATACTATCTTGTGGCTGCAATATTAATTATTGTGCTGTTGAGCTTTGTATTGAAAACTCTGATTTATTATCTTGTGCACTGACATAAAAATTATTTTTATCAAACATTCTTTCATATTATCAAAATGTTAGTGTACAAGCCACCTACTACCTGAAATTTCCCACATTGGTTTGTTTAACCTGAAACATAAGAATCACTCTTCAGAAAATGCTACATCTCTAGGTGTGCCAGTGTTGAAAATACATCTAGGCTGAAAAGTTGCTATCAGAAGTTGATGGACTTAGCTCTTGAGCAGGTGTTAATTGTCCTAGCTCTACCGGTTTCTTTCAGTTTGCACCAGCTGAAAAACTGGCCTAACATGTCACTGTAGCAACAGATTCAGGATCTTTCTTTTCCAATTGAGATGCAAAATGTTAAAATATTGCTTGGGTAGCTGATTATAAAAATGTAACTTAAGGGATGTTCATTAGTAAGTAATGATGCATGTATATATGTTTTAAGAATGGGTCTGAGAATGACATCACTTCTGAGTGAACATGAGATACCCAAAAATACTCTCTGGATGGTATTCATCTGACCAAATACGGATATCTTTAAGGTAGGCATCTGGTCTGAGTCCCTTTGTTGTCAGTAAAGAGAAGCAGGCACTTCCAGTGGTTATTAGTTTTGTTCTCACGAAGATAACCAGATCATGTGGACTCTGTCCTTAAAGTGTCTGCTGCTCTTACTGACTAAGGATTGGAACGTGGAATAGCTTACTCAGATAGAGATGCCTGTCTTGCTCAAGTCTAAAGTTAGGTGAGATAAATCTCACCCTCACATTGGCTTTATCTTATTAAGCTCTCCTTCAGGTATTTAACAGTTACTGAAACAAAGCTGAGTAAAATGTGATAACTCTGCACCATTTTGTTACAGTACACAGGACAGTAGATAACAGACCTATCATATATATATTATGGCCATATAATTTGAGCTAGCATATTTACTTCAAATTATATTGTGCATATAATTGCTTCTATCTTCCTTTCATGTAACAGCTCTTTTAAAATTCTTACTTCACAGTTGAACTGAGAGATTTTGATTTCTACTGGTGGATCCACTAATTAAAATGCCATTTTAATCTTTGTGTGTAGTTACTGGTCATCTAGGGTTAATGGTGTGTATGGTGCTAAAACAGTTATATTTTCCTGCTTGGTGTATGCTCTTTTGGTGAATGGTGCTCATCAGTAAGAGAATAAATCCAGTAATACTCACTCCTTTGCCATCTACCATATTTACAGGAAATACAGGAGTGAGAAAAGTTGGAAACATAGGCAATTATGTCATATGAATAATGTGATTGTAATAAACCCCATAAAACTGTAAATATAAAAGTGAAAGGAGAAACATAAGTATTTATGCCATAATATTTAGCAGTAGTAGTAATTAGCATTTTGATTGCCTTTTTCTTATCAGTTCTGTGAAATAAATTCATGTGAATAGCAAATAAACAAAAATAGCCTTATGGAAGATAGAGAAATTCAGTTCACATGGGCCAGCCATAGTGTTACAGAATTGCTGTTTGATTAACAATATTTGACATGCAGTTTGTTTTCTGTCCGTGCGATTGCAACAACAGTTCCAATTGTAGCCACTTTTTTCTTTTCTTTTCCTTTTTCTTTCTTTCTTTGTTTCTTTCTTTGTTTCTATTTTTTATGCAGAAGACCATCAAATGAATTGTCACAATACTCGAATAATGCAAGACACAGAAAAAGACGATAACAATAATGATGAGTATGATAATTACGATGAACTGGTGGCCAAGTCATTGTTAAATCTTGGCAAAATTGCAGAGGATGCAGCATACAGAGCCAGGACAGAATCAGAAATGAACAGCAATACCTCTAATAGTCTGGAAGATGATAGTGACAAAAATGAAAATATCGGTCGGAAAAGTGAGCTGAGTTTAGATTTAGACAGTGATGTTGTTAGGGAAACAGTGGACTCCCTTAAATTGTTAGCACAAGGACATGGTGTAGTGCTTTCAGAAAACATTAATGACAGAAATTATGCAGACAATACTTCACAGCAAGATAATAGGAATATGAACTTTGTAATGCTAGGGAAGCCTGTGAACAATGGACTTACAGAAAAAATAGTGGAGGAGAGTGATGAAGAGGTGTGTCTCAGCAGTTTGGAGTGCTTAAGGAACCAGTGTTTTGATCTGGCTAGGAAACTCAGTGAGACAAACCCACAGGAAAGAAACCAACAGCAAAACATGAACACTCGTCAGCATGTCAGGCAAGAAGATGACTTCCAAGGAAGAACACCAGACCGGAATTACTCTGATATGATGAACCTAATGAGACTTGAAGAACAGTTGAGCCCCAGATCTAGGACTTTTTCTAGCTGTGCCAAGGAGGATGGTTGTCATGAAAGAGACGATGATACCACCTCTATTACTTCAGATAGGTCTGAAGAAGTGTTTGATATGACAAAAGGTAACTTAACCCTGCTTGAGAAAGCAATTGCTTTGGAAACTGAGAGAGCAAAAGCCATGAGAGAAAAAATGGCAGTGGAAGCTGGAAGGAGGGATAATATGAGATCATTTGAGGAACAGTCTCCAAGACACCTTTCTGGAGATGACAGGAAGCCTAAACCCAGTGACGGCCATGTCAAAAAGCCATATTATGGTAAAGGTAATATTTCTATATACCGTATGTTCTGTCATGAGAAAGTGTAAGATAACATGTTAAGTTTTTGCATAGATTTCTGAAATGAAGTTATTAATTCCACATAATGGGAGCTTTATTAATATTGTAGTATGGCACAATTGTAAAATAACATCACGCTACAATTATAAAATGAAAGAACTCATTCTACGGTGTTAGAAACACGTCCAGTATATCAGTAGCTAAATTAAAAAATAACTTCTCAGGGAAACAAAACAAACAAGAGATCATGTTGAAAGAGGCAAAGATTTTTCTCAAGTTTTTAATATATTTTATAGTAATAATTAAAAAGCAAGAGAATTGTGTTGCAAACTATGTTGGAGAGGGGGGTTATGTAGCAGGTAGTCAATCAGCTATGAAGTGCATATATTACAGATTGGATTGGGTAGGTGGCATCATGACTTATAAAATTATCACCAAATGACAGTTATTGATGAAGCCTCTCCCATCTAAAATGTAGAATTGCCTGATAGAAATTGAACAGTAACAAAATGACCGATAACATAAGATAGGGGCAGTGACTGCACATTAATTATCTTAAGATAGTAAGGTAATGGAAACCATTTGCTATGCAAGGCATGGTGTGGCCTGGGCTGAGATCAATAGCAATTTCTTTCTTATGTACATTCCACTTCACTGGTTTCATTCCATTGTGGAAACAGTTAAGGTGCTGCCTTGACCATAATTCAATACATTAGAAAAAAAAAGAACAAAAAAAGAACAGACTAAAGGTTACCTTTAGAATGCCTTTTAATTTGCAGGATGATCATGGTGCTGGTGTGTTTATATTATGACACCCCTCTTTAATGTGTCTGCATCTGTACATGTAGGGCTGTGTTGTATTAAGTGTTCAATACCTCCTGAGATTCATTGAACACCCTTGATTCCCATTGACTTTAGTGGAAGTTGAGGATGTGGTATTTCTTGGGAGATGCTAAGCAGGGACTGGGTTCATCTTATATTTGTTGTAAAAATATTTGGTTTCTTTTCTACAATTGAGATGGTGGGCATTTTTCTCCTTTTTATAAATCCCTGTTTTGAAAAAGTGATCTGCTTGTGACATTCATGTAGGCAGACAACATCTTGATCTGAGAAAGGTTTTGATCTTTTTTTCCAAGCCTTAAAGAAAAGTAACGATCAGTCTTTCTGAAAAGCCTGGAAATCTCCCATGTTAAACACTACTGCAATGTATTTCACTCAAGTTTTGTTTGTTCTAACCACAACTATATGATCCAGTGTATGCTGTAGCAACTTTGGGTATTTGGGGGAGACAACTTTATTTAGTTAGTGTATTACTGCATAGCCATGTGGATGTTTTGCTAAATGTTGTTCACATCTGACCAATTATAGATGCATTTCCCTTTGATTATATGTTCCTAATAAAACCACAGAAAACATGTCAAACCAATGTTAAATTTTGAAGAGCTTTTAAACTCTAGTATTGTCCAGCCCTTCCAATCTATATGTGCCTGGGAAAACACATATTCATATAGACCTGCTGTCTCCAAAAAGCCTATATACTTTCTGATAGTAAAAAAATGTATGGACTTCTTATTTTAGTAAATTCTAGACCTTCCTTGAGCCATCCTGTTCCTTGGGAGCTGCAGGCTGAATTGATAATAGGGGAATAAATACTGTAGCAGTTTGGACAAAGAAACTTCGTGGAGTGCATAATTCTTCACTTTTTTAATAAAGGAAGAAAGAAAAAATATTCCCTTACTTTAAAAAAGCAAGGAAACATTCTGTATTTATTGAGAGAGGAAAAGCTTTAAGATAATTGCTTATATAATTTGTTCTCCACTCACACATTACCTCCCAAATACTTCTGGAAGAGATACCTACAGAGATGTATGATATGGTTAAGGGGAAATTTTTTGGGTACACAGGTTTGCAGTGAGAATTTCCTCTTGACTTCAGGAGTTCTGCTTTCAAAGGTCACTGAAACAATTGTTAAGGGACAGCTAACCATTTGCCCCCTGCCATTTAAAGCTTTCTGAACAGACTTTCTTCTGAAATTTATGAATTTTAAAACCTTTTAAAATCCTCTGGCAATGTTCACTCAGAGAGTACTTCCACTGTGGCAATGAGTGAGGAAAGGTTACAGAGTTAGGTAGCTGCAATATTTCTCCCAAATAGCAGAAGAGAATTTACAAAACAGTATCCAGTGTTTTGCATAAAGTTATGAAAAGTTTACTCAAATGTCTTCCATTAAAAGCAATGGGAAATTGTGCAAATGCAATTTTATGCAAGTTTTGAAATCATTAAGAGTAGTATACAGCATCTTTTCTGACTCATTAGACCATAAAGGCTCGTAAGGATCTGATATGTGCTATAACTTTATAGTGTAGACTTGAATACAGAGGAGGATTTGCTTGACACTGTAGGATGTAAGTGTCCAGATCCTCAGCTGCTCTAAATTACAATACCTTTGTTGACTTTGGTGGAGTTCTGACAATGTGGAGTAGCTAAAACTTGTCTAGTTTAAAGTCTCTGAAAAGCCATTATGGTCTATTAAATCATCTACATTTTTGCAGTCCTTGAATATTGTTATATTTATGTATTTATATTTCATTTACATTACCTGTTCACTTATCTAATACTTTATACATCCCAAAGTACTTGACTTGATGAGTTGCTTAGAATTGTGTGTGTATGTAGCCATGGGCTCGCTGTTCTAGTGGTCTCAGCACAGGCCTCTCTGGTAGGAATTCAAATCCCTCCTCTGACATTTGCTCCTTCTGTGGCCTTGGGTTTAACTTCTTGATCTCTTTGCTTCAATTTCCTGACTTAAAAGATTATGGTCTTTTCAGGAGTGTTGTGATAATTGTATAGCACATTGGAGATGGATCCGTATGTGCATTTGTCATTAAAAAGCATGAAACAAAGAAGTGTGTTCTACAGTCAATATGCAAGTTAAGTAAAATAAAACTTTGATAATTAGGGACTCCCTTTGTAAAAGACAAGGTTTAAGTATCATATTAAAGTTTAAGAATGGATTAGACATGAGGAGTCATTACAATATGCTAAAGAATTTCTCCAAAATGAAGGTATTTTAGAAGAACTTGAAAAGTAAAAGTATATATAAAAGCTACCAGAGAGAAATCAGGGAAAGATAAGTCCACAGCAGAATGTGTTGAACTCTGGATTGTACTGATTCATGCTGAAAAGAATGGGTTGTATGTGAAGTTCTGCAGGTGCTGAAGTTTCCACTGATTGTACTGAGGGTTCTGTTTGTTGAATGGGATGGAATTTAATATAAGAAAGGCTTACTGGAAAACAATTAGCAAAATCTTATTTTCTGGAGATGAAAGTATAAACACTGAAGCAGAGAAATGACAAGAGCAGCATAAAATAATTAAATGAGTATAGCTCAGATTGGGTATGAAATGGAAGCATGGACTATAAAAGATGTTGGTTGATCTTGATTCAAAGTAGTAGCAGTATGAGGATCCTGAATTTTATTCCTTTAATAATAAGAAGAAAATCAGCAATCATCTCCCAAATCCAGCAAATGTGGTCAAGATGATAACATGTAATTTGTATCATGTGGTTGGCTGGAAGGGTAGGGATGTTATTTTACAGATATTCTGTATAGAGGAAATAAGCTGATGAAGTTACACGAGAAAGTTCTAGTTCAGGATTAATCTCACCAGCATTATACTACATTATTGGCAGATAACTTTATTTTGTTGAAAAAATGTCTAGTCAGGCTTTTCATTGATTTGTAGTCAGAAGATTCAAAAAACATTTTAAAAAGCATTAACCTTTTAAGCATATGAATATTCAAATGTTACATTTGCAAATTTGTAATGTCCCAGATTTACACAGCAAGCGATACTTTCAGTAATTCTGACTACAGTGTTTACTGCACCATAATTTATTGAAGAGGAAGGAATATTTATCTAATTTTACCACTTTATAAGGAATTTAAAGAAAACAAGAGTCGTTTCCTCATTGAGCCTTGGAAAAGGGATTTGTT
>JAOXXN010000446.1:99191446-99209814 GCA_026770055.1 Myrmophylax atrothorax | reverse complement strand
ATGTTCTTGCCCTATAGCAGAAAGGGGAAGGCTTGTGAAAGGCCACTGATTTTTTAGTAAAAGTGCCTATTTTTTCTATCATATCTTCATCTTACTTGTCTGTATCATAAGGGCTTGAATGGGATTAAAGGTAACTCTGACTGTGGTTAGGAAGGTAATGAGTGTATATTACTATAAGGTAAATGAGATATTAAATCTTGTGCATATATTCTGTCTACTCTTGTAGAAGGGAAAGAATCAGTATTGCTGGGGATCCTGTGAAAAACCTTGGTTTTAGATCAAGCAGATGTTTAAGCAAATGATACATGTTTTTCTCATGTAAGGCCTCTTTTCCAGCAAATAATAAGAGACTCCACTTTTTTTCTGAAATCGCCAGAATTTGACAATACATGTAACATTAAGCAAAAGTTAAACAGTGGCCTTAAATAATAAAAGCTTTCAGGGATAGAGGTCACTGTCTTTATGCGCACTCATCTTTGATATAAATAGGAATTTTATGTGGATATCAGACTGGGACTAAGTTGCTTCACTGCTCAGTAGTGTGAGCTGAAAGGGACTGCAGGACACTGCATGTGCTTCGTGCTGCTACAGCAAGTGTAAGGGGCCCCTGAGTACTCAGTCAACTGAGACCGGTTAAAGCTGGAGCAGGTTGCTTACTAAGCAAAGGCCAATTCCATATGGATTTGTTCCATACTCCTGGCTCTACAGGAGGCAGCACACACTGTACCTGGTTCCAAGTTGTGTGTGTGCTGTTTGGTCAGACAGACCTTCCAACATGGTCCCAGAGATGGAGCCTAATTTGAGTTTTATTTGTTTGCTAACAAACCTTTTGGACTCAAGTGTCTCTGAAATTTCTTAAGTACTCTGTCGTATTTGGCTTAAATTGCCTCAGGAAAATCAGTTGAATCCTTGGAATGATGAAGTGAAATCCTGGGCACACTGAAGTTGGTCAAAGTTTTGTCCCTGACTTTCAATGGAACAAGCATTTTGCTGGCACTTAGCTGAATATGAAGATTTCAGGAAGACTCTCTTCACTTAAAAGAGACACTTTTCCTTGAGAAACTTTACAGTATTTTTAGGTGATTTTATGTTTGTGTATAAAAAATTTAATTATTGCTACTATAACCATTATGAAGGTACAGAACACTCACCTATTATGTATGTCAGCAAAACATATTGATACAAAAGCAGATTTAGTTTTGAAAAGTCATCCTGAAAAATCTGATAAGCCTAAGGTTTTGGGGTGACTGTGCAGGTAAACAGTGCTTCAGTTCTGACTCTATGAGACAAATAGTCCAAAGATATGAAAAATCAATAGCTTCATGTCTCAATCCTTATTTAATTCTCAGCTAGTACTGTATTTTAATCACGAGAGAAAGGAACTATATGTTCCATAAATGTTTGGATGTGACACAAACATATATAGTTCCTTTGGATATTTTTTTGTTATTTTTTCCAGTAAGCTTTACTAAAAAATAATGTATACTTTTTATTGTTGGGTAGGGTGATCTGGTAACTTTTGAGAAATTATGTGTGTTTGTGGGCTTGATTTTTCTTTAAACCAGTTTCATAGTGTATTGGTTGGGCTTGTGGTATACAGCAGTAAAGATAAGAACAGCTGGACACAGTAGGCAGAGGTGACTCCAATGCTTTCGGTTGCTCAGGTGATGGCAAGAGTTCCTCTCATTCCACCTATAGGCCTGGGTCTTTCTGTCAAAACAATGAGAAGATGTTAGGAGTGGAATTCATCAGACCATATCTAGACTTTCAAAATGTCAGCACCTATGTCTAAGCTTGGCACCCCTTTCAGATTCCAGAAGGGTAGATGCTTATCTAATTCATCGCCTGAAGTGCTCGTTTGCAACTGGTCAGGTGAATCATTGCCTGAAAGTTCCTGGGTTTTCCCACTGCCTGTGTAGGAGCCCTATAATGACTAGGTCAGATATATGAAGGTAGGTGAGATGAATCTTTTATTGTGCAAGTCAGAAAAACTGTTGAAACTGTAATTAATTTACATATTGTATTCAGTATTTAGACAATATTGGGGATGAAGGTGCCTGGGCAGAACTGAATTCCACTCCAAATACCTTCCTTTGGGTTTTTTTGTGTGTTTGGGATCTCTCAAACTCCTCCATTGTTAATCAGTAAAACAAGCCTGTAGATTTTGGGAGGTTCTTTGTAATCAGCCCCCAGGCATGTCTGATGGAGTACTGGTTTGGGTATGCAGCTGGTTAGACCTGTGTCTGTTTATTAATGGGAAAGATGTTATCCACATTTGCTTTCACTCCAGATCACAAAGCATAGATGGACTGCAGAGCTTCCAAAACCTGGTGCCACAGGGATGGACAAAGTACCAAGCAGAATTATTTTTTACTGAAACAATGCAGCTTTCCCTTTATTAGTGAACAGCATGATTTAGTTAATTACAAATTGATGGTATTTGTTTCTTCTGAAAAACTAATGTGAACTGAACAGTCTGGTTTATGTGACTGATCTTCAAATGTGCAGTTACAGTAATGGTAAAATAACCATGGCCACTTCTCTCTAAGTTTTGCTTAAATTATTTGCAGTTCGAAAGCTGATAATTGTGTAGCATGCTTATAGCATTTTACATCTTCAAAGTGTTTTGCAAGTGAATCACAACACAACTAAATTTTAGAAGCAACTTTCTATTTATAGGGAAAATGATTTCAAGAGATAATATAGTTTGACCAAGGCCACAGAGGAGTCCATATCAGAGCCTGCATGAGTTTTTGATGGTTAGTTCTATGTATAAAGCTGCCTCTTTCCCTTCTTTTCTTTAGCACACATTCTCATATATATATAATTTCCCATTTAATATGTGTCTTATGTCTGTCTAAATGTGACCTACAAGACTAATATTTTTTTCAAATGACAAAAGTCTTATTTGTTCATATGTATTTTGAAAGATACTTCTGATTTGACAAGTTCAGTGATACAGATTGCTTGCTTTGTTAACACAGTAGAAACTGAGTTACTCAATTAATTCCTTCTTAAGCATAGGAAAATTCTCACGTGTCTTGGATACCATAACAAAGTAACAATGGATAAATGCTGATTTTTTAATGACCACCACTGACTACTATATTAATAATGAAACTCTTGAGAAACAGTTCACAAATTTGTTATTAGTGGATACCCTGCTAGAGTAGTGATACTATGTGTTCAAAACAAAGAAATGTGATGAATGTTTAGCATTCACTTCATTAAAAAAAATCACACCCTGTGCATTATTTGGCTTTGCTGAGAAAACTCCATCTGTTATGATTTAAGTGAAATACTTTTTCCTTTGCAGTAAAAATAACGTCATGATTTTTTTCAGTTTTTTAGAGAAAGGAGGATGACATAAGCTCTAGCAGAGATATTTTGCTTTCAGATTCTTCTTTTGAACACTGTCTGCCTACCAAAGCAGCCCGTGGTTCACAAATGTGCTGTGCTCATGGGAGCAGATTATTAAATGTATGTCTGCTCCGACAAATACAACTGAAGTGCCTGGCATTTAAATGGAGCCCATCATGGAAGAGCTCTAGCTAAGGCCTGACCTTTTTTGTATAGCTCTCTAATCAGCATGCTGGTTGGTTATTGTTACACTGTGCTATAAGGTGTGATCTCTGCAGTATACATTTGCATGTTAAGGGAAAATAGGTGCTGTAATATGCATGTTGTATCCTCTGACCTTGACTTTTTTTATGAAAATACATAAACTTTTAGATTTTGGAGGTGAGTTTGTACTTTCTTGCATTTTTTATAAACACTTTTAAAACTGTTCATTTGGGAAGGGGATTGGAGAAGTAAGTGGGCTAATAGGGCTGGTTTCCATTACTGCTATAATACCTTTGGCTGAAAGGAGTATTACTTAAAGCAGCAACAGTGCTGCCTTGTGTTTGGATAGGCTGGACATGAGCATTGTTAGTGGCTTGGCTGTCCTGTGACCGCCTGTAGCTTCTGTTGGTCAGAGTACATCCAAGCATCACTGTCCTTGGTGTAAGCAGCAAGGGGTGTCTTGACCCTTACTGCTTTTCTGAAGGGTGGTAGGTGCTTGGGTTGTTTAAAGGGAGGGACATTTCACTTGTACCTGTTGCCATTTAAACAACCACTGCTTCTTTCTTTGTGCAAGTCATGGTAAAACTCACGTGTGACAACCACCTTTTTCTTTCTATCGTGCTCCTTTCCTTTGTGATGAGCAGTGCCATAGTACTTGCCTGTGGTGTAGGAGGAAGAAAGCTTTTAGGAAACATGGGGTGTTTGAGGACATTTGGGTGGCACCGTGGCCCAGAGGCCAAGCCTGTCAGCGTTATGGTGGACTTGATCTCTGGCAGCTCTGGGGAGTCTAGGCCTTAAATTAACAGTTTGCTCATGTAAATAGGAAGAGGTCTCATAGTGTTACGTTGCCTGTCATTAATGAAAATGAATGAGCCAAGCAGATTGTACCTTCTGTCTGACTATATATGTGGGGTAAAAGCAGTGTTTCTGTGTTTTTATTTTTTTCTAAATCCAGCCTGTTTGTCAGAACGATTCATGATCACATCATGCAGATTTTTACTGGAGGTTATTTCATACAAATTCACACATGTAGCATATAAAACTCACAGACCAAAATCAAGAAATACAGCCATCATTCTTATTACGGGCTTTTTTTTTTTTTTGGCATTGGTTACTGTTCCTCATTATAAAGTTCACCTCCAGCAGTTTGTTTTTCTCTTCACTTATGCAGAATGCTCCTTCTTTTGAGTCATCCTTGTCATATTTCTTCCCACAGCTAAACGCTACTGTAAGAATTCGAGTCCAACCAGCAGCACAACAAGCAGTTATGCCCCTAGCAGCAGCAGCAATATGAGCTGTGGTGGAGGCAGCAGTGCCAGCAGTACCTGCAGCAAGAGCAGCTTTGACTATACTCATGACATGGAGGCAGCGCACATGGCTGCTACTGCTATTCTGAATCTCTCCACTCGCTGCAGGGAGATGCCTCAGAACCTCTCCACTAAGCCTCAGGATCTCTGTGCGAGGGTAAAAATTAGTAATTCTGTTTGTTGATGAAGATTTCTCTTAACTGTACTTGTTCTGTGACCCTGATAGAGAGAAGAATAGCTTTAGTACATCTTGCCTTTCTTTTTCCCTCATAATTAACATAGTTTGGTGTCTCTGCTAAAGCAAGGAAGAAAAAAAAAAGAGAAGGAAGATACAAATTGCTCACAATCATCCCAGGAAATCCCAAGGGTTTTAGAAACGGGTGATACTGATAGCATGTATTCTTTTTTTTTATTTGTCTCTATAAAAGATATTTGGATTGCTCAAGTGGTATTAATTGCCCTACTGATTTTTTTTTTATTAAACACTGTTTGATTCATTCATTTTGTGAAAGGATTAAGATTTAACTGTGTATCTTCCTTTAAAAGTCACAAATGAAACCTAAGCTTATAAGATTTAGTAAAAAGAAACCTATGGTCCTGTATGTTACAATTTCTTGCTGTCTGTGATATCACAGTTGTTAAGCCACTGCATAATACATTTGGAATGAACAAATCATCTGGTACAGTTGACTTTAAATGTGCTTAACAGTATTGCAGGGGTCACTAATATTCTGTATGTTCATAAAGCCTCAGTATATTATAAAATGGTTATACAGATACAAACAAAAGCTTTTACAACTAAGCTTTCTGTATTATGAAAAAAACAGTGGTCTGTTAACATTCATTAAAAATTTAGGAGACTTTTTTCATTTTAAACTTGTAAGTTTTGACTGATAGCTGTGCAGAAATGAGTATTTAACAAGCACAAGCAAACAGTACAGTGCTGCCTAGAGGAGACCACTAGATGGCTGAGTAGACAGATGCAGTGCAGAGGAAACATTTTTATTGTGCTTATAGGGAGCTTTTGAGCTGGCAGACATGTTCTGTTGTTCTACATATAGCAAAGGTTTTCCCCTTACTGTGTTAAGCGCCTTGATCATTCATAACAAACTAAACCCGTAGCAGTAGGTATTAGTAATAATCATGATTTAAGCCAGAGTGGCTGGCTACTTTGTTTTCAAATGCTGCTTTTTATATTAATTTATTTAATACAGTTCAAGAGGGAAATATCTTTCTGGCATGTAAATAAATGCAATTGTTCTCTATATCAATATGATGGGAGAAGCTGGAATAAAATGGTAAAAGTCTTCTGTGTCTAAACCAGAAAGGGCCTCTTTCCTAATGTGCCACTTTATATTGAGACAGAAGGAATTAATCTGAGAAGATAAACAAGTATTTTCTAAATTAAATTAGCAGGATAGGAGCAATTAGATATAAGCTCTGACAAAAAGCAGTAATTCAGAAGGAGAGATTTGCATTCACAGTGCTTTCCTGCAGCTCTGTTATTACTCAAGATGAGGAAAAGTCACCAGACATATGAGGAGTCGGTCACATTAATGTTAGTTTTGAAACCAAATTTCTCATGAAACATTTAAGTTCTGGAAAGATGAGGGATTCATTTTTGGCATTTTTATTTTATCTGTCCTTAGGGTTTTTTCATTTTGTGTTCATTTTAAGATATCTTATTTCTCCTCCTCTAATATAATAGACACCCCTTGTTTGTTTCTGCAAAAGAAAAAGTCAGAGCCCATACTTGCCCCATTTTTACAGTGATTCAGTTGTCACAGAAACTGACACATATTCTTATAAAGATAGATACATGAAATGTTAGTATGTGTTCATCTGCAGGGAAAGAGCTGTGAAATTTGAATGCATGTACTCATTGGCAAATGGTGTCCAAAAGGACTTCTTTTGGTACCCTGCCTGCCTGTTTTATTTTCTGACATTATCAAATCAAGCATTGACTGGTAATGTTAAATAAACAAAGAAGCAATGATTATTTGATGCTAGCTAGTTATTGTTGCTCCAATCACCCAGACAAGTGTCAAGATTGAAAACAAGAACTATGCAGATGTTGCCTCATAGGTACTCACCTGTCGCAGAATAAATCAAGAACATAAAGAGAACAGCAAGAAAATACATTTAGATATTTCTCCTTTATATACCAGATTTTGCACCTATGTGCTGGGTGGCAAGAGGGGTACTGAAGACTCTCCCCTTTTCCCCCAAACATCACATTAACCATTCAGGAAGAAATCTACTTTAACAGCATTAATGTTGTGTAACAGCATCATGCTATGTGTAGGAGGGGGCTCAATGCTCACAATCTATACAGGAATGGAAAAGCATTTTATCACTGCTAGGCAATCAGATTGAAGAAGAGGTAGCAGTTTGCTGGTGTGAAGCCGAATTAACAATATTTTTCTTATTTTGACAGAATCCTGATATGGAAGTCGATGAAAATGGGACGTTGGATCTGAGCATGAACAAGCAGAGGCAGCGAGATGGTTGCTGTACCATTTTGACACCACTGGAGCCCATGTCCCCACAACGGCAAGCCGTGATGAATAACCGGTGTTACCAACTGAACGAGGGTGACTGCTGGGACTTGCCAGTGGACTACACTAAAATGAAGCCAAGTAGGATAGATGAAGATGATTCCAAAGAGATTAATGTATGTCTTTTTCATCTATTAGTTCTTGTTGCTGTCTAATTTTGGTAATTAATTAATTTTATAACATTTGGAGGAAAATAGGAAACATAATTAGTAAGTGATAAAACTGGTGGATTTTGACAAAAAGGACTTTCTGCTGGTTAATCTTTAGGACTGTATCATGCTGGCACACATCTGATCTGTGACTAAGTTCTATAAGGCAACATTTGGACCATGAATGTGAATCATGTTTTCTAACAGGATCATCTTGTTAACAAATATTTGCTGCAGTAAAGATGCTTTGCTATATCCAGATTATGTTACTCTGTCTAAGCAAGTTGACATAACTGAGCAATACTGGGATAATCAGCTCTGAAGACAAGATACTCTCCTGAATCTGAAAACCATAAATGATGTGCTCAGTATTTGAAAGCATGTATGACTTAGAAATCAATTTAAACAAAAGCAGCAGAATATAATGTAAATTTTCAACCATTTGAACTAATCTTCCAAGTTGCTTACACGTTCTTGATAGCTCTGTGTATAAGGGCCTGTAGTAATGAAATACATTCTTTCCAGAATATGGTGAAGGTATATTAGAAATCAGTGTTACTTTTCTATTCATAATACCAAGACAACAGCAAAACCCTTTAAACAGAAGAGGCAAATAAAGAAAATATGTTAGTGAATTAGTATTACTTTTCAAAGTGTAGAATAGACAGGGCACTGAAGAGGTCTGCTGGCAAGGTTCAATGCCACTGCTTTTCTCCGTCAGGATTTAACCCTTATCCATTGCTCACCTTAAAATCCTGCACTCAGTTCAACTTAGCTGTTTGAAGACTTCTAGAGATTGGCTTTTCTTGGCTTATAAAAAAAATTAGGCTTATCGTTTGTGTGTTGCACATCTCTTGCTAATTTTAATCAAAACATAAAACTATTTTCAGTATCTTTGAAATACATAACAAAGTGGCATTTTCACTAGATACCCTGAATGCAATGTAGCTTTGGTGATACCTATGGTTTTCCTATTAATTTCAGTGAAGCTGGCAGGAAATCTGTCACTGTCAAGGAAATGTGAGGTAAAGCCATGGATTCTTTCAGAGAAAGAACTCCCTACCTCTGCTGTGATGTTTATAGCACCATCTTCAGGAGTCGCTGAACCCCTGCATTCAGCCACTACAGTCCTGAAATAGATGGGTTTGAATTTCTGAATACATCAGTAAAGTTAATTACAAATTATATCAATCTATTTTGCCAGACAGATCGATTGAGGTTTGTCCCAGATTGAGATTGTGTGTAAATGTTAAGATTGTTCATCTTTCATCTTTGAGATTATCGAAATCCTTAAAAATGTCATTTAAGTTGGCTTTTTGATGCTTAAGATACTGTATTTAGTAATCTTTTTTGTCTTTCCACTGTTTTGTGATGACTTTAGGGGAAAAAAAAGTCTTTTAGAGCAAAATAATATGACAGCTATAGAAAAAAGCTGGGGTTTGGCCTCATTTTTTCTTTTCTAGATAAGTAAACTATGTATTTCAGATATTATGAAGTCTTCATCAAAATATTCAAATATTATTAAAAAGTTTAATTGGTGAAATAATATAATTCCACTGATTTCCTCTGTCAGAATAGCATAAGGAGATACCATCTGATGACTCTGTTTTGCATTATTTTGTGTAAGTTGTAACCTCATCCAGCTGAAATTAATGTGTATATATTTGCCTGTAGCCGGAAGATTTGGATCCTTTCCAAGAGGCACTTGAAGAGAGAAGGTATCCTGGTGAAGTTACAATCCCAAGTCCTAAACCCAAATACCCTCAATGCAAAGAGAGCAAAAAGGATTTAATAACGTAAGCATAATGTGAGGTGAAATTATTTTTCTCCTTTTAACCTTTTCTCTCTTTGTCTTTTTTTAAACCAACGAATACATATACGCCTTGCAGTATGAGCATGCAACATTTGCAGCATATAAATGTTTCAAACTGCCAGTTAAGTAAAGTGATAAGCTAATGTGTATTTGCTTGTTCTTAATGATGCTATATTGTATTGAGACGCCATTTTCATTTAAACCGGTTCATTTTGCAGCTTTTCGATTAGGATGCTTAAAACCCCTTGCAGTCATTGCAGCTAAACTGGAAACAATGAAACTTTTAAAAGTTTTTTTTTAAACATACTTACTATTTTGGCTGTTTTTGTTTTTGTTTGGTGGCAGATGTCCAACACCAGGGTGTGATGGGAGTGGTCATGTGACTGGTAATTACGCCTCACATAGAAGGTGTGACTTCATTTTTTTCATGGTGGATTCTGTCTTTTCAATTTATTGTTTTCAGCTTACCTCAACAATGCTGTCAAAGTAAAACGTTGAACTATGTGTTAACCCTTTGAGTAATATATGTTGATCTTAAAAGCATGCTAATTTGTGTGTTGTATAAACGTCTTTTATTTTTAAATAGATTACTAAAATTTCCAAAGTATTCTTAGAGCATTTAAGTAGTTAACCCAGGAATCTCAAATATTTTTGTTACATCTTTCTAGTTCATAGAGAAACAAACAAACAAACAAGAACATTTACAGTGTGTAATTTTGGAAGTAATGTTGATAACTGAATATATTCAGAGGGTTAACTATATTACAGAATTCAATATTACAGCACTTGCCCCATCGCTTTTCTGCATTACAAACTTTTACTTTTTAATTTTTATGTTGTGTTTGTTTGGGAGTGTTCAGTTAATGAGAAGATTAACGTACTTGTATGTCCTGCCATGTTTTACAGTTTATCTGGCTGTCCCTTGGCTGACAAAAGCATTCGAAGTATGCTGGCCACAAGCTCACAGGAACTCAAGTAAGACATAAAGAACAAATATTTTCTTTATAAATATTTGACTGAAAATTGTGTATAGTTGTATCAGAAATTAGAAATGCTGTCTGGAGAGCTGCTGCAGGCAAGGCTGATCCTGCTTGGACATGCATTGGAGTCTCTAGAGAAATTCCATACAGGGGGCTCTATACATAAGTCTGTTGACGTAGCATTTCCTTTTGTCTATTCTTCACGTATAGGGACGCAGAAAAGTCAGAACTTCTGGAATTACATCTAAATGTTCGAATTTCTCTTCCATTTTTTTCTGAACATTCATTTGCTAATTAGAACAGAAAATTCTCATACAATTAGACTGATGAAAGCCTTCTGATTACACAAGCAGTACAGTGCTGTAGTTTCTCAGACATAGATTGGAGGGAAGAGAAAACAATTTGTTTTTCCCAAATGCTTGCATAATTTTCCCCAGGTTTGTATCATTGTTACGAGTCTAATGCATTTTCTCATTCGATTTTTTAGTGTTTACTTAGATATTCCCCCACTTAAAATTAATTCTTTACAATTCCTTTCGGTTATTTTGGAATAACAGTTGTGAACAATGAATGTTAGAGAATCGTGAGACTTAGCTTTGCTCTGTCTTACTGCACTGTGTGCTCTACTGCAACTGTCTGCGTGGAAGAACTATAGCATTTGTTAGTGCTATGAGATTGTGGTACTCCTGAGTTGGTACTTTGGTTAACCTGGAAAGATTTTCACAAGAAATGAGGAAAATTGGGCAGGGAAAGTATGAAAGGATAGCTCATGCTGCCATGCTAAGCAGTATTCTATCTTTACAATACGCCAGTGCCTTAAATAACATTTCTTGAGTTCAGTACATACCCTGATTTTAAAAAAACAAATCTTGATGTAAACCATGAGAATAAGAAAGCAAGTATGAGAAAAGTGCTGGAGTAAGATTGCTCTCTAGTCTTAGCTACTCTAGTTGCTAGAAATAAACAATAGGTGCGGAATTTAGTTTATTTCCCAGACAGTCAAAAATCATGTTTGAAATGATTAGCTTAGGTCATGCTGGTATATGCTGCCAGAAGGCTATGTAATATGCAAAAGGGGATGTAAATGAGATCAAGGAAAACATTTAAGTATAAACAGAGAAAGATATGCACACCCCAGAGAAACTTTGAATTGGACCTGGATTTTGGGTTGTGACCGGTCAAGTGGTAGAAGTTTGAGGAAATGTAAATGCATAAGCAAAACACAAATAAGGCTCTTGAGGCAGCATGAATATTTTAAACACATACTTTGCTGCTTTAACCCTTTGTAAAGTTTCTAGTTGTCTTAGAAAGGTGTTTCTGAATTATCTCATCTCCTCTGCCTTTCTCAAACATCTACAGTGAAGCCTACCTAGTAGAGACCTGGAAGAAAAATAAAACACTTAAATTTGAGACCTCACTTTTGTCTCATGCCATTCTCTCTACTTATTTCAAGTTTTGGCTAAGCAAAGAGAAAAAGATTAATTTAAAGTTTTATGTTTAGGATCTATTCTTTATTAGCATTTAGCATTATCAACCCTAATTATACCTGTTGAACACATAAAACTCAGTTGAGTTTGAAAATGCCAGAATTTTAAGCAGGCTTACTTAACTCAGTTCTCTTTTGCATTTGCATTATATGGCAAGCCTTCATTTTCTGATCATATGTTTTTCCACGGGATAGCAGAGTAAATCATTACACAGGACAGACAGTAATCACTGCATAAGCAACTAATGAATTTCTTCTCTCTTCCTCATTATTATCCCATGTGAGGCCCTGTCTGTTGTTCACTACAGTTTTCTCAAACAGCACTCTGAAGATGTAACTACTAATTCACTCCCATATTTATCGCTACCATTGCATCTGAGTGTTTCCTAATTAATTTATCTCAGTTATAAAAGAGTTAATTTATTTTCATCATCAGTTATACTCTGAAGTAAGTCAGTGTTGGTATTATCCCCATTTTAAAGCCAGAAAAATTAGGCATATGATTTTGTTTGCTCAGTTGGATACTTTTTAGACTCAATTTGTCAGAGTTCTTCACATTATAGAGAACTACATAGGGTCAAAGCCTACCCTTGAATTTGCTTGGAGCTGTGGGAATTCAACAGTTCTGTAAGATGAGTGATTGACCCTTTGTGAAAAGGGATGAACTCTACAGAAAAAGTGGGGCAGAGTCCAGTGTTTCAAAACTGTCAGGCTGTCCATTCTCCTACCCCAAAACTGATCAGTCCCAGCTTTCACTTGGCCCATTTGCTCTGTCCTGTTTTTCTTCTTCATTTTTTCTGAATTGTTCCCTGTCTCAAGCTCCTTGTCTGATCAGCCCATCTCTGGCCTCCATCACATTGATATTTTTATTGTCCTCTGTCTCTACATCCTGTGAAGCTAGTACAGAGACAGAAATAAAGCATCTTAGCATTTCTCACATGTATTTGAAAGCAGCCAAGTAGGAGTCCTATGGAAGGAGGCAACCTTTATGCAACTCTCATTTATGCTCTTGTTCTCTGCTTAAGATGGAAGAAGATGTGATCATGTAAATGTAATGTGTATGCACAAAGCAGCTAAACCAAAGCTACATAAGCGAATTCGATTTTGAAATTTTTGAACTGTGAAGTACTTCATTTACATCTGTTATATTTCTGTGTATGAGGTCTGGGAGTATAATTTCCTTGTTTCTAAAAAGAACAAAATGAAAAGAAGCCATTCCATAATAAGGGATACCACTGGCTCTCTGTCAGGCCAGCAGCAACCATGAGAACTTTTGGTATCGGCTATACAGGTCACCTGGACTGCTGTCATAGCAAACAGCAGCAGAAGGGTTAGTGGTCTGCAGGGACTGGCACCAGGAGGAGCTGGGGAGCATTGCTGGGATGTTTCATGCATATTTGCTGACAGCACAAGAGTAGTGGGAATCAGTAACCTTGGCTCCTGCCCCAGGCTGTAGAGGGAAATGTATACACATTTTTTGCCTATGTCCCAGGCTGAGATCCCTTCTGTCCTGTCCCCACCAGTCTGTACTGTTGTCATCTCTTCATCTTTTATTCCTTGTTCAGTTTTCAGTGTAGTTGTTTCCAGTCCTCCATGAAGATTTCAACCTCAATAAAATTTCTGGCAAATATTTGCTTAATGTGTGGGGTACAGAGAACAAGTGAGAGTGCAGTAGAAGAAGTGATAGTGAAGCATAGGGATCATATTTCTGGAGTGAATAGTTTGGAAGGATTTAATACTTCTATGGCTTTGCCATGTAGCAAATATCACATATGTGCTGTTAAAGCCTTTATATCACATTTTACCAATACACTATCTCCTTGTGAGTGTTGTACAACACACACAAGTAATGTATAATGCAGCCTCCTAACAGGAATTTTCCTAACACACTGATTCTTGTGGTACCCCAACTGAAATATAAAATAGCATATGTTTCAAAAAACATTCATGAATAATACATCAGATAATAGTCATAATTAAAATAATATAGAGAACCTGGAGAGGCTAGAGAGTTTTTCTCCTAGCAGTTATGCTTGCCATTTTGTCTTTTGATAGTTGTGGCTCCAGGATTCCATCACCCACATCCCTGGTTCCCAGAATAACAATGTTGCAGCTTTCAATTAAGTTGTTCCAGGGTCAGGGTGATTATTCCTTGCCATACCTGCTTCTCACCTGTAAGAGTTCTGGCTCAGGTTTGCCATGCAGACTGTCTGGTTTTCCACTTTCACCCAAAGCTCAAGTGGAAACAAAAGAGTCTTTGTTCTTAGCTTATCAGCAGGCCAAAGCAGTTACATATCCTGGTCAGTGACCTCCAAATAACGGAAGAATTTCTTCTGCTTTAATTTTCAGTTACTGTTGCTGACAAAAAAATCAGAAAAAAAAAAAAAAAGAGGTCAACAGCTTTAAGGCTCTCTGAAGAAATGAGTTTCTTGCAAGGATCCAGTATTAAGATTCTGGTTTATAGTACTTGTGAAAAGCAACTAATCTTTAAAGGACCTAGGGACAATATATTGATGAGTAAACTTAACTATGGTGGAAAAGCAATTAACAGTCCACCCAGTGACAACTACCAGTATTAAAATATTCATAAGTTAAATCCAGTTTAATCTTGCCCAGGGACTTTTTCTTATCAGTTTTCCTTATCTATTCCTTATCACACATGTTTTTCTAACAGTTACAATTACTTCAAAACTGTAATTCCATTGTGGAATTATAAATGCTATTAAAACCTACCATTTTGAAGCACTTTAAATCTTATTCAAAACCAAATTTAACAAAACCCAAACAACCAAAAAACAACCCAAAGCTAAAATTAATTATTGTTTTTAAAAGGACACATTTTGATCATCAGTAAATCAATCCCAGCCAAAATGCAGTATAGTGACTGAGAACATTCCTACTCAGTGTCCTGCCAATGAGGGAACCAGAGAACTCGGGTACCAGAGACTCACAGAAATGTAGTTCTATTTAGTTCTGCTTAGTGCTACTTTGATGTAAAGATAATCATGGTTTTTCAAATGCCATAGGTAACTAAGTAGTAGCTGGATTTTACCATGGAAGTAAATATCACACTGTCAACATTTACCCTTATTTCTTTGGGTCAAATTTCTGCCAGAAAATCCCATTAGTGCTTATATTAAAAATGAATCTGAACCTCGAAAGATTCACAGTTCAGGCAGGTGCCTGCAAGTTTGGATACTTCTCTGGTACTGCTGTAATATGCCCAGTCCTTCAGTTCCAAAGCACCTGTGTGGATTTTGTTTTCTGTGGTGAGTGTCTTTTGGTATTTCCCTGTGGCACTTACAGGGAAGAGTACAGTCTCCTTTCCCTCACCGCAATGAAACCTGAAAGCTTTCGTGTTCCACATCTCTTCTTAACTCTAAGTGAGGAGTTCAGTATATTTTTGCGTGTTGTCCACAACGAAGTGAGTTGGAATTTCTTTGCCTCCATCTCTTCTCTGTATCACTCTGCCTTAATTTCTGTATTCTTGGTGATCATCTTCTACTCTTTCTCTTAATTTCCTTTCATCCTTGTCTCCCTGTTCCCAGATGTGTCATCCTAGCAGTGTTCACATGGAAGAGTGAACTTCTCTGAAGCTCTCCCTGTTAGGCACAGCTCTTCTAGGAAAATCTATTCCATGCAATACAGATTTTTTTCTGGGCAGAAAGGACATCCTTACCTCATACTTCTAGGGAAACTCTTCCATATTACTAATATCTCTATTATTTATTCTTATTGATGTGATTTTTCTGCAATCCGCTTGGCAAGAACAGGGAAAAAGGGATACCCTCCCAGAAATGGAGAAGATTTTGTTGTTTTTATTCTGATAAATATATAAAAAAATAGTAGTGGGATAAAAATAGTATTTTCCTCCTTGCTTAAGTCATGTGGAAAAAAATAGCCCTTCTCCAAAAACAAATTTAAAATGCAGAAACATAAATTCATAGGCTATATTAGTAAAACACCATAGAAACATTTCCCTTGTTAGGTAACCACAGCATTGTTGGACATTGATCAGTACCTATACTCTTAAAACCTGATATCTCTCCCAGTATACAGTCTGTGTACTTTATGTACTCAAACCAGTTATTTCTGCAGAAATCTGTTTAGCTGCTGAAGTGATTTCTTCATCTACATCCTGTGTTTCCCACTTGAGATGTTTCTGGGTGTACATTTGTTGCTTCATCTGCACAGAAGTCTTATCCCTTGCCTACTCTTACCTTGCCTTCTGTTTCCTACTCTTCCCTTCACTTTTCTTGCTGAGATTGCATTTGTCCTCCTGTAAGAATGTAGCAAGACTGAGAGCCATTATATAGTTTTCACTCACTTTTATCTTGGAAAATTACTCTTTGTTGCAAGAGAAATAACCATTTCCATTCTTATTATCACTTTTTTACCCCTGTTGTTTATGTCTTTTTTTCTACATGAGAAACTTAATAGAAATTGTCATTACAGTTTTTCTTGAATACTGAGGTTATTGAGCCTATTAAGTAACCTTGTGTTTTGTTGAAATACTCCTTTGATGCTGAGTATGTATCCTTTGAATCTGCAGATGCTTTTTGAAATTCCTTATGCTTTAGCTAACTTGTGTACAGAAAATGTGATTGCAAAGACCAGATGTGATGTATTTGCAGAAATGTTAAAAATTGCTAGAGCGAGCCATTTGTAAATTATAGTGTTTTATTAATTTATCTGGAGTGTTGTGGTAAAACAAACTGAACAAACTGTAGTTTTTAATGTGTTCTTAAATTGCAAGTTAGTGTGCAAGTCTAATTTAAATTATTAAAAACAAAACCAAGGAACATAGATCCCCAATTATTAGTTCACCTATAAGGAATAATCTTTCCCACTTTGTTCAACTAGATCCTTGGGCCAAGTGAAATTAGGAATCTCATGTGGTTTCAGTGGGTTTTTTTTGCATTTTTGTTTCCTGTATTTATTGCAGATTTCCACTTGGATACCTTATCTTTGATGGCAGCATGCATGCCTGGCCAGAACAGAACACCTTGGGCTCTGTTCCTGCACTTCTCAATACTCAAATGGGCACTGTAGGTTATACCTAGCATTTCCAACCTCATGTTGTGTGGTGTTATGATAATGTCCTTTGTATAGAAACCCATCATCTGCAGCAACCTCATCTCTGTAGTCGCAATAAGTTTTACACATGGAAGTGGCTGGGCTTTTCTCTGTTAGAATAACTCATTCAGGCTCTGGTAAGGTTGAGTCATTCCATTTTTCTCACTTAAGTTTGTCAACTTTTGTCTTTAAAATAGAAAACACTTGAATTTTGTTTACATAAGATCCTTCATTGTTGTTTTTGTTATTTAGAGGTAGTCTTATAAGTATATACTCTCTAAAAATCTACTATATTCTACATATTGCTACCTCTGATGCTGTGAAATGTTCCATGCAGGCACAAAATTGTTTGCATGAAGCATATTGCAGAGTCAGAGCCTTAGTAAGTTGTCAGTACTATGAAATGCTCTGAAATGAGAGGCATTGTTTGCATAGCAGTATCTACAATAGCCTAGTAGTGTATGGCCTCCTTATTTATGTACTGAATTATTTAAAACAAAAGATAACAATAGCTGTACCTTTTTACTGTTTGGATTTTAATAAGTATTTAAAAGCATTTTCTACTCAGTTATTACCCAAAATAGTCTCAATTCAGATTTACCTTAGACTTAATAGTCTATAAAGTTTGTTTTTAGAAGGAATATAAGTGCTGGGTATCCACATCCCTGCAATTTCTATATGCCTAACTTTGAAAGTGGAATTCAGTGTCTGCAGTAACAACTTAGGCAGTTTTGAAGATACAATCCTTAGTTCCTAGCTCTTCACTAATCGCTGAGTATTTCTGTGTGAATATTTATTTGACAGTTTATTTTAATTTTTGAAACTTTTCTCTTGTCAGTCATTCCAGTGCCATTCTGTGCAGTTTCTAAGCAACTATTCTGAGAGGACCACTTACTTGTGTTTAATTATCAATGAATATGTTTAGCTGTGTTAATATGCCCAATGAGTCTCTTGAAGGTCTTCTTGTCTTGGAGTTTTTCCATGTGTATGGTTTTCTCTGTCTTCCTTAGGTTTGGTCATAGTTCTCTGTCATTGAACGTGTCCTACATAATTAATCTCATTCAGCCTGGCATTTGCTTGTAATCAATTCAAGGGTCTTTCCTTTGGCACAGTTTGGTTATTGTGCAAACTCCCATTGTGATGTCTATCATTTTTGCTTCAAATCAATAGATCATATCCAATTGCTCATTCCATCCAGATCCGCAAAGATCTGCAACATGATGCTGTGGTATATCCCAAGTGCTGAGGCGAACCCCATGGGAAGTTGCATAAACTATACAGATGCTAAAAGGGGAATTAAAAATGTGGTGTTTTGCACTTCTTGTGTTTGGTCAGACTTGCCAAAACTCTGTAATATATATGCCAAAATGAAAGGAATTTTGTCACCTGAAGTCCTGAACATGATTGTCTGGATCCTCAGTTGGAGTAAATTAGC
>JAOXXN010000446.1:99163337-99191058 GCA_026770055.1 Myrmophylax atrothorax | reverse complement strand
AAATTGAGCTATCCTGACAAAAGAAAAAATGTAAATACAATTGTAAATTATGTAGTCACAGTTACAAATAATGCAGATACAATTCTAATAAACTGTATAATAAATCTTTTGAAATTATAAAATCCCTTGCATTGTCTGTTTCCTTAAAATGGCCAGTTGCTAACTCAATTATGTGGTGTCTGTATCTGCACAGTAACATTTGATTTTGCCATGCAGTTAAGTTCATCCCTTTACTTTTATCTCAGTGCAATTGGGACTTTATGTGGCACACATTTTTTGCAGCACTGTAGTATCTATATCAATGTTTTATATCTCTAAAATATCCCATATCCCTCATAAACACCTCATCATAATCTTCTTTTACAATAGTTTTGTATTCCCAGTAAGTGGAATTTACATTTGCTCATCTGCATGTAAAAACTACCCTTCTACCCTAACACACACAGAATTTCCACTGCTTCAAAGTCTGCTGATTTCTCTCCTTCCACAGATAAGGACACTGTGCTCTTTCAGCATGGGCTCATTTGGTCTGCACTGTGTGAAACAACCTTAGATTTTGAGGAGTACTTTATCACTGGCCATCATTAATTATTTTTGTATGCTTGACAGTGCTTCCACTGCACTCAGCTTCAGCAGTATATGTTTTGTGTAAGGAGGCAGACTGAGGTACAAGCATGTTACTCTTGTTAGGTATTGTTTTTTGGACTGTGGTGAAAAAGGAAAAAGACACACCCTCCAAAAAATAAATCTAAATAAATTATATTTAAGGTTCAGTTTCTAGAATTACACTATTTACATAGTTTCATTCAAATTATGAGCTATAGAGTAGTCAGTCAAAGTGATATTTAAAATGTCATCTTCAGGCTTCAGAGTTAAGAGTACATTGAGATGAATGGGACCTTGTTTCCAAATTTTCAGACTGCAGATTAATGGGGACATCATTGTGAAAGCCTATGATCAGTTAGAAGACCTATAAATATCATTTATTCAAAGGAGACTGGATACTTCTATATTAAATAGGAATCAAAACATACAGATGCAGGTTATAAGAGAACCAAGTCATAGACTTTCTTTTCTTTTTTTACAGGTAGAGAACTATTTTTTCCAGGCCAGTCAGTCTGGCACTTTTCTTGAACACATCACGAGCACAAAAAGTATTCCAAAGAAGACTTACAAAATCACAACTTACTCATTTGTAAAACTATAAGCTTAGGGATTTTTTTGTTCTTTTGTATAAACTGATGATAGCTAAAAGAAATAAAATGACCTTGCATTAAATGCAGTCAACTGAATGCTGAATTCAGAGTTTAATAGATAAAATCATTTGCTTTTGACTATGACCTTAATTGTTATTTCTGCCATGAATCAGACATTGTCAGACAATAGGTATAAAAATATCTCTGTTATTGCTCACAAATATTTGTATATTTTTTGTTTAGTTATTCTGAAAAGTTATTCTTAAAAGGGGAGTGAATTCAGTAATTGCTGGTCATTTCACAAATAAGTTTTAATTTGAAAGCTGTAAATGTTGGTTATGCTGGACACTGCAGAGATAAATCACTGGTTTTGTTCCCCATGAATGAGAGTTGTAAACAAATTACAGAATAAAACCCCAGAGAAATCATAACAATTTATCTGACAATAACTTAACCATTTTTCAAAATGATAGATTATGGGTTTCTCCTCAAGGCTTCTCCAGGAACCATTGTAGGTGGTGATTTGTTTGATGCTCTAATCAAGAAACATCTGTCAGGAGAGCGTAAGTATTTTCCATAAGTATAGGTACAATGCAGGAGGGGCAAGGGCCTTGCTTTTGAATAACACCCGATACAATTTTTGTGACTTCAGTGTGAAGAAGCCGAAAGAATTGAAGTATTAAGGGTTTTTTCCTCTTTTTTTTAAGCCTTCTAAGGCTTAATCCTCAACACTCCCATTCACAGAAAAAGTCATTCAATGATTGTAATTCTTTACTGAGACTTGATCCAAACTCATTTTAAGTCATAGAATCACAGAAGGGTTTGGGTTGAAAAGGACCTTAAAGATCATCCAGTTCCAACCTCCCTGCCATGAACAGGGACACATTCCAGTAGATCAAGTTGCTCAGTGTCCCATCCAACCTGGCCTTGAACACCACCCAGGATGGAGCACCCACAACTTCTCTGGGCAACCATGTCAGTGGAAAACCTCCCACTGTCTTTAGCTGGCTTTGGATCCCAGATTATGTTCTGTAGCTGTGAAAAAGTTTACCTGAGCAGCATGTTTTTAATGGAGTGAGAATAATATTACAAGCCCAAATTCCATGCAGAGTTTGCACTTCTTACAATTGCCAAAACCAGTTTCAGCTTGATAATGTCATAGACAAAGTCCTATCATAACTTGGTTTAGAAGAAAACAGCATTTCTAAAGTTTAATTAGTCAAGTATTGATAAGGAAATTCTTTTAACTTTTGCTTAAATTCTATTTGATACAACAAACATCTGTAAATTAAAAATTATTATTATTGAATACATATGAGAGGTAGTTTTCTAGTTTGTATGCAAAATTTGTATTCAGGATGCCATGTTTAATTCTATTTTAACAAATTTTGGTATTAACTCTACTGAACCCAGAGTAAATGCTGCTGATTCACAAATGGTAATAAGTAAACATGTCAGGACCACATATCTCCTATTTTTGTGTAAGTCTTGTGAATGTTAACGTACCACAGACCAGGTGTGTTTTATATCTTCATATAAAGTCTTATATAATCAAGCACAAACTCAAAAGTAATTTTATTCCATATTGAAGTTTAAAAGCCATTGCTTCAAGCTAGTGGGATTGTCCTTAAGGCTATAACAAACTTTTTTTGGTCCATTCATGTCAATGAAGATAATTCCCGTTCAAAGGTAAAGTAAATGTAATGAATAAGATATTTATCCAAAGGGTACTTTTTCTTATAAATTTCCCTCACCATAAAGAGGGGAACCTGGCAGTTTCTACAGGCACTGCCAATGGATTACATTATGTGCAAGAGATGCACTTGACAACAATAAGTACTGGAAAGTGGCAACCTATCTGTAAGATGTAGTTTGCTGGGTAATGCATTCCACAGTCATTCAGTTGGCCTTCCTGTGGTGCTATACTCATCCTGAAATTAGTGGCTTTCCTATGGCTGAAAGGGTGCAGAGTAGAATTGCGCCTATCCCTACTTCATGCCAGAAGGTTTTCATAAGATGCTCTTCTTCCATGTCGTGTATAGCAGAGGATCCCAATCTCTGGGCTAATAAAAACAGAGAAATTGTGTTCCTGCCTCATTTAATATTCTTCTTTTGATTAGCAGGGATGTTTGTAAGGATAGTGATTTTGTAAAAAAATATTTTGGCAGAGTTTAAATATAAGATGTAAAGATTCAGTCTGAAAATAGAAAGTTGTGGTCCTCCTTCACCACCCTGCAAAGAGGAAAGTGTTAATCAAAGTTTGGACAAGTTCTGTATTAGAGATCAGATTTAGGAGCAGTGAATAGATGCTCAGGGTTATTTAGCTATAAGCACACTAAAACAGGAAGTGGTTTTGCAAAAGAAGTGTATTGCTTAAAAAAATCAGGCAGAAATCTTACTCCTGTAATAATCGTGTATGGCAAGGTTAGCCTCTCACTCAGAGCTGCTTTTCTTATTCTATAGTGCATGGGAGCTCTGAGCCCTAAGGTAAAAGAGAGCATGAGCCATTGTGCTGCAGTTATTTATCCCTGGCTGTATCCAACCTGCCTGGCACTCTGTGCAGCTGTTTAGGAAAATATTCCTGCAACTATCAGATTGTGAGCTTAAAATAGCTCTTTTGTGAGATGTTTCCAGCATAAACCAAACTTGCACTGTCTTATCATATGGGAGTTGCAGAAGGGGAAATTGTACAAAAGCTTGGGCTTTTTGCCTTTGGTAACTTCCAGGAGAAAGTAAGGAGGGACAAAGTAAGAAAAGACACCAAAGCACATCCCATGACAATACAAAGCACAATTCATTGTAAGTGCTATACTTAATGATACCTTGGAACATTCTTATGAAGTTGGAATATTACTAAAAGTGCTGTTGAATAGTCACAGATTCCAATGGAAAAAATAATAGTTTGACTTGGAAGAGTTTTATTGGTCTTATCAGTGCTTCCTGCCCTCACTAAAGGGATGCCTCGTTTGTTCACATAATGTGCAAACTGTCTCATTCAGGCTGACAGGTTAGGGTGAAATGACACCAATTTCAGGTTACTGAATACTGTGCTAAAAGTTCTATTACTTCTTCTACTGCTACCCAGACAGCTGCAACATCCTTCCACGGCAGACAGAAAACTCCAAAGCAGAGGCAGGTGGATGCACAGAGCAGAAACTGGGAGTATTATCTCAGGTAGACAGTCCCTCTCACTGGTCAGGATGTTTGGTGTGATTTACTTCATGTACCTCACTGAGAATTTCTGAGCGTTCATTGACTTTGCAAGCTGGACTTCAAATCGCCATTTTCAGTTGTTGAATAAAACATATACAAATACAGAGAAATACACAAATATTTAGAATATATACAACTATACAGATAAATTGGCTAATGGTTGAGCATGAACTATCCAGAAGGGACTGAAACCAAGTACAATGATAGTGCATGATCTTTCTGGAATAGTCTGTAAGGAAATGCTGCATTTGTACTGCCACTAGAAGGCCGAACAGCTGATACAACTTTTAAGATATATTACAGAATAATAAAATCATGTAGCCATGGTTATCTAAATGTTACCTAGTACAGCCTACCCTAACCAAATCCAGTTGGAACAGGTTGCTCAGGACATTGTCCAGTCAAATTGTTAGTATTGCCAAGGTTAGAATTCCCACAGCTATTCCAGTGTTTGACCAGACTGAAGGTAATTTTTTTTCATTTATAATAAATTTGCTTTCCCATGCTCACCTTTGTCCTCTCCTTCAGCTGAGAACACTTTTGTTATGCCTTCCCCACACCATCCTGCTAGGTATTTGTAGACAGCAGTGAGATTTCCTTATACTTTTCTTCATAATAATGAGCAAGCTGTCCTTCCCAGCCTTGAATATCGAGTGCCTCAGGCCCAGGACCATCCAGCAACATCTTGCAGCAAAGCAAACTTGCAGCTTAGTGTTTGTGGTTCTCAAAGCACTGGGAAGAATACAAAAAGTATTCTACCCTCCTAGTCGTTCCTTCATTATGTCTGATTTGTCTGCCCAGTGTCTACCTCCAGAGTCTACGTGAAGGCAGGAGGATGAAGTACTTGTAGGGGTGGGCATAGGTGTGGTAATGCCAAGCCTGTCCTCCTTGCAGATAGGTTCAAAACCAGACTCTCACTAAGGATTTTTCCCTTCAATATGAATGAAGTCATGCTTAAGATTGCATACCTGAGGTAAATTAGGTCTCAACAGTGAGGTTATACTTAAAAGTCACTGTAGGTGGAGCATGAGTCTTAAATCAATCACTTGAAAAATTAAAGCAAGTCTGAGGTTTCAGAAATTAGTATAAAGTCACACAGAAAATCAGTAACAAAACTGGATTTCCCTTAGATGCACTGTTCATTAGCCTTCTTACTAGACCAGACTGCCTCTCACAGTCTCATATAATTCACACTCAGTATTTTCACAATTCCCCACTTAAGCTTCTGACAAGTGTTTTCAGGCCTAGAGGGAAAAAGATGCTTGTTTTCCTAAAATGAAACTGGAGGATTTTACTCTTTTGCTGTAAACTTTTCACCCCAAAACAGAAAGTAGCATCTCTGCTTTATCTGTCTGAAAAAGCAAAACCCTTGAGAATTTGCTTTCTTTATCCAAATGTTAACCTGTCCCTGTTATTGGGTGACGTGTTTTCAAACAGAAACACATACATGCAGAGGACATGTAAAAGTCCATCCAGTATAAGGAACTTCCATGATAGCACTTTCTCAGGGTTAGTAATGAGCACAGTGCTCTGACTGCATATGGAGCAAAACACACCTCTCAGCCTTAAGATGCAACTAGTCACCTGAACACATTTTACACCAAACTATTATGCTTACCTCATCTTACTTTTCTGAATGTGCACTGAAAATCATCCTTTTAATTGCTCTTTTGAAGTTGCAGCAGGGTAAGAAACAAGTTATTAACAGTGAAGAAAATTCTGGCCCATTACATTTTCTGTCTCTTGGATTATTTTAATGGGCTTGGGTTTTGGGGGGTTTTTTTGCAAACCTCTTGGACATCATGCTGGCCATGATACATTTTCCAGATAACTCACAAAAGTATACAATCCTGTCCATTTATGGCTTTGCCATAATGCTAGGCTAAGGGAACTCTCATTAGAGGCAGGACTTCTGCTTCTTTCTTAATGATAGAGGCCTAGAAATATTTTGTAGGCTTGGTCTTTCATACCAATATTAGATGTACTGTTTTGAAGAAGGACATATAAATTGGACTTTCTTCATGCTCTTGTTCTTTCCATCCTTTTCACTCAGCTTTTCTTTCCTCCATAGATTCAATCCGACTGTCTCCTTTCCTGTGATCTTCTAGAATCCTTCTCTTGATTAGGTGTTTGTGCCTGCACAAGTTGAACAGTTCTGTTCAAAAAAAGAAGTAGATGGACAGAGTAGCTAAGGAATGGCTAATGCTGCCTACACAAATTTAGTGGATGGTTACGGTCACAGACAACATGAGAGCTGTTAATCTTTTTTTCCTCTGCTCTTAGCAATACTGATCTGATAGCTTTTCTCAGCATTTCTTGGGGAGATGCTGACCTTTTTGAGTATTCCAGATTCATAGATTTTGAAGGCATTCCAAACCTCTAGGAAACTCTCAGGATGTGCCAGATTCAAGATCATGCTGCTGTGCACACCAGACCCTTTGGTAATTGCTTCACCTAGGAAAAGATATACAAACTACAGAAGAGCAGAGCATGGGAGAAGTAGCAGCATAGACATGACAATTCAAGAGATACACTATTGATAATTTCCTGGTGTTCAAGGTGACCAGTAGGCTGCACATCATAATGTAAGTGTACATTTCTTATCAGGGGAAAAATCACCTAGTTCAAACTGTTCATTTTCAAAGGACTCAGCATTCAGCCTATATTTAATTCAATTTTGAGCTAAAACTTCCATTTACATCCTAAACAGAAAAGATAGGCCAGTTCTATGAGCTTTTGAAGATACCTTTTAAGGTGAAGAATACAGAAGTGCTATACCCATGCTACTGCCTTCAAGTGCTTCTCTTGGACCCATTGTCGCATACAGGGAACTGGAGAAGTCATGTCACTGGCTGTTCTGCAAACCTGCACCAATCCTGCTGTGCAGTGGCTGAGTGGCAGATACTCTCAAGAGGCTTCTTGGTTCCCATATTAATAGACTAATCAGGAATAGGACATTCTTCTTCAGAAACAAATGTGTGTACACAAATTTACTGAAAAAAGCCTGTGTGGGGTTTGTTTGGGATTTTTTCTGAGCACAGGCTTACAGCAGTGCTATTAGGAGACAGGGAATTTGCATGGCTTTGTTCCTAGTTGGAGGGCATGTTCTCTTAAGGCTGTTTTCTCCTGAATTTTTCTCTGTGCCTCAATCATTTTATGTTACTGCTTCACATAAAAATGAACCTTTTTTTTTTCCAAAGGCTGAGCTGTTTGGAAATGAACATTTGAATTTGCATATGTTGGAACTGATTCATGCCTGGTGCCAGGAAGTGCTCTGTGCTGCAGAGAGGGGATCTGCAGCTGGCCGGTGCTGCCTCCAAGGCAGGCGATGCTGGCAGGAGAGAGAGCGTGGGCAAGGTGCCCAGGGAGAGAACTGATTCACAGCTTCCCCCTGGCAGCCTCTGAGCACGGAGCACCCCCTGGATGGTGCACAGAAGCTATTTCACATTAGGCACATACCCTGCCTTTGGCAACTGCCATGTTGGGCGGTATGTGCTGGTGCTAGATGTGAGAACAGCGGGCAGCACGTCATGGCACTTGCTGCTGGGGAGCTGGGAAGTCCTGGCTGCTAGCAGAACAGGCAGCATGCAGAGGTGGTAATGGAAGGCACAGGAATATTTTTTCTACAGCAATATAATTAATTTAAACTCATCGTGTGTATCTGTGCATTCGAGTGCACAGCAATATTCAAAATGCCAGCATGATGCATTTTACACTGCTTATAGGAAAATGGATTTCAATGTAATTAAAAAACATATCGTGTTCTTTCTCACCCACACACAGTTCAAAAAATGCAGGAATGCAATACAGATAATAGCAGCAGCTAAGGAGAGAAAAATTGTACATGCAGAAAGTCAGGGAATTAATTAAATTTTACCTGAGGAGAAGAGTATGCAGTCAGTCATCCCCAGTTCAGAATCATTCAGTTGCTGGGGATTTCTAGAGGCAAAGAGAGAGAGACAGAGCAATCTCTCTGCAGAGATGGAAGAGACTGAAGTTACTCCATGAAGCCTCTGAGCCAAAATTATTTTAGTCTCATGCCTGGACTAGCTCCATAGGCCTGGCATCATTCCCTCATGGATAGAAAGACTATATAGTGAAAGTAGCAACAACTCATCTTTCCATTCTACACTTCTTTCCAACCTCCAATCTGCCCTTCTCCCAGTGTCTTCTGAGAGGGCTCAGTAATGCTCCACTGGGAAGGATCCCTTGTCTGGATCCCCTGATCTCCCACCCATTCCTACTGGAACTGTTTTGTATCCAATGTCAAAAAACAACTGACAAGAGAGATAAGATTTTTCTGAGTTCACCAATTTACCCTTGCACCTCAAATTTTTTGTTTTGCTGGCTTTTGTTATTTTGTGAAATCCGCTTCCTTTTTATCTGCTCTGGGTTTCAGTTTTAAATTTTCCCTTACTTTCAGTGAGGCCTGGCCTGTAAGGAGCATACTGCTAAGTAAGGAATGTTGGCAGTATTTTACATCTGAAAAAGTGACATTTAACACCTTTGCTAAAACAAAATGTGCATGATTAAGTACTTTTTCTAGCTGGAATAATTAACATATATACCTAAATTTAACTTCTTTTTTTATTTTCAGCTTACAGTGCATCTTTATGAATCTTTGATATTTGTAAGGGTCTGACTTCTCATGATTTTGTATGTGAGGAATAGACCATAAGTTTAGCCTTGAACATGAAACCATAGACATAAGATTACCTGAAATATTCATTATCTGCATGCCTGTCCCACAGAGTTTATGTTGCCTGTTGAACCAATTCAAATGAGCTCAAATGAGCTCTGAATGCAATTTTCAGAAGTGCCCAATTCAAGACTGGTTCTGCTCCTTTTGAAGCCAGTGATAAAGCTTACAAGGACTTCAATGAAAATAATAGAGTGTAAGATATTTAAAATTATTCACTGAGCCTTGGCAGCCAATAAATTCTGTGTTGAGGTTTCACAACACACAGCACTTTCTCCCCTGACACAAGGGCACAATGTGTCCCCAGTCATCTCAGCGATGTGAGAGGACCACAAGCAATACAAACTGCAGCAATGATAAAATCAGCTGGGAGAAACGAGCGGGAGGACAACAAGGGTGATGAAAAAAAAGATAATGGAAAAAAAACAACAAAGAGGAAGAAAGAACTGTCAACTTCAAGGTTATTAGAGATCGTGAAAGGAGAAAGGATGAGGGAGGAACATCAGCCAAAAGGGGAAAGAGAAAAAAAGAAGCAAAAGGGAGAGAGAAAAAATTCTGAAGTGGAAAGAAAAGACAACGAGGAGGAACAGGGATTTGGAAAAGGAAAGAGTAGAATGTGGAAGAGAAGTGCTGATAAAGAATTTGGATAGAAGGCAGTCCATGTGACAAAAGCAAATGGAGGTTCTAATTTCACTGAAGAAAAAGGAAAAACGTTTGAAAATATGATGAAAGAGGCACCAGGAAAGAAAAGGAAAGGAGTAAAATGAAGAGTGAAGAAATACGTAGATGTGGAGCTTCACTGAAGGAAATCAGGGGTAAAAAAAGTCTGTCTTAACTAAACAGTCTTTCATTGCAAATTTGTAGATAGGTTGTGTAGGTGGTGGAGGGTTTTTGTCTAGGCATCAAAAGAAAGTATCACAGAAATTCAGAAATCAAATGGTATGGTGAAAAATAGACAATAAAAGACAACAGAATCAAAGTGGAAAATCATCTGTGTTCCTACTGGAATTGGAACAGAAAACGACTTTTCTGTTTTCATGAGGAAAAGAATCAGCCATGTTCCCACTTCACATACTTAATTAGAGCTTGACAATCTACCAAAATACCTGGGACTGAAAGTAAAATTTGAGAGATATACACATCCAGATTGCTTTCACAGAGCTGACTGAAACAGTAATGGCTGGGAGGCATTGCTCTGACTACTCAGAAACATGAGGACAAAATGAGATGCTGATTTCTGTCCAGTTCCTGCTAAATAGGTGTTTTCACAACAGTAACCACAACACTGCCTCTTAGTGACACACCTGTGGCCAAAAATCTCTGCCGTGGACCACACAGCTCTATCCAAGATCTTGTTTCTTGCCCTGGAATGCTCCCTGCAGCTTTGTGGTGAGTGGCATAGGAAGAAACTGGAGGAAAACTTGTTCTCTCCTTTGGCCTCTTAACTAGTTAGAAGGAGGACTGGTTTGTGAAGAGCTGCAAGACTGTTGTTTTTCAGAAGCCCTTAAATTCAAAGAGGGATAGACAAACAATTAACTTACTGTACCTTACAGGAAATTTCAATTTTTAGTTTGACAAAGCTGCTTCCCATCCCTTTCCTTTCTTGCCCTCTCTCCTTTTTTCCTCCTTTCTTGTGTATTCAATTCAGGGAATTGAACATAATACCTTTACAATTTTACTTTTTTTACTTTTTTTTTTACTTCAGCTACCTCACTAGGAAAAAAAAAAGAAACCCACAGTATTTTGTTCATGAATCTATGTGTAGTTTCAGAAGACATATGACTTTATAGCTGCAAACAGAGCAGTGAATAAGAATCTGTACCTATAGCCTCTTTTCTTCTTCTGTGTAAAGTCATTTAGCCTCTTTATGCCCAAATTTTTCTTTGCCAAATTCTTCCCTTTTTTCAAAGCAGTACTGTGAGACTTTATCCCATAATATTTGTAAAATACCCTCAGATCTTCAGATGAAAGACAGAAATGCAAGTATTGTTGTGTCTGTCTTCCAGCCTCCCAACCTATGAATTCCATTCTTTATGATTCAGTCCAATAAAACAGAATCTCAAATAGATGGAAACCACTAGACAATAAAAAATTCTGTATTCTACTACGAAAAAATCCCACAGGAAACAATTATATTTTTCTAGCCTCTCTGATCCTTCATCAGAAAATCACCTCTACTACAGAGATTGACACCATGGTGAAAATAAAATTATGGGAAAGATATAATTTTGTATTAAATTCCATTTCTTTTGCAGTGTGGAACATTCTGAAGAAGCATTCCAAATTTTTGCACAACTTCCTGGTTTATTCCCCTGTTCAGTATAATTTTTCTATTGAGTTGCTGGCTACATCTGCTTTAAATATTTAATTACTAATTTATAGGATATTCTCTCTGGTAGACTATATTACTGATATGTGTTTTCACTTCTCAAGGGAAGATTGGATGCACGATGTAGGAGGTGCTAAGTGCTGTAAGCAAGGCAGTGAAGGTAACATCAGTCTTCCGTGCTGAAACACCATCTTACTGATGACAGGTCAAGAGAGGTATTTTGTAGGAACTCATTAAAATTGGCCAGTGTGATAGAAATGACTGGATTTGTTGTTTTCCACAGGAGCAGATACCCTCAGCACAAAAATAAAATGTTGAAGCAGTTTCTATATCTTTATAAGTATGTTTTAGAGGTAATTTATGTTTTAAAATAATTTGCAAAGTAAGTCAACTAAAGTGATACACAATAATAAGGACAAAACTACCACACGGTTCTGTCTTTGCACCTTTATGTAAAATCATATTTGCTCTCAAGCTAGTTGAGCTATAAATCTAAAGATGTAAGCTACATGAAGCTTATCTTATCACACTCCTGTAGACCTAGATAAAACCCTAGGAATATAAGTTTCAATATGAGTCATATTTGTAGCACACTGTGCTGATGAAGCTGAGGTTTTCTTGTGTGAGCTGAGGTTTCAACAAGACTTTTAACCATGGATGTTTGGGAAAACCTCCCCAGAGCCCATTAGGGCATTGCGTCCATTTCCTCTCCAGTCACAGGAATCTCCCTAAGTTCTTCAAGCTGCCACAAGTCTTTTTTAATTGATGCACACCTTCACTACTTTCTGACGTGAAGAATCTGTATCAGGGCTTAAGTGTATTTTTCTCTGTTTGACTCTCATCTTTTATTCATTCCTGCTATTGAATCTAAGCCCAGCTGCCACACATGTTGCTGTTCTGCTGCCTGCCCTGCTTTCTGCTTCTGCCTGTGTTCCTAAAAGTGCTTCTCTGGGATGGTCTTGTGAAATGAATGGGACATCAAGGCCTTCCTAACTGCATTCCCCTTCACTGACAAGCTCTTTCTTTTACTGAATGCCCTGAACTTGTAGTCAAGTGCTAGTGTTTTATGACCCAAATTTCACTCTTGTCACCTCCCTTGTTACACCACTAAGCATTTCTTTTGCTGCAGTAAGCCATTATATAGAGTCTACAAAAAAAGTCTGATCATGCCAAATTATATTCACTTTGAGTAAGTGAGGAAAATGGTGTATCTCTTTTTCCACATATTCTGATGCTCATTTTCAAAGGATTTCACATCACCTGCCTCTTACAAGCACCCATGCATTGTTGCACGTACATGATTGCTGAGTCAACATGTGTAGGTAGTTGTTGATACTAAGGTAGCAGGGTATATGCAAGTCCTACAGTCTGAAAATACAGACTCCCAATTCCAGTAGCATGAAGGCTTGCAGTTGTCTCCTTATCTAACCTACTTAGGATAGCAAATAAATACTGTAATAACTTCATAGTTGAAACAAACTGCCACATATCTGCATCCTGTGTTTCACAGTGTTAGAAGCACTTCCCACAGAATGGAAACAGCAAGAATGATAAATGTATCAGGGTTTTTAAACGTTCCTACCAACTGCATTAAACTGTCATTTCCCCTGTTACATTTAGGTAAATATAAGCCTATGAGATTTGAAAACAAATATTATAGTGTCAAAATCAAAATCTGAAAGGTCTTTTTGAAATCCTTGCCTTAGTAAAGATCTGTTTTGGTTTAATCAAAAGTATGATTTTAAACTAATGTGAACTGTGCAGAGCCCTTTGTGAAGATACTCGATTCAACTTATAGCTGGATGATTTCTTCTTTAGCTTCAATTGCCTGATTTTTTTAAAAAATGACACAAAATAAGCTAGTTTTAAAATTTTGTAAGACTGTCCAAATGAGGTGTAATGGCCTTATTTTAAGGCTTGTTGATGGGAAGTACTGGTGCATCTTATAAATCCTGTTTGTTAAGACTCTATTAATTATACTGCCTGAAACAAAAATCTTGGAAAAGATGATAAATAACATTGTTCAGTTTGCTAATAGCTTATTCTCAAAAGAGTTGAAAAGTCTGGAGAGGAAAATGGTGGCTTCAGATTGTGGGTTCATAACGAAGGACTCCTTGTAGTGCCCCAGACAGACTGCAGAGAAACAGTCCCATGGCTCCTGATTCTCCTTTATTCATTTAAATGCCATGGACATTTAGAGGCAAAGTTTAGTCAATTCTTTTAATTAATTCCTATTACCATATCTTTTGATTCAACATCTTAGAGACTTCGGCCGGGCTTTTCAGTGATGCAGCTAGCCTTGATGGAAGTAGGAAATAGGCATTGCAGATCACTGAAGCTACCTAGCACCAAAACCACATGAAGCAAGAGAGTGTCTCTCTGTAGATCTTGAAACAGTTGCCTTAAAAGGAAAATAATGGGAACATCTAAATACTTAGATATTGAGTATTTAAACTATAAGACCATTCATATAAAATTCCTGAGCACTTATTTTTTTAATTTAAAGAAATAACCGAAATTTATGCTAGCCATGTGCAACCAGAGCAAAGAGTGAAGGGTAAGAGCTTCATTCCATATGGACTGAGCTATGACTCCTTTATCAAGGGTCATATTTTTACCTAATTTTTATCAGAAGAATCTATGCAGAAATTATGGGGTTTATCTTACTATAAGCATAAGATGGATGTGTACTGACAACTTGTATATTGGTGTTTAAGATATTAAGAGCCACAGTGATACACCTTCTAGTCAAGATCATGGTCATATGTTTGGTCCTGTGCAAAGACATAAAACAGGAGAGAATGAGAATTGTCTCTAAGGATGTTGTGTAGACTTGTCCAAAGTGCACAGACTGTTCTAGGGAGGAGAAATTTCAGCGATATAGTGAATCCCAAAAGTTTTGCCAGCTCAC
This sequence comes from Myrmophylax atrothorax, assembly GCA_026770055.1. Classification (NCBI taxonomy): domain Eukaryota; kingdom Metazoa; phylum Chordata; class Aves; order Passeriformes; family Thamnophilidae; genus Myrmophylax; species Myrmophylax atrothorax. The sequence goes on along the minus strand of JAOXXN010000446.1, from coordinate 99,176,710 downwards.
ATCCTGGAGCTGCTACCGTATTTTAGTGTTTTCTATAGTTGAAGATCATATGAGAACTCCATTTAATACGTTCCAGTTCAGTTTATGTTTTTCAAGGTAGCATTAATCATGTTTGAAGTTTGGCCCTGCTGAGCTCCTCAAAGTAGGTAATGTTTGCTAGCTTCAAAGAGCTAAAATTCAGCATAATGGAATGTGTCAGCCCCCTTGCACTGAATTCTGTGCTGCTTAATTCCTGATTTTAAGAAATGTTCAAGTCCCTGCAGAAACCTTTGAGAAACAGAAGTTGACCAGTATGGAGCAACTTTGAGGAAAGCATGCAAAAGCATACATGTAACTAAAGGGGGAAAGCCAAAGTCTGCATGGACTCTGAATTCAAATAGTGGAAAAATTCAATGTTATGGTAATTGGATGTTTCAGAATGCAACATCTGAATTTGTGTACAAGCTTTTTTGAATGTCAATGCTTTCTTCAAATGAAGCTTTAAAAAGTATGGCTAAAATTCAAATCTCAGGCTGAAGAAAAGTGACTTTCTGGAATTCATGTAACATTTATTCAGTAAAATGAATATAAATTAATTCTTTCTTTGTCTTTTCTGTGATTTAGTGTAGCAGTTCAAATACCAGCTAATGATTTTACTTAGCATTATAATGTAGCTTTTTCTGTGATGATCGCAATCATCTTTGCAATGTAGAAAAAACCATCCATTTTCTTTGATGACTCTTAACATTGTTCTAATATTAGAAATTCCACTGAAGGCTGTACCATCAGTGACTTCTTATCTGGTTGGTGTTTGGGAGGGTTACCATTTCTCTGCAAGAATCCAGTGTTACTTCCCTACATACACGTTTCCTTTTCCTTAGGCATTTCCTTCGCTTCATGGAGAGGAGAAGGGGTCTCTCCATGGTGCGACCCCATGACACAGTGCAGTGGGATTGGAGCAATAGCTCCAGTAGGAAACAAAATGACTCGCTGTAATGTTGGCCATTACAATACACACCATGGGAATATTCCTTTTGGTGTCGATCCTACTCATTCCTGGTGGTGTAGAGATGTTGGGCCGCTGCTGGAAATCTCACTACTCTGCCAGTACTTGAGATATCCAGAAAGCATTTGAGTGGGCAGCTGAGGAGTAGGAAACAAAAACATTTTATGAATGAAAATGTCTGTCCCTGGTATGGAATTAAGCTCAGGTTTACCAATGGTTAGAAGTTCCCAGGGCTGGCACCTGAGGAAACAAGGACCGAGCCAATGGATATTTTTTAATGGGCAGCTGTACCTTTCCTGTCAGTAACTGCTCCTTATCTCTTTCATTATTATTCCAGGTGTCCCACCCCTGGGTGTGATGGCTCTGGGCATATTACTGGAAATTATGCTTCCCATCGAAGGTAAGTAAAGAGAAGGTTCTGTTATTTAAATCAAATAACTGAAGGGCTAGAAGGGACCTCAACTGACCTCACTTTCCTCTCCATACTAAGGTAGGGCTGAGTGCTGCACGTAGACATGGGCTTGTCTAACTTGTTCTATTTATCACCAATGAATAACATTTTTCAGCTTCAGCATGGCTCACTGCCCAAATAGGTAGGAAGATTTTTGCTAATATCTAGCAAAATCTTCATACAAAATAAATTCAGGTTTTCTGCCTTCTCTGTTAGCCCAAGGAAGCAATTCAAAATTTGTAAGTTTCTTTTTTTCTGAATGACTTAACTCTTCCCTTCACAGTCTGTACTCAAATTCTACTCCTGCATCTTTTTCCCACAAATTATATTTCCTGATTATTCCTGTCAGTCTCTTCCAGATTCCCTCTATATTCCTGGAAACGCAAAATTGAACCCTGTTCTTTATCTCCTCTCCCAACTGAAGCCTCAGCAGCTTTAATCAGAGGGAAAAAAGTATCTCTTTCATCTAATATGCACGAGTCTTGTTAGTACATTTCAGAATAAAGTTTGGCTTATGCTTAAATTGCAACACATTGTCAAGGCAGAATAATGGAAAGAGAATTTATGGATGAAAGCTGTTACCTTAACTGCCTAAACTATAACTGTGATCCTTACCAAGGGCCAAAGAAAGCTTCCCATTTACTGATTATAGAAGTAGTGGTACAAATGCTGTGTAATTAGCAAGTCCCTGTGGCTGTTTGAGAATTGTAAAGCAGTAGAGAAGAGCTGCACCATATTTTGTAAATATCTATTCACTGTTTAATCAAAGAATAGGAGTGTAGTCCATCTCTCTTTTGCTAGTAAGGGCTCTTTATTTCCATGTAGACTAGTACTGTTGAGTCTGGATATTTGCTTGCTTCACTAGGTCCCTGTAGTTTTACAACTGGCTGTAACTAGTCAATACACAATGCACAATTCTGAGTTTAAATGTATTCCCAGTAAAAGTAACAAACAATTCAAAGTCAAAACATAAATAACATAGAAATTGAGAGTGTGCCATATTTTTACATGCTATAAAAATGAATGATCACAATATTAATTTCTGTAATGCAGTGTTAAACATCAAAAGTACAAATGACATTATAAAGGAAAAAATACAAACATCTTAAAAGCACTTACATGATGTAGGAGATTAAATCACAATTTCAAAGGGATTTAAAGTCAAATTTAGAACTTTATCTAAATCCACTATATGTGGATTTATCAACTCACACTCTACCAGTATTATACTTGGTGCAGCTCTACCCCAACTTTGATGTTTCAGGAAGTTAAGTGTTTGATCATCTATTTAACCAGAAACAGACAGGAGAGTGAAGACACAGAAGGAAAGTGTTACTAACAAGAAACCTAACAGCTGGCACTGTTGGCAAGGGAGAATCACCGAATGTTTACTCATTTTTTAAACCCCTTCCCTGAGCAGTGTCTCCTGGCCACTGTAGGACTGGACCATCAGCTGGATGGTGTTACCTGCTTCCGTCTGTAATTCTTACATTCTTGTATTTTTGCAGATGAGTGCTGGACCAAGTTTTCATTTGATTCTGCAGCATACTCTAGTACACATAAAGATATGAAAAGTAATTCTGCAAAAACTAAGGAGTCTGGAATTTGTCCAGTCCATTGAGATTTGACACATTCAACCTTCTGAAATGCCGCCATATCTGTATTGACCACATAACTGCTTAATTTTTCTTCCAGAAAGGCCTCTGGCAGCCCCAAGTCTTTGGCTGCCTGTGGGCACAGGAGCACTGACACTGTCTAAGTAATGTCTTCTTTGCTTAAAGCCATCAATATCCCCAGGAGACCTGTCCCACTGGCACAGAGCCAGCCTGACACTGTTCAGGTCGTGACACCTGTCGAGGCCATTCCTGAGGTGGTGGGGCTGGCAAAAGCATTCAGACCAGTAGCCTAAATCTGATGCTGATGAGTGTGAAGGACCCCTCAGCACATTCTCAGTTGAGCTTTCTAATTGCCACACTGAAAATTTAGCTCTGCTTGCATGAGTTAACATTTTTGTATGTGTTTGACACCATCAGTTAAAACAGTCTCAGTTTCAGAAGGAAAAGAATGATAGACAGACTTCTCTCCTAAATGGCTGCTGAAGTGCCTGGGGATCATCTGTATTTAAAATGGCTGCTCAACAGCAAGCACACATGGAGACACATTTAACTCTCCCATAACTCTGCAGCCATTCAATCTAAGCCAGAAGTTATATCAGCATGTGCCAGTGTTGAATTTCCCTCATTTTCTTTTATCTTCATATATGAGAAATTAAACTGATACAAAAATTAAGTAATATGCTTACCTTGTTATAGCTTTTGATTATTATAAAAATTAAAGTAAAGGCTCCTCCTAGACATATATTTTCTCAGTGAATCCACTGTCAGAGAAAAAATGAATTAATCATAACCTCAGAAGCTGTCTGTTGGAAATGTCTCTTTAGAGGACCTAAAAGATCTTAGAATTTTCTAATAAATCATAGTGCTAGAATAGAAGGATTGACTACAGAAAGATGATGCACCAAAATACCAATAATTGGGTGATAATTAAATTGATTTAACACGTTAAAAGCTTTAAATCATTAGTCAAGGCAGAAATTCTTTGTTCAGATTTTGTTATAAAAATGTCATCCTCTACAAGCATACCCATCTGTACACCTACTAAAAAAAGTCTTGCTTTCTAAGAAATTTCTATTAACTATTTAGTTTTCAGATGCAAATCCTGATTATTCTCACACAGTGGGTACGACTGGTCTCAGAGATAAACTAGGGGTATCTTTAACCCCATCCCTTTCCCTTCTCTCTCTTCAGTCCAAGTTGCATGGGGGCAGTGAACCAGCCTGTTCCTGTACTGGTCCCTTGCCCCAGAGCCAGCTTCTTCTTATTCTAAATCCCTCAGACTCTCTTCCTCCTGCCTCTGTCTTTGTACGGATAATATTATTATTTTTGAAGAAGACTATTATTAATTGGCACGGGCTTTCTGAGGTTTAGTTTGTACACAGGGAACTATGGTACTTTGGTGTCCACTATGCAAGTTGGAATAAAGAGAGGTTTGCTTTGAAAAGGAAAATGGTCAGAAATTAAATGGGATGAGAGCAAAGGTCCAGGCATCAGAGCACAGATACCTACACTATGAAATTGCTAACATGACCTCTGGCATGGTACTGACCCTGGGCCACTGAAACTCTCCAAGGCAATTCTAAGATATGATTTGCAGCTCAGCATGGTTCCAGATCATTCTCTACAAGCAATATGAGTGTAGCTGTCCTGCTTTACAGAGATAGAGAGCTTAGCTGTACAAATATGAGCTTGCTGGTCTTGTGCTAAAGCAATATTCGACATCCCTTCTGTTTGCCACTGCAGATGTAGCCATGACATCTCACTGAAAGTTTCTAAGTAATACACTAAGTCCAGTATCTTGTGCCAGCATTCCTCTATTTCTTTAATTAACTTATTTATGACTTTGCAGCATGTAAACTCTGCTTTTCTCTATTTTCCATTTACTAACACAATATTCTGTCTGTGATTGCATCAGCCTTTTCTCTGCTTCTTCTTCTCAGCCCTCACTAGTTTTTGACAAGGCAAAATAACTGAAAATTTTGCTACCACTGTTTATGTCTCTTCTTCCTGAAGACAGGACCTGTTACACAACACTGAAGTACCTTTTGTCATGCTGAAAACAAGAATTTAATCTTCTATTTTGTATCTTTCTCTATGGAAATTTTTCTTTGGTGACACTTCTTTGTCATCAACACTTTTGAAGGTGTTCTGCTGATGGATTTCTTTATTTAATGTTGGTGGTTAAGATGGCAATAACATTAATATAGAGGACAAAGTATGGGGTTTTGGTAGACATTTTGTATCCTCAGATATCAGCTACTTAAAAAATTTAAAATATCTGTTAAAAGTCGTCAAGCCTACTAGGTGGTTTCTGTAGGGAATTCTTTGTATGCAAAGGAAAGCTGTAGGGAATTCTTTGTATGCAAAGGAAAGGTGAGTTTGTGGAGTTGAAAACTACATTCTCAGTGTCTAGTTAAATGTAACATTGGTTAGCCTGACATATAACTTTGTCTCTACCAAATCTTTTCACCTGGGTGAGCTCTGAGCACTCAAACTCCTTCTCTGGAAGGCACTGAAAACTCTGAGCTCTGACATGCTTTTATTCAGCCATTCTATAGGATTGTTAGGTGATGTCTGAGAAGGTTTGATAGTGTTTCTAATGTGCTCCCAAGAGAATTCTTTAGTCCTACAAAGAGATACTCTTGCTTTTTCTATTCTTCCATCCCTCTCAGACAGAGAGAACATAATGTCTCTCAGCCCTGAATCACCGGCCTCTGTTCCTCTTAAAGATGCCACTGCTGCTGCTGAGTCAGCTGGAGGGATTGTTAGGCACAGGGTTTGAGAGCTGCTTTCCCTGGCTCCTCGGGGGCTGCCTGTGCATGTGGTCTGCACAGCGCTGGCAGTGCTGTCCAGCATCACAAACCCGATGCACGGATTCCCCCTCGTGGTGGCTGCTGCAGCTCTCCTTTAACCCACTTCAGCTTTGATTTTGGAAACTGGACAGGATTGCTATTCTACCAGTTTCTGAGACAGAAAGTGTGTGCCTGGTAAAGTGTACCCAACAATGAGAAATTGCATTCTAAAATGTTTTCTTTCACACAGTCTTTCAGGCTGTCCACGAGCAAAGAAAAGTGGGATCAGGATAGCACAAAGCAAGGAAGACAAAGAAGACCAAGAGCCAATTAGGTGAGAAAAAATACTGTCAAAGGGACTTTGTGTGTTTCATAAGGTCATAAATATCTTCAGGCTTTTTATTAGGCAGAAATGTTACTGTGTGATAGTTACCCAAGAGCAGATGACCACATGGATTTCTATGAGCACAATATTAGCCAAGGACACAATCTTCTATTATTTAGAAACAGTTCAGAATTCTTCCTTTTCACATGGAATTTTAAAAAAATTTAGATGTTTATCTCCTAAAATCCCCTTAAATGTGTTTGCATTCTACACAAAACATACATGCTAAATAAAGTAGTTACGGGAATAGAGAATTGAGTGTTTATACAAGATTGCTGCAACAAATCTGACTGTTCCTGCAGTTTGCAAGAGAAACAAATGCCTACCTATAGGTCTTGGTTTCTTCTTGCAGGGTGCTCTAATATCAATGGCCACTGAACTTGGTGAATTTAGTGACTGCTTAGAATATTTGGCACTGATCCTTAGTGAAGAGTTGCAGCAATATTTTAGTGTAGGACAAAGAGTGAAATAACTGGCCTCGTTTAGATGTTTATGTAGCAACATACTGAAAAAACATCCCATAATTTTTTTTAAACATTTTACTTTGAAGCTTCTAACCTGTTCCTTCTAACCCTGGTTATTTGTTTTTTAGCTGTATACAGAGCAAGTGTGTGGGGGGATTCCCAAGTAAGGAGAGCCATCAGATGAATTCAGAACTGCCTTCAGTGATCTCTCTAGGCTGTAGCACATAGCGTGATATAATCAGCCCTATTCAGAGAGTGGTTAAAGGTGCTCAGCCTTTCTCATGAGGTGCTCTGATCACCTCATAACTGACTGTGTATACTTGACGCTTTCATGACTTCAGACAAGTTTTCTCTGAGTTCCATACATATAAATAAAATGCACCAAGGATTATACTAAGTAGGATTTGATGCTTATAGGGTTTTTGTGGCCAATTTCTCTGATGAGCAGAGCTCAGTAGCCAGCATTTCAATTCCAGTGATATTTACTGTAATGAACACCTGCAATTCAAATATGTATCTCAGTCCTTTCATTCCAATTGCCTAATACCAGCAGCTGCATCTACTACTCCTTAGAATTTATCAAAGAACATTTTTTTTCAAATTAGTAAAGTTCTGCTTGTAATTTTACCCACTACAGGGTGTCTTGACTAATTTTGAGATCACAGCGCAGGATTATTCTTTTCTTTTCATGTCAGGTTTATTTTGACTTTGTTGTAGAAGCTTCCAGGTATATGATGGCAAGGCAGTAAAGTTTCACTCATCTATCTGCTCTCCAGATGTCCTGTTCCTGGTTGTGATGGTCAAGGTCATATAACCGGCAAATACGCATCCCATCGCAGTGCATCAGGGTGTCCTCTAGCTGCCAAAAGGCAAAAGGATGGGTACCTAAATGGCTCACAGTTCTCTTGGAAGTCAGTGAAAACGGAAGGAATGTCATGTCCAACGCCAGGATGTGATGGCTCAGGACATGTCAGTGGTAGTTTTCTTACTCATCGTAGGTAAGTAACTATGACTTATATTTTTCACTTAAGCTTATTCTTTAAATCAGATTAGCAAGATTTGAAATACAGCTTTTTGTCATGGCATCTCTCTGTTCCTTTTGAATTTCATTATTACTTTGAAAAATAATCTGCTTACATGTATTTGTAGGTAACTGGAAATACAGACACACCATTTTTTTATGCAAGCCCTTGCAGTTAGAGAAATGAATTGCAGTGTATAATACATGGAAAATTTTAGGGGAAAAAATCATGCATGGCAGTAAGTGTAAATCTCCTATTGCTTTATTGAATAATTCTGGACAACCTTAACACAGACTTTGTAATACCTATCTGAGTCCCCCTCATTTTCAGAGATGACAAACACATTCTTGATTCTCAAACATCAGAGCATGGAACTGAAGAATTTAAGGAACAAGTTTCATAGAAACAAGCACTTTTATTCATTTGCTAATGAAAATGTTTGTTTAAAAGAATAAATGAAGAATACAGAACATTGTTTAAAACCAATGCAATACAAATATTTGACGAAAGAAATAAAAAGCCCAATTTTTCATAAACTTAGCAAAAATAAGAGAAATTCAGTGATGAAATTTTGTATAGCTTTTAAGAGGAAGAGAAAGCAGCCAGTCTATTAGGGATAAAATGCTGCCAATTTAGATACTAGATTATGAAGAAGCAAGTGTGTTCTTGGAGCTCTGGGTGGGAATCTCAATGTCAACATGACTATAATGTCAAAGCAAATTTCTTATTATATAATCACTAATATAAAACTCTGTAACTTCTAATATGTCAAGCCAATGTCGCTAATTTGTCACTCTTTGCAGGCAGACCTCAGTTGAACTTCGGTACCTTTTAGTTATCTAAGCCAACTTGCTCTTGTTCTGTAGTCAGTTCTAGACACAGAGGTGAAAAGTGTTCTACTTCTTCCTTCTCTTGCCTATTTTCTTTGATTCTTTCTTTGACAATGCTTTATAGCTTCACTCAGAAGCCTTCCTTACCTTAACTTCAACCCTCCAGACTTTATGCACATAGTTCCTATTTATTGTTTAGGCTCAGAGCTGTTTTTCTGCTCTGTGTTTGTGTGGTACCTACCATGAAGGGATCCTGGTCCATGACCTGAGGCACTGAGTGAGTGGTCAAACGTATTACACAGCCTGAGGCTCCCATAGGCTTCAGGAAGTAGCAGATGCAAAAACCCCAACCATTTGTGCAGATACCACATGTGGGTTTAAATGGCTGATTTTCAGTAAATTATCAGTATTAGTGTTCATATTTCAGTTTAGCTTTCTTCATAATGATGTAACATTTATTTAACTCGTAGAGATCTGTCATTAAAACTTCAAAATTATTTTACCTTCAGTTGAAAGGTACAATATAGTTCCTGGGAGATTGCTTGCAAGGAATATACACATAGTATTACATAGTATTTACATTTTTAAGAAGAAGAGTCTTGCAACGAGAAGAAAAATTAACTTCTAAAAAACACTAAATGTAACAGTTTACAGAGCAAATTTGCAATGGAGAAACCTGAATGTGACATTTAGCTACACAGCAGCCATGTATGTTCTTTAGTCCCAACTTAAGTAGAAACTGAGACAGGTAAAAGTCTTACCTTATAAGATCAGTTTTTGAGCAAAAATATCCATTGTTAGAAGAGAGCACCCCAAGATGAAAGGTTGCTTATAAAGAGTGACTAAAGTAGACTGATCCTACTTAATTGTCTTGATGTGACAAAAGGCCAATATTCTAAGCTGTGAGTGAATTTAACAACTTCTCAAAGCTTCCATAAGCAATGCCAATATTAATAACAAGCCATATTATTTTAATAGTATTATTAATTATTGTAGAATTGTTAAGACGCTGTTAAAAATGCTTGGTTCATGTTAACACACAAAGAAAAGAGCATGGAGCCATTTTATCCAGATGCTTTAGGATAGCTTAAATGGCCTCCAGCTGCTGCTCAGAAAGGTAGATCAAGTGGAATATTTATCAGCCTTAGTGATACATCTTCTCAAATGGCATTTCATGCCTGTATATGGATAACTGAATCAAACTCTGCATGTAGGATTGATACTCAGAACAATTAATTTACCTAAAGAATCTGCCTATAGGTGATGTAGGATGCATTTACTCCTCTTACAGTTAATGGAATCAGTGGATCCTGGAAAACTGTTCACTTCGCTCAGTGAGGTAGACATCTGCCTTTAATCAGAGTTGTGCCCTAAATGTCACTGAGTGCATCAGCAGGGAGTGGGTTTCCCCTGCCTACAAATAGACACATTATGCCATTTCAAGTGTACTTAGGGCATGCAATATGGCCATGGTGAGTTGGCCAAAGTGCCTGAAGATTTGTGAGACTCCGTTCTTTGATTATGACAGCTGAGAGCGGATAGTGCCTCACAGGGAATCTGCAAGGGTGCTAGTCTTGCTAAATGAATGGGCCTCAGAGCTCCATGGCATGTTCCCATGCAGACATTTCAGCCTGGCTGTCATAATGTGGAGCTCAATCCCATGTAAATTACAGACTATGCATTTTCTTGCGTAAGGATGAAATATCCTCTCACTTTTAGTGTGCCCGTTTTAACAGCTGTGATCTTGTCTTCTACCTCTAACAACATTTTGCTCTACAGCTATGGCTGTAAGTCTCAAATTCTCACCATCTGAACAGAAGCAATGCTATGCCAGTTACACAGTGAGACCAAGGTTAGGACAGCCTTTTTCAGGTAGAGCTGTGTTCAGCATGTGTGGGGAGAAGGCAGGGCTATGGCCACCAACTGGGTCACTAACAGCTCCTTAGGCAGTAGTTAGGGTCTTCATTCTTGCCAGTACAGCTTGTTGCTCTCCTAATTGGTGATTTTTCATTCCCAGTGCAAATATTTTTCTATTAGCAGACTTCTCTAAGCATATATATATATATTAATTGCATGTACAGTTGTCCTTTATGTGTTCTTTGAGATTTTTATATTCTGCCATTTGTATACAGCTGTTAATATGCTATTATTCAAGCAGCTGTGGTACTCTGGAAATGAGCTGCAGAATGGCTTGTGAAAATGATGCCAATTGTTGAATTAATTAAATATATATTAGGAGAAATGTTTTTGAGGTAAAGATTTCTTAGAGCTGCTGTTGACATTGAACACATGATGTCATTCCACTCATATCAATGGACCCTGGAGATGATCCATAAGGGCTGCTAAATCAGTTAAAACCTGCTCCAACTGGTATCATATAGTCTGGAATTTAAATATATGTATATTCTTACATTCATGCTTCTAAAGTAGAAATAAGTAGCCAATGGAAGAAGTAATAAATTTCAGTAAATTTTGAATCCTACCCTATGAACAAAGGCACTAACAAAGGTTTCTGTTTTTTTAATGTTTGCCTGCCTGTTCTGTAGAAATTTCTATGAATTGTTTTATTTTGTAAAGGAGTTTGCATTAGAAAAGAATGGCAGCAGAGGGTTATCAGTAGGATTAAGAGTGCTATGCTTCAGAAAGCAGCTTCTGCTAGCAAGAGAGGCCAGTGTGAAATTAGGTGACCTATCATTAATACAAAAATGAATTGGAAGGCATGTAAGCATGGAGTCAGTAGATAGGTAAATTAAATAGGTTATAATGAAATGTAAATTGCTTATTATACTGTAGCTTGGTTCTTGAACAAGCCCTTACATCCTCATATTTGATTTAAGAAGATTTTTCTGGATGGCATAATTTCTAGTACTGTGATCAGTGGGGGACTTTGTCAGAATATACTTGGATTTAGCAATCCTGCTCCTTTGCACAGAAGAGGAAATGTGCTTGTGCTGACTTCAGTGGAAATCACATGCAGAAATGCCTTTTCAGATCTAAAACAATGTTCTTGCTCCCATCTCCTGCCCACTTTTATTTACATCAGTGTTCACCCATTTCAAACACAGTAAGGCAGCTTTTAGATTCCCTTTACTATGGAAAACTGTTGTGGTTTAGCCCCAGTAGGGACCTCAGCCCCACAGAGTTGCTACTCAGTTCCAGCAGGATGGGGGGAGAGAATCTGAAAGGTGAAAGTGAGAAAATTCATGGGTTGAGATTAATAAAGATAAAGCCACACTCACAAGCAAAGCAAAACAGGAATTAATTCACCACTTCCCATTAGCTGATAGGTGTTCAGCCATCCCCAGTAAAGCAGGACTCCATCACACATGACAGTAATTTGGGAAGACAAATGCCATCACTCCAAATGTCACCCTGTTCCTTCTTCTTCCCCCAGTTTTATAGGCTGAGCAGGACACTGGATGGTCTGGGATATCCCATGGGTCAGCTGGAATCAGCTGTCCTGGCTGTGTCCCTTCCCAACCCTCAACATGTGCACCCCTCTCCTACTCTCTGGTGGAGAGGGGCGAGAAGCAGAAAAGGCCTTGACTGTGTGAACACTCCTCAGCAGTAAGGAAAACATCCCTGAATTATCCATGATGTTTCCAGCACAAATCCAAAACACAGCCTCATACCAGCTACTCTGAAGAAAATTAACTCTGTCCCAGTACAAAAACATATGCTAAAAGAATTGTAATATACAAAGGGTAGTCAAATTATATTACCCCATTTACAAGCTAATGCTAAATTGAGATGAAAGTGTGGAGAAGGATAGTTTTTGTTTAGTGGATCTTTACTGTTCTCACTGAGGACAGTAGAACTCCAAGATCCATAAACAAGTTTGTAGAAATGGATTTATATTTGAGCAGCAAGCACATGCCACTGTGTTTGCAAAAATGTCTGGGAGGGACCGAGGGACGTCATTTAGTGCTCTTTCCCTTCTGAAAGAATGCATGTATAAATCGTGAGTTGATGATAGGAAATGTTTACATATGACCCTTGTTACAGGCTATCCACTTTATTCCTAGGAAAGTTTGGTTAATGGTAAGGCTGTCAGAAAGCCCACAGGAAACAGTTCACTCAGTTCAGCTATCACCACACATGCGCATCCTAAGGTGAAGGATTAGTGCCAGTGTTGTTTCCTCCAAAAATTCTAGGTTGGCACAGCTCTGAGTTGCACAGCTGCATTGCTAAGCCTGGGAACAGACAGATGAGGAAAAGAGGGAAAAAAAAAGACAAAACACCACCAAAAAAAAACCCTCAAGACAGAAGCTGCCCTCTGCAGCTGCTTGCTGGAAGCTGGCCGATACCAACATTCACACGGATCCTCAGAGGACCTCTAAGTTCCAAAACACTCAAAGCATTCAGGAGATGACAAATGTGAGGGAAGAAGGGTGGAGATGTAGTTTTTCATATGCAGATCCTTTTTCTCATGAAATATGATTTGCTAGAAATAGATACTGTATAAAAAAACCTCTGTGATCAACCTCAGCTCCTGAAGGGAAGGTTTGTGAGTACCACCCACAGTCAAACCTCCTGGTGCTCAGGGCTGCAGCTTGAACCTGTGTCCGTGGAACAGCATCTCACTCCAGGTTTATCTGAGGTGGGTGTTAACACTCTGTGGTTGGTTGACCTTGGCTGGACTCCAGTTGCCCATGAAGCTGCTCTACCCCTCCCCTTCCCAGCCAGACAGGGGAGAGAGGATAAGATGGAAAATGACTTGTAGGTTGAGATAAGGTAGTTTACTGAAGCAAAAGCCAAAGTTTGCACACACATAGGTGAAGAGGAAAATAACAAGGTTTATTCCCTATTTCCCATGAGTAAGTGGTGT
>JAOXXN010000446.1:99097343-99123904 GCA_026770055.1 Myrmophylax atrothorax | reverse complement strand
AGCGCGGGGCTGTTCCCCCCCGCGGCCGCGCAGCCCCCGCCGCAGCGCGGGAGCGTGTGGTGCCCCAGCCGCTGCCTCTGCTTCCGCACCACGGTGCGCTGCATGCATCTCATGCTGGAGAGCGTCCCCGCCGTGTCCCCCCAGACCACCATCCTGTGAGTACCCGGCGGGGGCTGCCGCGGCGACCCGCGGGCAGGGAGAGGGGCGGAGGAGGGGATGGATACCTGCGGGAGAGGCACGGGGGTGGGTGGCGGCGGAGCCTCAGCCCTTTGTCTGCGGTCGGGGGAGGGGGCCGGACCCGCAGCAGAGGCTGTACCCGTGGGGCCCGGGCGCCCCCGCGCAGCCCCGGGGCTCCGCGGTACCGAGCTGTGCTGTGCTGTGCTGTGCTGTGCTGGGCTGGGCTGTGCTGGGCTGTGCTGGCACAGCACCCCCGGCCCCGGCGCGCCCCTGCCCGCGTCTGGCGGCGCGGGGTCGGGCGGGTCTGAGCGGTGCCCCCGGTCTGGCGGCGGCTGCTGGAGCTGGATGTTCTGGTTAGCCTGCCGGCGTTGAGTCCCAGCTTAGTCGTCCCTAAAAGGATTTCGCTGGTTCCTTACTATCCTGCTTAAGAGCGCAGTCAGGCGGCAGGGGCATCGACATGGATATAGGTGGCACTTTCTGCTCAGTTCTGAGGCATAGTGAGGATGTTCGAACAAACCGAGACCCAAACCCTGGGCTTACTGAAAACTAACCCGGTTCAAGTTCCTGCAGAGATTTGCGAACACTGTTTAATGTCCAGTTTTTAAATTCAGGTACAAACGTGTCAGTTGAAGTGTCCGGCTGTTCCTGTGTTGGGTCTGGTCGCTGTTTTGGTGGGATTGTATTGGTAATAAAATTCAGTATTGATGATTGATATTTAGTTCACATTGATTTTTATTGAAATAGTTACCTTTTCAGCCATATTTTCCTATAATAAAGGCAAAGTTCCAAATGAACATCACACGCTATTTTGTTTCGTGGCTTACTAAGAGGAACGGATTTGTTCCACTGACCTGCTTATATGTTACTTGGGCTCAGAAAACTCTTGGCACCAGCCCTGCCCTTTCCTTACACACACGCAGCCGTGGAAGCTGAGCAGAGCTTGGCCCTGGGAATTTTCTGCAGGGCCTCCTGTAATAAATTAACTTGTGACTTTGTCAGATATTTTCAAAAGAGATCTATAAAGCCTTTCTGTGTTTCAGCTTCCAAGTATTATTTAATGTGAAGAGTGGAGTCATTTACCATTAACCGAGTCCCTCTTTGGCAAGAAGCACAGGCTTTTGGCAGAATGGGATTAGTCCTGCAGTACTTGTAAACCTTTCAGGGAACAGTACAGGAAGTGGGTGGTTAATGTTTCTTACATTTGAAACAAAGTACATTTACAGAACACCTTTTGCCTTGAGATTACAGGAAATCGTGTAAAGCTAGTTTTGTGAATCATCTTAAATGTGAAAAAAAATCAGATTGTGGAGTCAAGTCTTAATGGCTTGGTTTCATGTTAAAGGTAGAATGGACTGCAACAGCGGAAACTTTAGATTAAAACTTGCCAGGGTGGAGCTTGCCTTACGGTGGGTATTTATAATCTTCAAGTGAGTCAGAGGAGAATGTGTGAACAATGCATTCTATAATATATCAAATTGTCATTAATATATCAAATTGTCTAGTATTCCAAATCTGAATTATCATTCCGTTGCAATGCAAGCTGCAGAAGTAATTCAGAAGAAGTTAAAAACATGTTTTGAGCTTCACAAGGAATGGTAATTCTCAAAATATGCAGATGTGGATGACCAGTATTCTTCAAAACTTAATGGTGGCCTTACTTGTCATCTAGTAATGGGCATCAGCCTTTCTTGACAACTGACTAGGGAACTGTTATAAATAAAATAGGTGGTATTACATCTGTAAGTACTCAGATACTCCTTCTGCTGGTTAAATGGGAAGGAGATGGATCGGAAGATAGGCAATATGAGTCCCTGGGACAAAGAACAATGGTACAATTTATTTAGTAATCAGAAGTTTGGTACCAGCTATACATAAATAGCTTACCTGTAGTATATGATTTGCCTACATTTAGCTGTAGGATGTATTTTCAGAATAATTACTACATGTTTGAGGTATTCATTGAATTACCAAACAATGTACCACTAATTTTGTTTTACTTACCTGCTTGCTATGTTGAACTGCAGTTCTACACAGCGGTGTTACGCTTCACAGAGGTAGCCCATCACCCACAATGGGCTTTTTACACTCAAGAATAGCTACTTTTGTAAGCATGAAAGTAAAAGGCTGTTTCATTTTTCATTTCTGTTTTGACTCTCACAGTTTGTCTTTCATGTGGAGCCTGTATATTAAATGTATTTTCTTTAGTAGTGGTGCTGATAGCTAGATAATTAAAATAATGAATTAATTTCAATTAAATGCTTTCCCCTTTGAAGCACAAACTTAAGAAATCCTGCAAAGTGATGCTGATGTGTTAAGTCCATTTTTACTGGCATTGATAAATTCCACACTCTCATCTGTTTTATTTCTTCCTTATGGCATAGATTGACTGTGCAAAGCAATTTTGTAAAAATAAGTCACCATAAGTGTTTCCTCATTTATAAGTGTTTTGCTGAACACTGGTTCTGAAAAATGCCCCACTTTAGAAGCTGACTTGACTTTGCTCTACTTCACATATAATTTGTTACATGGATTAAAACAGCATGGGGCCCAGACCAATGGCACAGCCAAATGTTTTTCCCCACATGTAAAAAATGTCTACTCCTAATCTCAGGCTCTCTTTTGAAAACTGTTCATAACATTACTGGTTGCTGACCTTGCCAGTGCTACTTCTGGCTGTACATTTTCTCACTCTCTCCTGCTTCCTCCACTTTCTGGCACTTCCCCCTTCCCTGCTGGATACTGGGTTCCGTGGTTTAGATTGCTTCCTCAGGGTGGATTCTGCCAGCCTTCAAAGAGCGTACAGAACCTTGCATGAGCATGTGGTTTCACCCAAGATGAGATTGTTACCTGGAGTCTTTGTAGGACTATGGCCAGCATCCCAGCCAGAGGGTCCTGTGTTGACTTCCCTTAAGAATAGAGACCCACCTCCAAAGTGGTTTGAAAAACCACTTCATGCCATAAGTATGATTGTGGAAATTTCCTTTCATCTCTAACTAAATATAGAGTGCTCATGTATTTGCAGAAATAGCTGAAACATATTTATATTAGACCATTTAAACAGTTGAGGAATGTAAAATCCTGGGTATGGTACTATTGTACTATTGCTGTCTCTTCTTCCCATAATTGTATCGTATCTTACATAGGGGATTTCTGTGTTCTACAACAATTTCTAGTATATGGAGTTGGTAATTCTGGCAGGAGCCCTTTGAATATTGATGAAATATGTTACTATTTGTATCTTGCCTAAACATGACCCGAATCCAAACCCATCTACAGGACTAGTTACACGTACTCAGACAAATACTGAAATTTGTTCGCAATTTTTCTTGTCAGCACCTCAATGCTCTCTTAATTTTTGCTAGCTGTATAAGCAGAATTGTATCCACTGCATTTGGAGCTGTACAAGCATGATTGCATTCACTATATTTGGGTCTAATAGACTGAACAAGAAAAGAAACTAATGTTCTGTTAGCAGAAAAAGTAAAAATTGACGAAAATAGTTGTCACAAAAGAAAGTGGACTTGATTTGCACTAAGAATGCCATGCAAATTATTGAGGAGAAAATTTTATTTTGAAATAAGTCCCTCAGTATTATCTATGGGTAATTATTACTTTGGCTGTTCTATGTGTCTGTTAGGCACAAAACAGCTTTTCAATACGTAAGTATAATTGTATATGTAAGTGTAATTTTAATAGAACTTTTTAAGTTGCAATTATTCCAGGTGAGTAGCTTTTGAAGATAGTCACTGAAATGAAATTGAAGGCAACAGTCTGTGTGGCTTGTTACTGCTTTTGTTACATGATTCTGTCATATTCTAAACATTGGATAGTTTAGGGTGTACAACTTTTTATTTATTTATTTATATATGTCTTTTAGTTTCTGGTTTGTAGAGTAAATGTCAAAGGGAAAGAATTAGCTTTTTAGTTCTATGGTGACTTTCTAGGTATCTGAGTAAGAAGTACTTACATTTTTTCCGTACCTCCATAAGAATTCTTTTTGGAATCTAATCTACCTTCATAATGCCAGTGAAAAGGATTATTGATGCTTCTCGAGAGCATTTGTTTTAATACAATTTAAAAAACCCCAACACTGAATTACACGAATCACACATCTGTTTGGAGAATACATGAATTACTAAACAGGTAGAGGTAATGGAAATGTAATGACATTTCCCATTTCAGTGTTGATTTGTGAATTATGTTATGCCTCTTAACAGAGACATTTAGGGAAATGAAATGGGTGATATGTATGGAGTCTGTCAGTGCAGGAGTCTCTGGGCTATCATAGTAGAAATCTTACTGCATGCTGTTTGCAGATCTGCTGTTTGAAATTATGCATTATCAGTCAGCAAACGACCATCCCATTTTCATAAAAAACCCAGGATCCTTGCTTTCAATCAGATCTTTGAAACATTTTTAGTAACATTAAGGCAGTAAATAAACACACCTCAGCACTGTGAAGGACAAAGGATTGCAGTCTCAAATCTGGAGTGAGAAAGCTTGATCCCTTCACTGCTGAACACCGATTTGCATATAGGAGTTAGTCAAGAGATATGACACTGGTATAAGATTTTATTCAAGACACAGAGATTTGTACATACTTAGTGTTGAAAAAAGAACAGATACTGAAGATTTATTTGAAGGGTTTGAAAATAACTGAGTAATGACAGAGATCTTAAAAGACTCTTGGCTGGGCAACAAACTGCAATAGGTATCATTTGCTAGTGATGATTTGCTTGTATGACAGAAGAGGGGGGAAGCACAAGATAACTTTTATTGAAATGATCTTAGGTCTTCCTTCATAGAAACTTCATGAACAAGTGCAGAATTCAATTTTAGATTAAAACACCTACATTTAGGTCTCTGTACATAAGAGTCTTCAGCCATAATTTGTTTCTGAACTTCCCTTCTAATAAGTAGCAGCTTATCCAGTATAGTTTGTAGTGCCTCGAGCAGATTCAGCTCACTCAAAAGGGGACACCGTCATTTGAGATAATAATTTTGGCTACCTTCCCCAAAAGGACCCAGGTCCCCATTGCACCTGTGCCATATCTGCTTGCTCTCAACAGATGGTTCAGATAGACTGAGATACTGGTTGAACAGCTGAGTTAAGGTGCTACTGGTTTGGGCAGCTTATTTATTTATTTGTGCCTTCTCCAGCATGAGTATGTTGACTACTGTTCTGTTGACAATTAAAGAGTTTAAACATCAATATGTTTTTGCTTTTGTCTAAACAAAAGCTTAAAGTATTTTCAGAAGAGAATATTTTCCTAGAATTTTCAAGAGAAAGAAACTACTTGCAAGAAGCAGACTAAGGAGTCATAAACAATAACAAAAAATAACTTTTGAAGTATGTGAGTTGCTAAAAGGAGAGTATTTTCCCCCTACTAAGCCCCATTCTCTGAGTCCCAGCAAATCACGTGGATACTGCAAAAGACACCAATTCTCCCCAGCAAAGCAGCTGTGTAGGATATGTAGGATGTGAACTCTGTTAAAGCCAGTCCCAGGCAGTCTGATTGTATTGCTGATGGCATGAGCCAGGACCAAGGCATGAGTGTGTTCAGGAGACATTTGCAGAGCTTGCAGAATGTGCTTGGTTGTTAGCAGGGCGCAGAAGGGCACAGCACTGATGGTGTTTGACATTTACTGGGAGACATTAGGCAAAGCTGCTGAGGGCTGCAGCAGAAGGCTCAAATGAGTCTTCACTTCATGTCGCTGGATCCACTAGTGGGAAAATAATCTTGTCTTTTTGGCAGTATGTTAGCCCTCATCAAATTCTTTGTTGGAGAATGGGAAACATATGGAACAAAATCATACCCAACATTTCTTGCAAGTATCTTACTGCATATTCAGCAAACTGTCATCAGAGAAATACATTGTCATATGTTACAGTTAATAAATATAATTTCTGGTTTCATCTTTTTTTACTATAATGTACTTTTCACCAGTAAATACTTAATATTTGAGTGTTAAAATGCTAAATATGTGTCTATTTACAGAAAGATATCCATAATGAATAAAATCAAAGATCCATTTGACCCAATATCCGTTCTTTGAGGGTGACTGAAAGTGTATCTTATAAACAAGTAGACAGTACAGATCAGCATATATTTGTTTATCCCTATAATAACTTGTAGATAGGGATTTTGTGAGCTAAAGGTATTTCCATATGATATGTAAATCTTGATGGATCGCTCCTCCACCAATTGTTTAACCTCTTTTTTTCCAACTAACTTAGCTGTTAACTTACACTCATAACTTTTAGTGACAAGGAGTACTACACAAACTACATAGGGTAAATTACCATCTTCTGTTTGAAGCCTGCACTTAGTGTCCCCCGTTTCTTCTGTTGGAAGAGACAGGGAATACTTGATCCCTCTCTATCATCTCAGTACCGGCCATGATTTTACGATCTTTGATCCTAAGCTTCTCCACTCATTTCTTTTTAAAATTGGAGTCTTCTCAGTGAAAGGTTGGTGTTCTTAGCCTCTCATCTGGACTGCTGCTTCCCTACTCTGCTGTGTTTTGAAGTGAGGCAATTACAACTTTCCCCAGTATTTGCATGGACAGGTCTGGTATGTGGGCTAACTGGGGATTTATAGAGCAGCATTAGGGTGGTCTCTCTTTATTTGCTGTTCCTTTTCTAATAATCCCCAACAAGATATTTCTTTCTCTTGAACTGGTTGGTTTGGTTTTTTTTTTTTTTGTTTGGATGGTTTTTTGTTTGTTTTGTTGCTTTGGGTTTTTTTAGGGCTTAATCAAGGGTAGCTTAAGATCTTGTGTGTAAATAGTAATGATCAGTTCCAGGCCTACCCTTTTATTTGTAAAGTTTAGATTTCTCCGTATATATATACGTTACTTGGTGTTTATATATGCATTAGGTCTGCATTTAAATAGCCATTCTCAGACTGTTGACAAGTTCTGCTGCTGTTCTTCCTAGTCAGACTTCATTAAAATAGAAGAATATCATGACCAAATCTGTCTGTTGTTCATCATCCTCCCACTTAGGAATAAATCGAACTATGCAGAACTCAGCACAGCTCTGTGAAACTCTCTACTGGTGACCTTCACCAACTAGGAAAATTTGCCATTTACTACCAACTTCTCTTCATTTGCTCATCTGGACTGTGTGGGGTATTTCCTTTACAGCTGTTTCAAAAGATTGTCTTTAATTCCAAAAGCTTTAGAAGTTTGGACTGTCGTAAGCACAGGATTTTTTCATTTTTCTACTGAAATGTTTTAGAAAGCTGTAAAGATTATACAGCTCAGTGAAGTGCTTGGTATTGTTGTCTACATTCCCAGTTCAAAATCACAGTTTTAAACGTTTTTCTGACTTCCTGACTCTGTTGACAGATAGCTTCAGTGCCTCTGCTGTTACTCAGTTTTTGCAAACAACATCATAATTAAAAAATCACAAGTTAAACGAGTTTTCATCATTACTTTAGGGAATTTAGGGGCATGAGGGACACTGAATAAGAAATTTTAGTGTAGCAGAGACAAACATGGGATTACTCACTGGAAAGAGTAAGAAATGGATGCTTGAACATGAGTAAATATACTCCTTCTCTTTTAATTTCCAAAGGCAGCTGGTGGAAAAATAACAGGGAGATGCCTATCCCTTGCATCATCAGAAGGGTCTGAGACAAAAGGAGAGGAGTGTCCCACCTAAAATTGTGGTAAACACATGCCAAAGAGAAAAATAAGATTAATAAGTATTCCAACCTCCTCCATTTCCTGAGTAACCCTTACTGAGTTCTCTCCCAGGTGAGGTCAGTGCTCATTGAGACACAACGTGGGCACGTCATTAGCCAGCAGAAAACTTGGTCATTTAGATAGTAAATAAATGTTAGGCTGCTCACATGTGCTTATGGATCGGCTTGTAAGTAAACTAGGTTTAAATTAAAAGGTTGAAAGCCTAGCAAAAAAAGAAAAATAGGAAGTACAGCCAGTAAAGAGGAGAGCTTGGCATAAAAATGGAAGAAAACTGTAGAAAGAGATCAACATTATATAATAGAAGAAATTGGTATTGCTATTATTACATGAGAAAATAGCAGACAACTATTGAGAAAATAACAAAAGAAGAAAAATAGTGTGTTGTGTAAAATTGCATAATATTTTATTTTTAAATTACAAAATGGCCTTTTATAGGAAAATTTTACTGTGTATAATGTGGAAAATGAAAATGCTAGATTAATGTTTTGAGTCTCCACTTCTATTCTGAACAACTGAAAAACAAACTAAATTTTCATCCATCTTGATTCATCTCTCAAAATGGTATTTTTTTCAATCATTTCTTTTTGGATGCAGATTTCTGAGACTTTCAAAGTTTATTGTAGTTTGTTTACAGAATTATTCTTCATATGTTATTTTGTGATTAAATATTTTGTACACTCTAGATCTCATCTTGTAAATGTGAATTTATGCATAACTTTGAATAATTCCCAGGCTTCTGTTTCTTCCTGGACTTGGACATTTGCTGAGTCTTTTTCCAGCAAGCCAAAGTGTTTACAGCTTTATCGGGTAAAACTCCACTTATAAAAAGGTTTCATTTATAAAGGTGACATTTAAAATCTACATCACACAATCTAAATATTTATAGTTACTTCTCTTCTTGGAGAAGTTTATGTATAAAAAGAAGTTAGTATTTTAAATATTTATGTGTATGTTTGTGTCTGCGTACTTACATATACATATGCAATATATATTGTGTGGATAAATATACAATAGAAGGGAAACAAATTGTCTTTATCATTTGTTCCATTTGGATTTGATGAAAAACAAAACAAAACAAAAATAGCTTTAAAGGCTTTATTATTACAAATGTGGGCAGGGTTTCAAGACAGTCCATAGAGATGGTGCAATGAAAGCTGACTGAGCTGGAACAGAATGACTCAAATATTTCCTTTTCCTTCCCTTTCTTATCAGGCTGCCAAACTTGGCTTCTTTTTGGTATGGCATTATTAGTGCTGCTAATGAGAGTCAAGCAATTATTTTAAACAGAAAATGTGTATTGCAAACAACAAAGATTTTCAAACTCTTGAGAAAGACACATGAAGGAAAGACTGATGTGTGCTCTCAGCTTCATGTCTTTTTGTTTGATCTGTATTTACAAAGATGAGGAAAGACAGGACATTATAGAGTTTGCACAGTGCCTGGCACAGCTTCTTGAACCATGTGAAAGTTCATAGAATGAAAAGTGTGAAGTCTTGTGCAAAGCAATGCTCCCTCTTGATTTTTCTGAGTTTTTTAAGTTTTACTTAACAAAACAATGAGCAAATGTATTTAACTCCAAATGAGTTTTAATGCCTGTGACATTGCTCCCTTTTTTGTTATGACTTTCAGACTTTTTTATTCTCTTTCCAATTGCCACTCCCCGGATTTTTCGGAAACATTTTCTTCCAGCATTCTTTCCCCTTAAATCACTTATTACAACAGACTGTTCATTGCCTGGCTGGTCTAAAAAAGGGAAAATATTACTTTGTACACAGCTTTACCTAAACTAATGACTGTTTTTGGTAAGCAGGATGATGTCAAGGTCTTTGCAATGTGACAGCCAGACTGACAGATTTAATATCATTTTATTAGCCTTATTGCTGCTGCTTTCCTTTGCTGGAGAAAAATTGTAGAATAAATGAGTCCATGCATGCTTGACTTATCTGTAGGCAGTGTGAGCAGCGTGACTGCTCACAGCACCATGGAATTCAGTGCAGACCTCTCAAAAGGATTAATTTCAGAGGTTTATAGCCTCTGTCCTAGGTCCACCATGCTCTACAGAAGATAAATATTTCACTTTTACAAGACTTTATTTGGCCACTTGGATATAAAATTTATGATTTGATATCTGATGATGGCTTCTATTTAATGGTTGATTATCATGATAATCAGATTAAATTAGTCACCAGTATTCAAATCTTTGACGTGTGTGAATGTCTTGTAGTGTTTTAATGGCAAGAAAACTTTTTCTCGCAATGTTTCAAAAATATTTTGAAAAAGACATAGGTCATTGTGTGTTCTGGTGCACAGATCAGTCTAGTGAGCCACTCAAAACTCATAATAAATACAAATAAATGCCACGTTGCATTGTGTCCTAAGACAGCATTAAAAGTTGGAGCAGCAGTATGATGGTGTGGTATATGTATATAAAAATGTATGCAGCAATTGATTTGCTGCTGTCAAGCTGCCTATAGAAGGAGGGTGCCTTTTAAGAGATATTTTGTCACTCTTTCAGGTAATAACTAGTTTGGGTTCAAGAAAAACATTTTGGTTTGATGGTATTTTGATAAATTCTCCAACAAATTTAAGAAGTGGGAATATTCAAGTTATTTTTTATAGACATAAACTGAATTTAAAAATTCAGACCTTTGACTTAGGTAGCATTCTCAGTCTCCAGTAAAAAAGGGCCTAGGCATTTGACTTAAACTGCCAGTAAAAGGAGAGAATTCCATCAGGCAAAAAGAACTGCAGTGTTGCAACAGGGCTGAAGAGAGCAGTGAGAGCTGTTTGATGTGAGTAGGTGGTTTGCTCTGGCCAGACTCAAGTAATTAGCTTTCTGAGATAATTTTATAGCCCTGGGAAAAGGTTAAGTAAATGCAATAGCATCCATGTAGGGGGTAGAATCAATTAAAATGTTTGCTAGTTAAAATTTTATGTATAGCTAAAGCATGTTTTATTTGTAGATTGAAGACATAGTTGTGAACAGTGTAAATAATTGCTACCAGACAATTATTAAAGATCAGTAAATACCTTTCTTAATATAGAAACATCTTTATTAAAACCAATTTTTAAAACACAGGATATTATTTTTTTTCCTCAGTGCTCTGTCAATAAGCTTAAATCACTTTAAATTTTTTGATTTTGATACATGTTAAACCACCTTTCTTGATCAGTAAACAACAGTTTTGAAAACTAAGCCAGAAAATCCTCTAATCCTCCCACTGTGATATGAGAATATTTTGAGATGTTTTATATTGTGTAAACTTTGTGTTCTTTCTGGAGTAAATATTTTCTTTTTGACATCCTCTATTTTAGTTAAACATTTTGGATACATCTTGCATGTGAATAATTGAATAAAAGATTTGGAAAGAGAAGAATTCTGTAAAAACAGTCTGAGATATAGTGTTCATTAGAGATATCCAAGTGAATGGTCTGACAAAGTAATTAAGTGCCAGAAAGCAAGGTTTATACAAAAAAATGTAAAACACCAACCCCCAGCATTCTGGGTCAATCTTTATACTGATCATATCTGTATATAAGATATATCCATCAAAAGGCATAGGACAGAACTATCTTTTGAAAAAAATTGTGGGGTTGCCAAAAACCTCAAGATAGTACAGGGGCAATTTTCTGGTTTGATGAAGTTGCAATGTGAACAACACTTAGAGAACAGATATAAGAGGTAGGCAAATAATGTGTGTATAGCCCCCACACTCAAGTATATTATGCAGGCCAGTTTTACAGCTTCGTGGCATGTGTTTATAATCCCTTATTCATCAAAGAAAGAAATAAGTACTAGTTGTGGTTTAGCAATCACCATTCAACAACATCAAGTTGAAGTCAAACTAGTTTTGTCCTTTCAATATTGGTAAAATTTTGAATTCCCACAATACAAAGGACACAGTAATATCTGTGCAACCCAGATTCTTTAGGTAAAGAGTTTTTCATTACCTTTCATTTACTTTTTTTCCCTGTGGATATCCACAAGGAATTGTTTTGTAATAGAGCAAGTACTTGTCTTGCATGTCAGACATTCTCTATGACAGAATTTGTATCCTATTTGTTTGTTTGGTTTGTTTTTTAAATATCTTTTATTTATTTACTGGCTTTTGCAGGCTGACTTCCCTTTGAAAATATCCTTATTTCTCTGAAAGGATATTTCATTTTTTCAGGAGTGAATCTTCTGGACTGTGAAAACCAAAAACTCTTTTTAAAAGAAACTGATGATTAGAATGGAAGCACTATATTTTATTTTTTAACTTTGAACGTTGGAGATCATTTGACATGATGATAGTTGCCCATAAAACATAGTGATTTTAAGATCTAGACCCACATATAAGAAATTTCTGATAGCATCAGGATTTGGAAAACTTGTTGAAAACCTTTGTTCATTGTTTGGGGTTTTCTTTGTTTGTTTTTGTTTTTATTTTTTCTTGCTTGGTGCCTCTTTCATTCAGTAACTCTGTTGCTTTTACTTATGTATTGATAAAGTTTCAGTGGGTGGGAAATACAATGTCCATGCAGCTCAGCCTCATCTTTGGCCATATGGTTTGGACACGGGAAGGACTTGTCCCTCCAGAGCCCAGAGCAAGTGTACAATCTCTCAGGAGAGATTTCACCCACTGCACTACTGTAGTAGCACAACATGTGATACTTGAGGAAACTTTGCCAGTAGAAATTTTTGCACTTAAAGGGCTAAGTGCTGGGGTTGTGGCTTTCACTCTTCAGCCTCTTAAATTCTTCTTAAAGTATTTATGGAAATCCCAGCCATAAATTGCCATTTTTCTGTCTTTGGATCAGAGGGTATATTTGTACTTCTGACCAGTCTTATTGCAATGATAGTTCAGCTGTAGGTCCAGAGGATTCTTTTTCAGTTGAACTTAAAATTTGGTGATTAGTATTTGTGGGAAAGGAATTTTTCACTAGATTTTGAGCCATATACATGGCAGTGTTCTTAGTCCAATGAAGTACTACCAATTTATACATTTCCAAGACATGTAGGTGTGTATTTTTGAGTAGTAGAAACATTCTAAGAATCTTTTATTCAAAGCTGAAAGGTAATTAGTAGATATATCTACTTATTAAAACCAAGATTTTTTTAAAAAAAATTGGCTGAAGATAATAGTCAAACTTTTTTATTTATTTGACTATTTAGTCTGTATATTAAAAGAAAATAGTAAGTCTAATGTATTTAAGTAACTGGTCTAGTTAGTATATTAATATGAGCATACACCTACTTGTTTGGTTTCAATTTTCTTTCTTAATTGACAAAACAGAGTTTGTACTCCTTTGCACTTAAACAACTCAGAAACACCCTGTGAGTCGCACTTGGCTCTCATTTGGCTGCTGGGTGCCAACAGTAGTTGCTCCTTCCTGCCCTTGCTCTTCTCAATCAGTTCTCAGAGTTAGCTCAAAAATAAACAAGGGAAAAACATTTGGTTTCACTCTGAACCATTTCCCTGATTCATGGCCAATGAGGTCTGTGGCCACTCGAGTTAGTTCTGGTGAAAGAGGGTGGTCTGGTAGGCAGCAGGAGAGGAACTGCATCCTGAGGGAACCTGCTAACCTGCTCCTGGGGCCAACCCAGACCAGCCCTCAGAGGAGATCATCAAAATAAGCTGAGTCTGTGACACAGCTTGAAGGGGCAGGTGTGGGCACACAGAGGACTGTAAGTGACTCTGCTGAGACCTCCTTGCAGAAGAAGGTCCTTTCTGCTTTCATTCCTTGCCAGGGATGCGAGCGCCGCCAGCCCCTGCTCCGTGCTTCCCTGGCTTGCTCCTCCACCCGCCTACCAGAGCGAGCTGGAAAAATGTTTGCAGTTTTAGTTTACACAAATTCATTTTTAACCAATGTCGCCTCAGCTGAGGTGTCCTTGTTGTCTTATTATATACTAGTGGATACTTTAGACCATCTGATAGCAGGTTTGTATTTAATTTAATTATTTTAGAGATAATTCTACTATTTTCATTCTACTTTGGTGAGAGTAATCAAGTGTTTGAACTTTTCCCCTTTTTTGCGTATTCACCTGATTGAAAGCATTGTTCTTTCTGTTTGAGCACTAGGACAGACCCCTTGGGAGTCCCCATGAGCTATGAGCGGTTACTGGGCAGCACGTGAAGTTGCTCTCCACGTGGCCCAAATGGTTTGTGTATGGCCTGGGTCATAGCTAGTTTGTATGGGGTGATGAAAGCAAGGATGTAAGTTGAAATCTGATCAAAGTGAAAAAATCAGATTGAATTATAACTTTAAAAATGGCATTAAACTGTGAAGACTGAAGTAGTACAGAATTGTTTTTGCTTTTATTCAAAAATGAACTTTTCTGCCTTAAGAACCATATGTAAGTGTGTGGAAACATTTTTCTGTCTACAAGTGTTTCATACATCTCTGGTATCTTTAGTATTTTGTCAATATGATGAAATAATTACAGAGATAAGTAATAAGTAAAATGTGTGCTTTCTAATTGATTGTTGACTTAATGCTGCCAATATTAGAACAGCTAGGAAAAGACTGACTTAGAGCAAAATATATGTGTTCCCCTGAGCCTAGGAATTTAAAATAACTAACAAACACAAGACTAGTAACACTTACTTGGAAATTTCAGACACATCCATAATTTGCAGTAATCCAGTTTTCCAAGCCTTTTTTTAAGCTGATCAATCAGTTTAATTTAGGGTAGAGAATGAAGAAAAGAAACAGGCAGGGGGAGAAGTTGTAGGCATATTCCTTAGGTCAGTTCTACTTCTGCAATGTGAGGTAAAAGGAGATGGATGTTGACTGACTCAAGTTACAGAATATAATGAAATATATAAAGTGTGTTTATTATTAATCTTCTATTATTCTCTTGATGCATTCTGTAAGGTAGCTTGTGCATTCTGTAAGGTAACTTGTTCCCTAATGAGTAGTAGCTCCAAGATTACATTTTGTTTATAATTTTGATATTTTATATTTACATCCTAGAAAAGAGAAGGAATTAATCTCTATTCCCAGAGATTCCCTTCCCTGAATGTCATTCAGTTGAGTGCTTTAAGGTGGAGTGTTTTCTAGCAGCCACTTCCATTGCTCTTCATGGGGAGAAAACAACTTCTCCCAAGAGACAGGAACGCCCAGTGGTGTGCCCTGAGGTGTGCCCTGAAGCTGTCTGCGCTCCTGAGGAATGAGGAGAGAAATAACGGAGGGCTCCTAACAGCCCTGTCACTCCCTGCTCTGCTGAGTTCCAGGAGCAGGAGGAGCTGGAGGCAGAGTAAGAAATTAGTTAACTTATCTGCTCTTGCAGCCTGTCATTAACCTCAGGAAGCGGAAAATAGGATTCCAAGAGCTGCAGCTTTTTCAGTGGGATGAACTGGGATTTTCCAGTGAAGTGGAAGGAAGAGCTGTGTCTTTGTCTGAAAGCAGAAAGTCAGTCTGCAGCCAAGTGATTGAGTACCTGAACTTTTGTTGTCACTCTTTGGGCAAGCCAATAGTGCTTCCCATATTAACCATAAAACGTCCTCAGCATTCTACAAGAACAACTATCCAGATAAATTCTAACACCACCTCTAATCTATTTGAATCTGGCGATCACTGTATTGGAAATAACTGAGAATTACATAATGGTTGGAAATCCATTCCAACAAAATCTGCCTAGTGTAGGGGGAAGAGTGATGCATAGATTTACAATGAATAAAGGCTTTTGAGTCAAAATTAGATGTTATTTTTGGATGCAGTAATTCCTTCAATTTTCCACATCCTTTGGCTTGATGTTGATCCTGTATTGCAAGACTTATTTTTGAATTGAAGGAGACAAAACAGCCATTCTTTAGCAAGGTCATTAACGTTGTAGATGCTGGGTGCTGTTTATTGGTGTAGTAAATATACTGCAAGCTCACATGCACTGCATCAATGAGGCTGCCTGCCCTGAGGCAAGAAAAGGCCCTAAAACTGCACTGACGGGAAACCACATTTATATACTAGGATATCAGTTTACTGCCCAGTTCGTTACTTCTTTCCCAGCCCTCACTCTCATCCGTGTTTTCAGCTGTAGGATCTTCTGTTGCTGAGAGCTGATTGCCCTCAGCTCTCCACTGGCACTTGCTCAGCACAGAGGGTGCCCAGCTGGGTACCCCTGTGTGAGAGAGGCTGATGTGTCAGAGCTGGAAGGAAGCTTAAGGCTAAAGCATGGGTGATTCTTCTGTATCAGTGTGTATTTTCTATTGTGAATATTGCACACTCATTTCCTTGCATTGCTCCTGCATCCATTTCCCTGGCGGTGAAGAGAGAAAGGACGAATTGCTGTAGAACAAAATCAGAATAATAACAGAGTTATGAGTATACTTTCCTGCCCACCTGTGTTTGAAATTTTATGATTGATTGATTGATTTGTTTTTACATCTTTTAAGAGCTACTGCTGCAAAACAAAAATGTATGAACTTCAGTGCTTGGACTTGTTTTAAGAAAAATAGTCAGTGCTATTCCTCACTTAAAGCTGTTTATTTCTAGTGAGCAGGAAGTGAAGATGAACATGCTCAAGCTGGAAGCAGTGTGAGACTATCCCTTTTTTAACAGTGAATATAGTTAGCTACTAGAATGACTAGCAAGCCATTAAGTTTTGCTTGTTTAATGGTCTTTTGAATAACAGTTTTATATTTTTCTCAAAGGGATAGTCCAGCTCTGACAGCAATAATTGCCTTAAGACAGGAATTTCTCTATTGTTGTGTGACTTGCCTTGTGTGAGAGGTCAGGGATGATAAAGTTTCTTTTTGGCTTTCAGTTCTTTCCTCTGAGAATAGCAGTATTTCATGGATATGGAGTTTAGACTTAAGCATCCCTGTGAGACAGAGAAGTGCAGAAACATTATTTATTTTACAGAGTGATAGATGTGAGGAAAAAAGACTAGATTTTGACTGTAGGATAAAAGCAGAATTTCTGTGGGATTTTTCACAGTAGTAATTCACAGGCCTGTTAACTTCAAAACCAAACAAAACTGTTAGTGCATTTGTTTCAGTGGTTGATGGTATACCATAAACTCATCAGCTTCCCTTTTTGGTGTCTTCTTTAGCCTTCTATGGAGGAGAAACTAATTTTTTTGTGTAAAAATGCAGTTGAAAAAATAAAGATTAAGAAGGAAACCAAGAAAAGGTTGGACTTCCAATTGTCACTAATCCTCTAGAAAATATTTAATATTGTGTATTTTATACCTCTACAATACAGACGGTGCCAACCATTAGTTCATGCTTTGCTTGACCCAAGACTTTGACCGTCACGTATTTGTGTTAGGACAGCACTTGAGCTCAGCTGTTGTGCTCTATTTTATTGGGCATTGCACAAACACAGAACAAGAAAACAGCCCTTTCCCAAGGATATTTCCTTGAAAAATAATCGGTAATGAAATATATGGCTGTGCTGTCATCAACTTTCTAATTGTTTGGGTTTAGCAATAGACCCCCTGAGAGGAATAAAGATTTTGCCTTTTCTTGTTTTCTCAGACTGCATAAACAGAATTGTATTTCTTTGAATTCTGTTTATGCTGTTAAAAGGAGGGGGGTTTGGTTGTGTGTTTTGGGTTTTGTTTTGTTGTTTGGTGGGCTTTTTTACTTAAAATAGCATGGGAATTATAAAAGATTATAAAATATATTTTCTAATTTCAAAATACAGTATTTCTGTATGGATTTTGGAGGATTATGGATTTTCATGGCTTTTTGGAAGACTCTGAAGGTGGATGGGACAAAGGGCCATGATCATGCCAGGGTAAAATTTCCATGCATAATTAGCCCTACCGGCTTAAAACTTGAAACAAGCAAATCCCACTTGAGTCCTGTTAATGGCACTGCATTCCTGGTTGGAAAAATTGGCAACAGCAGAGGGATCTACTGACTTAGTAAGACAATACTGTATTGCATTTCATTGAGTTCACATTTAAATGTTTTCCTTTCAACTCTAATGACAAAATAATTGTTAATTAAAACAAATCATTAGATCTTGGATGAGTATATATCATAAGCTCTCCATTCACCAAAGCTGTACCTGATAAAACACAGTTTTTAAGTCTTCTCAACAAAAAGTCCCTTTCAACAAATTTTACATATTTGTGCAAATCAGGTATTATTTTAATTAGAAAACTGATAGATTCTCCAGACTTTATATTTTCTTAATTTTCTCATCATAACCATTTTCATGGTTTTGTGATCAAGATGAGTACTACGCAAAGTTCTGCGTCCTGTTCTACAGATTTGAATATTTTTTACCATTTCCTTTTGTTACTGAAATTGCAGTGTGCTAAGTATTATTGACTATGAAAACTCCTTACCATGTAAGAATAATGTTCTAGTTTCTCATCTGAAAATGTAGTGACTTTATTTTATGTATTCCATGATGATGTAGAGATAATAAAAATAATCTCAATGTAAATTAGAGAAAATCACATATTGTATCTAGTAATTAGACTGGGGCAAAATTAATCCAGAAAATGAATTGCTAAGAAAATGGAGAATGATATAATTTTGTTTGTGCAGGAAAACATTAGGCCTAATCTTAAAACCTGGCAAAAAAAAAAAAAAATCTTGGTTACTTTGGTATTCTAACACATTTCACTGTTAGCAGTGAGGATTACTAGAAGTAGTGCTATAGCTGCAAGTGGGGTTTGGTTGTATTTTTTAAAGTGGTGGCTCTGTGTTTGTTCAACAGTGACACATTTTTTTACAGGGCAGTAGTTAAAGCAACATTAAAGTGCCATTGACATCGTCCAGTTACTCCACTGACTTGATTATATAACCTCTTTTGTGCAATTTTCATGCTCTGCTCTGTTTGAATGTTTTTACTGTGCTGATGGCTGTTTTTCATTTCCTGCTGGGATGACCTTGAATAAAAAAAGAATAAGAATAAAGTAGACATAAGCAACGTAGTCTTGCTGGCTTTTGCACATCTTTTGTTCCATGTTGAGAAACATAGCAGTTTGGTGTTTATGGTATAGATTATTTCTGCTGGGTAGTAAATAATCTTCCATGGTTAGAAAAAAAGGTAAGTCTTATTTTGTTCTTTTGAATTTATCTGAAGAGACAAATTATGGCCATTATTTAACTTAAATATTTATGTATTTAGTTCCTCCCTTCTTCCTTTTTAAAGGAAAATGGGATTAGCTAGTTTGCACTTCCCCCTGCTCCCCAGGTTCAGCATGTATTACACAGCTGAAGGAATAGATATTTTTCCATTTTGTCACTTCTTGTTGCCATTAAGCATTTCATAATTAGCCTTACAGATGAATACGGTAAATAGAGTGCATTGTCTTTTGTGTAAACATCTTTTTCAAACTGTTTAGATCTTTCAATATCACAAAGTTATGACAATGAGAAATCCAGAATTTCAAAGTCGTTTGTTATTTTTGCCACTACCTACTTTTAATTTGTCGAAATAATGAATATTATATTACCGTATGCTTTCCGATCACATGTAGAAAAGAGGTTTAGCTTTAAATAGTTTTCACTGAACCTTTTAAAAGTGTCTACTTTTGAGGCAGGGGTTGGACATTTGAGAAC
The DNA here is from genome assembly GCA_026770055.1 of Myrmophylax atrothorax. NCBI lineage: Eukaryota > Metazoa > Chordata > Aves > Passeriformes > Thamnophilidae > Myrmophylax > Myrmophylax atrothorax. The sequence continues at coordinate 99,104,507 of JAOXXN010000446.1, read as the reverse complement.
CTGTCAGTTTTTAAGATACTTAAGACAGCATTGTCCTATCAGATATTTCCATTTTGCTGCAGTGGTGCTTTTGCTTAGCTGACAATATATCTCTGAATTTAAGTTTGTTCATGCCCTAAGTCAATGCTGAAGTACTGGTTAGCCCTTGAAACAAGGCAATGAGATACTTACCTTCACTGCTAATAAAAATTGTGGTTTGATTTAATTGTTAAATTCTGTAGCATTTTGCTTTTAAATCAAGTTTCATAAGAGAAGTCATTAGTGGATCAACATCATGTTTGAAACATCAGTGTATTACATGACTAAGCCGATTTCATCCACATTGCCTTTTTCTTATCCAAAGCTTGCAGATACATAAATATTTTCAATTTAAAATATGAATTAGATGTTTTCAATATAATAGGCTAATAGAAATGCAGATCTCCTAACCTTGAGTCTAAATGCATTGTTCTAGTTTACCAGTGGTAAATCTCATGGCTTGACTTTATTCTGTATTGACAGATAGTTGTTTTGGAGAGCCTTGGAAGTCCTAGGCATTTTAAAAAGTTGTTTTGTTTCACTTACTCTCCTTTTCCTGAAGTATTTCTTAGTATGAATGTGCAATGTGATTTTTAATTTATGATACCTGAGAGCAATATGCTGGTAAATAGTCCCCAGAGCAAATATAACAATTGTAAGTGTAACTTGGTGTTTAGGCTGTTTGCATCTATTAACCAAAGTAAGAGAACATTTTCATTTTTGGACAAGAAGAGCTTATGACAGATGCAATCTTCTGAAGTTGGAAAGTACTGGTGATATGGAATAGTAAGTCTAACCAACAAGTTCTAAGTAAGACAGTTTTATGTCATAGAATTGTTTGAAGTTAGTGTAGGTATAAGCTTGGCTAGGCTAGCTGTGTGTCCTTGTGGACCTTGACAGTGAAAACAGTAATTAATGTATTACAAAAAAATTACTCTTTCATGTGAGAAGGAAATAGGATCTATAGTCTATTTTTACATTGATCTTTATCAATATCAGGAGGGCTATAAACAGAAGATGAAATTAGAAACTGTGCTTAAAATTTTCCTTTTGCATATAGAGTTCTCCTCTCAATAATAGGAAAAAAAGTGTCCAAACCAAACCAAGTTGTCTCTCTTTATCTAAGATTTTGTAGGTGTGTTGATGATTCTGGTTGCTAAAGTTGGAAACTCTTACCTCACATTACATTTTGTAAATATTATTGTTACACCCTAGCAAATGAGCCCTAAATGAACTATATTTTGCCTTCATTTCCATCCTGTAGCCACGAAGATGGAAATGGATAACCAAAATTCTGAGTGCTTCGGCTGTCTTTGCTCTTATGAAATACTTTCTTTAATGTTCTGAAAGCTTTTGCAATTGGATTTAAGTGCACTAGAATTAATTCATAGAAGACCACATAAAATAAAAAACTTGTATAGCCTTTAAAATGTCAAGACTAATTGTAGTTGTGGTACTAGATTTAAATCTCTGTATCTGCAGTATTTCTGTCAGATGTGAGTGTGACATGTAGAGAGTTTTTTGTGACTGCCCTGCCGGTAGTTTGCATTTGTACACTGTCTCCCAAGATAAACGTTTTTAGTGTTTCTACGTCCATGTTACAATTGGCTAATTATATGTTTATATTGAGAGATACATGACCATGGAACAAGCAGTAGTTTAACGAGCTGTGTTCTGGTTTTACTTTTTTTTTATTCAAGGTATTAATATATTGGGTTTGTGTCATGATGATTTTTTTTCTGACACAGATTGAAGTTGAAAAAATGAAAGCCCTTTTTTATATACTCTCTCTGGCAATGAAGGGATCTCAGGGACATCTTCCAAGTGGCAGGGTGCCCAGTCTGCAGAGGGAGATGAGAAGGACATGTCTGGAGTGGAGCAAGCAGAGAAGAAGCGCTGGTGTCTTTCCTGTTGCTGCTCCAGCAGTTCTTCATAAGGAATTTTCCCGTTTGCCCTGCTTAGAACAAGACCTCTTGTAGTAGCTGCTGACTAAGGAGTGCTCATTACTTGGCATTAAACAGGTCATCATCAGTGGGGTGATGCCTGGATGTGACCTGTTTGGGTATTGAGTATCCAGGATGTGATGAAAAGGCGGCCTCTTGAGGTGCATGGCAAGGGCACACAATATTGTCTTGGTAACTCCACTTTAAATCCATTTGGTTTAGGAGAGTTCATGATTTTTCTGAGCTGATGGAGCAACAGAATCTTTACTAGTCAAATATATGCAAAAAGGAATCTGAATTAAGATTATAGAAGTACACGAAGTCTAATATTTTATAAAAGCAATGAAATTAAAAGTTTTTTAATCATTAGAAAACAAAAGAATAAAGGAAAACTTCACTTCAAGGCACTTTATATAAAAAAGTTACAGTTTTAATTTCAGTGCATGGTTTGATCTAAGGAAAAACAATCCCTTCTCTCAAAGGGCTTCCTGTATTTCAAACAGAGTGATATGAAACCTGTTTAATTGACTTTTCTTCTAAGTTGCTTGATGTTTAAGGTCAATGTATTTGAAAGTTGTATTGTTTGGTGTGTACTTTGTTTGATTGTCATATTCCGGATAGTTATTATGGCCTGCAGTTTTTATAAAGTATTATTTTGTAAACTTGCAATCAATTCATATGCCCTAATATTCACAGACTCACAGACTATTCTGAACTGGAAGGGACCCATAAGGATCATAGAGTCCAACTCTTAAGTCAAGGGCCCACATAGGGGATTGAACCCATGACCTTGGCATTATTACAACCAAGTTTTAACCAACTGAGCTGTTGCCCCATCAGGATGTATTAACAGAGAAACTACATCTTTCATTACCATGCATTTTAAAATGCAAGCTATAAACAGGGTGTCCTGGATTTCCAGGAGCAGCCATGGGAGCACTGGATCTTATGGGACAGTAATATATGCATAAAGGTTTTTTAATATCTATAAATTTAGAAGTTTTCACTGTGTTATTTGGTAAAATAATTGTTAAAAGTAAATTTTTGATGCTAAATTGAAAATAGTTAAGAATGGGCATTCTAAGGAGAGGAGGCAAATGGATGCAATTAGTTCAAATAAAGAATTTATTAGGGACAGTATTAATTTTCTTCCAGACAAAAAGCGTCTGCAGCACAGTTCTCATTTGCTTTGTGACATAAAATATACAAATATTGTATTTATTTATATGCCGAACATCTACATCTTACAGTTTTTCATACGGTCGTGCTCACAGAACGGCGTATAGGAAGCCTGCAGAGCAGCTGTGTGTGCACACCCTGTTTGCTGTGTTTGCTTGGCACGTGTCCTGGCCCACGGCTGTTCGCAGTGCGGTGGGACCCCGGCCATTCCCGGCGCCGGAATGTGAATCTCAGGGGCATCCAATTGCTAAATTGACCGCATGCTCCCTGGCACGTTCTTGGCCCACTCAGCCTCGTGCTCTGCCGAACATTTCCTGGTCATGCTCCATGGATTAGCACAGAGGAGGTGCTGTGAAGCCAGAAAAATAATCCTGAGAATGTTCAGTTTACTAGTTATCGTGGACATGTTATGTTTGTGTTACTCAGGGAAGACATAATACTTCAAAGTGATGGGCTTAACTTCTATGGGAGTCTGTATGGCTGAAGTGTATTTTTCAACTTGAAATATGTTATCTAGCTATAGCTCCAAGGAGTAAATATTTTCACTTTGAAACACATAATAAAGGAGACAATCTGAATGAGGAGTTAGGTGTATTAGATTTTTGAGAAACCAAATACATGACATTTAGCTTTGCATTGTTCTGAAAAAGTTGTTACATACCCTAAAGCCCCATGTTATCATCACAGTTTTAATTCCTTTCATTGCTTGTTTCATTTACTGTTTAGAGCTTAGGAAGGGGAAAAAATGACAGTCAGCAACTGGGGTGGACTCCCTCAGTCTGCTGTTTTAACCTCTTGATGCACTCTGAGTGGTCAGTGGGAGTCAGGCTCGCTGAGTTCCAAAGCACAGATACAGCCAGGATACAGTTTGTAAGAATGAAATTGAGAACAACAAAAAGGGTGAAAGAGAAATGAATGGGCAGGGAACAGGCTTTTGTGAGCAAGTCCTGTGGCACTATGGTTGGGCAGGAACTAGTCAGAGAAAAAGAGGCAAGAAACCTCATTATGCTGGTTGACCACACATTATTTCAGCAACACAAAGAGCCTTTGAAGATCTGCATCATAATGGCCTTCTTAAGCTACCTGTACTCATTTTTCAGTCTAACACAGTCGTCATTCTTGCCATTCACTCTCTAAGGAGATGTTTCCAGTTGCTGTTGGGCTTTTGCTCTGAGCTCTGTTCCCTGAAACACATTCTGTTATCATGAGTAGATATGGTGTCTGTCCCATGGAAGAATGACATTCCAAGCCTGAGAAATGGTGCTCCTACTTAGTATGGGATGTGTTGGGGTTTCTTCTGTGGTATGGCAGTGGTGATTGAGGTTTTCTGAGATTTTTGGGGGTTTTTTTTCCCCGTCTTCTAATGAAAGTTTATTGTTCGAAAGAATTGGTGGCTCTGTCTTCCCTGTCTTATTGCTGTACAGTTAATTATTCACACTTCTCAAGGATTTATAACTTCAAGCTTGTTTCTCAAACATTGAGAATATTTGCAGACATTCTAAATTGATAAGCTTATTTTTTCTTCTACCACCCTTGTCTTAAAAGGTTTAATAACTTAAGACACACTTCTGTCCAATTCTATTTGATGCAGCCTTTCACTTCAATAAGTAGTCTTTGCCTATATTTCCACCTGTAAGTTAAACACTTAGTTTACAGAGATTTCCTCTAAACTATATTTTCCTGGTTTGTTTATGTGTATATCATACATTAAACTCTTTAAACTAATGTATGCAATGTAAACTCTATTTCCTTTATCCACTTGTCTTATTATGTTATTGTATAAGGAAATTATGACAGTTAGACGGTATTTCTTCTTAAGAAATCCACAGTGGTTATGTCCTAATAACTTTTATGTTCTGTGTGCAACAAATACTTCATGAAGTATAATTATATTTATTTAAAGAACAAAAGAGATTGTGCATTCTTGATTTGTGAGCTGCCTCACTCTTAATTTTGGGGGATTTTATACTGAAAATTAATGAAAGTACTTTAAGTGAACACTTGGAAATCTTACTTCCTTTGAAGAAGAATCTCCTTTTTGAAAAAATGTACTAGAATCATAATTTTACATTTTAGTAAGATTAACATTGCTTTTTTCCTCCAATATTAATAGTAATACTAACTTTAAACAAATCATTTAGTTTATCTTTATAATTAATTTTAGTTACAGATACCAAGTGTGCTGTGATCTAGGGAAAATTTGTGTGCTGTGTTTTGTTACAGCTCCTTTTTTCAATACCTTTGTGGAAAATGAGACTAAATGGGGAGAGTTTCAAACATGATGCATGTTTAGTTTTAACAATTTCCTATGAAAAAGACAGAAGTGCCAGGAGTTGAAATAAATAGCACTATTTGCAGCAATAGTAAAATAATATAAATTACTTTGATTGGTGTTGCTAATCCCTAGTTATCCTAGTGAGTTGCTGCAGAGTAGATTGGTGTGAGACACTGGATTATTGTATTAATTATTGGCTTGGACCAACTCAACTGTGGGGACTGGGGGAAGGGACAGGTAAAATTCCACAGAGGTGGAGTAGTGCCCTGTTCCATGGCCCAGCCCCTTGGAGCCTCCTTGGCCAGTCCCAGAGCAGCTGTCAGTCACTGGCACACTGGGAGCACTCCCTCCTGTCACAGACCTGGAGCCCCTAACCCAGCTCCAGATTGCCTGGCACACCAGGAGCCCCACCTGGGGGTGGCCACAGGGGTTAGTAAGAGATAAAACCAACACCACGCAGCCATCGCGTAGTTGCGATCCTGCCATTTTCTGGACTCTTTGTAGGTGGATCTATGTTGGATCTGGGGTGATAGCTATTATTCTCTCTTTTTCTCTCTCTCTTTTTTCTTCTTCTCCCAATCTCCTTTCTTTATATTTGGGTAACTTAACAATAAAGCTGGATGGCTTGGATTTAGCTAAGCTGTATGGGTTAGGGTGTGCTAAGTCAGTGCTTTTTGTAATGCTTTATTTTGTTTGAATGTTGGCCTTTAAACCTTTTCCAAGTTCTCTTATTTTCTTAAGTTTGCCAGTGAAAGCGTGTTATTTGGCTTCCTGAGAAACGTGTGTAGCGTCTTTTCCTGTGCACTCTCTTGAGGTATTAAAAGAACTGAAGACCTTTTTAATAGATCTGGAGAGTGGACTCTTGGAGTCCTGTGTATTTTTAAAGTAAAACCCCTTGGATGAGCTTGGAGTGTGAGCCTGGGGTCTTACAATTGGGTGCATCAAAAGAGTGCTTATTTTGATTCTGACCCAGAGGACTGGCTCCTTCATTGCATTCGTGACAGTTACGTTCTTATTTATCGGTTTTGTTTCACTGTAGGGAATAGGCTTGCTTTTCATATGCATGAATGTGTATCATTTTATATCTAAAAAGACATTTTGCATTCAGACTTTGCATTCAGACTTATTTTTAATTGGGGAACTTTTTTAAAAAAATCAATTTGAGAAGTCCTGTGTTGTTTAGGAGCTAGTTGTAACAGTAGTGTGAGGTTTTTGAAAATACTCATTCTGCAGTACTCCATTCTTGCATGTTGAATTTTTGCACTTTTGACTATTCTAATGAAAACTAAAATGCTGCCTTAGAACACAATAAACCTACAGATAATTTAGAAAAAGCTTTCAATAAAGTAGAATGTCATGTCCAATGATTCTTACAGAGAGGTCTGCTGTATCTTCTTTCAGTGCAGGATAAGACATTCCATGCTTGTTTAGAATACCTTGGCACCTGAGACTGTGACTCAGACAGCATCTCTTTCTCATCAGGGACATGTCTGTTTCATGTGTGATACATATTTCTGGTGTGAATGATGAACAAAACATAGCACTTAGCAGTAACTAAAGAAGGTGCTTTTGTGGAGAACAAATCTGAGGTAGAAAAATTTGTGTTTCTAAATCTGGAAATCTCAGGTCACCTGAGTACTGAGTAAGGGGGCTATTTGGCATGCCTACAGGCAAATAAGGGATAGCAGTTAGCATCCCTTATTCTAGTTGCTAATCAAGTATTTTGGTGGAGTGTAATGCAAACAGAAC
>JAOXXN010000446.1:99055994-99097243 GCA_026770055.1 Myrmophylax atrothorax | reverse complement strand
CTGGTGGTAATAACTCAACGCCGAGAGACTCGATCGGTGCGGGAGGAAATAATGGTTACCCTCCAAGTTCTCCGTCCCTGCCACCTGCCAATAATACGTACCACGATGGTCCGCACAATCCGCGCCATTCGTATGTTGGTGCTTCGACTAGCTCGTTGAATCTCAGTCAGGCGCATCAACATCAGGGTCGAGCACCGAGTGCATACCTGGAAGATCTTTTCGAGAATCATACCCCTCCCCCGCCGCGCCGATCGGATCGGCGGTAGGATGGATGGATTCTTGAGGAATGATGCTTAAGTTTGCTCTGTGCAAAAGTCTTCAGGCAACTATACCTCCTGTTATATACAACCTCAGCCAGTGTGATTGTGTGGGATTAGTATGTAGCTGACATTTTGTCTGCTTTTCTGTATTTCTTTGACTAAATACAAAATTCCAGACAGACTTCTTGTTAGCATATTATCTGTTAAAATGCAGCTAATATTTAACTTTTAATTGAGACCAGGTTTGGTGCAAAGATTGGAGTTATGATGTGTTTATTATCTTACTTTTTGACAGCAATTGATAAACTTATGTTCTGGGAAGGACAGTGTGATCACAGTCTTTCAAATTTTTACTTACTTTCCATTTGCTTTCCTTCTATTTGCTTAGCAGAGACTATAAGGTCCAGGTGTCCTTGATCTGCTGTAGGGAAAAGGACAGACCTGTTGCCCTGTTTCCTTTGCCATGGTCCTGTAGTCCCTCTCTCATGTGGGTGCTTACCCAGAAAACCTGTTCATTTTGCTTAACAAGCAGAAAATCGTCTTCTGGGATTTTTTGCATGGGTTTGTTGCTGGTCCTGACATGTTGGTTAAATCAGTTTCTGAGCTGCTGGTAGTACAACAGCCAGACTTGGAGTCATAGGAGAACAGGAGGTGGGCAGAGGTGGAAAGTGCTGTTGTCTGCTCTCAGCAGAAGACAGGAGTGAGACTGGCACAGCTGTGGTGCTTCCACACACCCCTGCACCGCTGCCACCTCACTCCCTGTCTCTGCTCACCCTGCAGCACCTTATTGAGAAATCAGTTTCCTTCTTGGAGAAGCTGTCATGAAGCTGTTGGTCTAATGGGAAATTGAAGATGGAAAAACATTTGAAAAACTAATAGAAAGTAAAACTAAATAAGGAAATAGCTAGTTTCAGGCAGCTGGATTTACAAGTTTTAAAAGCAGGACAACATAAGGCACTTAAGCCTCCTTATTCAAAACTAAAGAATGCAAGCAGTTTTTAAAGTATGGAGACAATTCAGTTTAGTGAAATACAACTCAACAAGTTGCTTCAGTGTGGAGGAGAACATACTTTATGACCACAGATTTAACTTAGATACAGCTTTCAGCATTGACTGCTGAGGGTGGATTTGGTCAATCCTCTGCTTAAACTTGTCAAGCATTGTTTGGATTTGTTTTGCTTTGGTCAAAAGCTGTGGTTTATTGATAGAGGCTGGCCACTACCATCACAAAAGATGGGTGCTTAGTTCAGTTTTTCCTATGAAAAAATACCTGGTTATTTTTAATAACATGATTCTTCCTTTTTTTTTTTTTTTTTTTCCTACAGAGACCTAAGATTTAATAGGATTAAAGAAATCCAGCCTGGAGAGTTTAGACGACTTAAAAACCTGAACACACTGTAAGTTCTTTTTCAACTCTAAGACCCTTTTCCCTTTTGATTTAATATGATTAATTTACTAATGTGTCATATTTGCTCACTTATCACAGGTAAGTAGTCTCATAAATTTGAGCTCTAGTATTTACACAGGTGAGGGAAATGGTGCGTAGGACCATGTGTTGGGTTGACCCTGGATGGGTGCCATGTACCCAGCAAAACCTATCACTCCCCTCTGCACCTGGACAGAGAGAGAATATAATGAAGGTTTCATGGGTTGAGATAAGGACTAGTAGAGATCCCTCACTGATTCCTGTCTCAGGCAAAAGCGGACTCAAAATGGGGATATTAATTAAATTTATTACTAACAGGATCAGAGCAGGATAATGAGAAGTGAAATAAATCTTGAAAAAGACCATCCCTCCCCTCCTTTTCAAGTTCTCCCTCCTCCCCTGCCAGCAGTGCAGGATGATGGGAAATGGAGGTTATGGTCAGTTCATCACAGATTGACTTCTGATGCTGTTCACGGAGAGGAGTCCTTCTCCTGCTCCCTGTGGGGTCCCTCCCATGGGACACAGTCCTTCACGAACTTCTCCAGCGTGAGTCCTTCCCATGGGCAACAGTTCCTCACAAACTGCTGCAATGTACATTGCTTTTCCATGAGGTACTGTTCTTCAGGCACAGGCTCATCCACTGTGGGTCTCCCACAGGGCCACAAGTCCTGCCAGGAAAACCTGTTCCAGTGTGGGCTCCTTTCTCCATGGGCTGCAGGTCCCTGCCAAGACCCAGCTCCAGCATGGGCCTCCCACAGGGTCACAGCCTCCTTTGGCCATCCACCTGTTCCAGCGTGGGTATCTTCCACAGTCTCTTCACTCCTGTGGTCCTCCATGGGCGGCAGGGGCACAGCTGCTCCACCACGGTCTGCACCATGGGATGCAGGGGAACCTCAGCTCTGGTGCCTGGAGCACCTCCTGACCCTTCTTCTGCACTGACCTTGGTGTCTGCAGAGTTGTCCAGGTGTTCTCATTCTGCTTTTCTCTGACTACAATTTTCATCCACCCAACAACCTTTTTTCTGTCAGATATCCAGCCTCAAGTTTTAACTGTCCAAATCACTGATCTGAGATCCACAAGTCCCAAATAAAGAGAGAATACATTAAGTTTGAATTCCCTTCTCTTCATAAAACCACTGCATGAGGGATGAGTGCAAATCTGTGCATAAAGCCAGTTGTATTCCTGTATGATGTAAAGGGTCCAGTACACAAGATATTGATAAGAAGCATCTAGGAAAAGTCACTTTAATGCACCTGCTAATGATAAGTCTTAGTCAATGTAATTTTTATCCATTTCAAGCTGATGTAGAGACCAATTTTTTTCCCCCCTTCATCTACATCTCAGATATGCACAGAAAGGCACATTATTTCAGTTATGGATGGTTTGTTTTCTTTTGTTAGTTTTGTTTGTTGGGTTTTGTTGGGTTTTTTTTTGCTTGTTTGTTGGGGTGGTTTTGGTTGGGTTTTTTTTTAAATGTTGTTATGTTGTTATGGAGCTTGTTTGTTTTCACTTTTTTATAAGTTCTCTCTAATTTTTTCAGTTTTTACCTGCAAGATAGTGGCTGAGCAGCTCTAAGCAAATAACTATTATCTCTAATAGTTACTGTTGCGGGGAGGGGGGAACATTTTCCATTTAATACTACATTTCACCTGCTTTTACACTTTTTTCCGTGGTGTTTCTGTAGGTTAAAAGAAATGTCTGTTTATTTCTTTTTGTAGGCTTCTAAACAACAATCAAATCAAAAGAATACCTAGTGGGGCATTTGAAGACCTTGAAAATCTGAAATATCTGTAAGTTAAATGAATGTTACTTTCTGCATCAATATGTAACTGAGCTTCTTCAGTGGGAAAGTTTTTTCATCTGAGATTGTGATTTTTATCTGACTCACTAAATTGAGTAATAACACTGAAAAAATCTGTGAAATTAATTTATGGGATGGGGGCAACTGTTTCTATAAGTAGTTGCTGTTTACTATATGCAACTTAAAAGATAATTTTAAAAGGGATATGTTGAAATACTTAGGAAACCACTGTTAAGTTCACTGAAATCTTTACTCAGATACTTATAAGTTTCTATTTTGAAAAGTAGTTTATAAGCACCTAGTCCAAAATTTGTGTCTGCAGAAGCTTGTAACTTACATAAGCTTTATAACTATTCCTAAATTGTTCACTGAATGCAGTAAAAATTCATAAGTGAAAAATTCAGTCAAATCCAAAATATGAGTACTATATGATTTGCTCTAAGTTCTGTCTTCTGTCACACTATATATTTTAAGACTAACTTCTCCTGTTTTTAAACAAGCATACCAAATGTATTGATTATCTGAACAAGTAAAAAAGTATCCAAAATGTTATTTTGATCTGTATAATAGACTAAAGCTACATAGTAAGCTGACATGGATCTTCAGCTCTGGGCTCTGGAGTCCACCTTAGGTAGTGTCATTTAGAAAAGTTTCACTCCATTGTTTTGGAGTACTGATTGATTGTTACTTGAATGATGAAAAATGGTCACATGGAGATTTTATTGCTTTGAAAACGATTTGGAAGCTTATTTTTTCCATATAGTTTTCAAGAATGCAGCCTAAACAGCATTAAGGAGGCAGGAGAAAGGAGAAAATCACATATATTTGTGCAGATGTGTTACCTGTTTTTCCAAACTCTGTTTGATTACATTTCCTGGTCTCATTTTTATGTGTGTTAACTTTGACTAATAAAATTGTTTAATCTATACACAGAAGGAGGTAAAAGAATATTGACCAGACTGTCACCAATGAATAATTAAAGTCCATTGTGATTGTATTTGTGACAAGATGTGTTTGTATAGTGGATCTTGTAGTGTAGTATGTAAGGTTTACTAATTGAGGATGGCTAAGCATCTCTCCATAGTCACCAACTGTACAAAGGTTCTTCTTGGCTCACATTAGTTCTTTGTTTTCACGTGCTTGCCTTTGCCTAGCTGTAGTAAACCTGAAATAAAACTCAACTATGCAGTGTGTTCAGTTCAATGAAAGAGTGAAAAGAGATAACTGAACTCTGATCTGTTTTCATATACATGTAGCAATGGTTATCAATATCTGTATTCTTAAGAGGGAGATCTTTTTGTTTTCCTGTTCTTCCCTGGAAAATTTGAACCTAAAATTCAATGTGGTATATTCAACTGCAGAGAGCTTTTTACAGCCATCCCTCCTTTTGCAAAAAGAAACTAAGATTTTTTTGCCAATTTCAATGGCTGTGATATAAATCTTTAAATTGTACAGCCTTAAAGTTATAAAACTGCTGGCACTGGTCAAATTATCAGTACAGAAGGCTTAAATGTAGCAAATCAATACTGTTCAGCACTGAAAGTTTCAGCTGAGTAAGTACATGCAAACTGTATTCTGTGGAATGAAGGGAACAGAATAGGATTTCTTCCCATTAGGATTGTTCGAAAGTTGGGAATGCTGTTCAGGATGTATTATTCTGAAGTCTAATCATCTGGAATAATTGAGGTTTAGTATGGTCTGACCTTATGGATGTTTGCTAACCTAACTTGTACTGTAATGTTTCATGGAATGAGGTCATTGGACCATTATGTTACTTGTGTTCTCATGAGAGTTCATGTACTTGATTGCATGTGGTTCTGAAAATGTGTAATTCACGGACTAATTTTAGAAAACCTGTCATTTCTCAGTGGCCCTGATTTAGCAAAATGTGAGTCTATATAAATATAAAATCTAAAACAACTAGTAAACATGAATATTGTTTAAAATATTTGCATCTTTAGTTATGTATTTCATACATAAGTATAAAATATAATGAAGTATATATATATTTTTTAAAAAGCCAGTTTCTAAGAGAGAGTTTTGCAAACCCATTCCTGTATGTCTGCTGGAGATGGTTTTTTGCATTCTGACAAAATTTTTTTCATCAGTACCACAGAATTTTCAAATCCTTCTTCATACAGTTTCTTTCAGAAACTGAGCTTAGAATTTTATGAGCAATATATGTTTTCAGAATTTCCTGTCTGAAGGACACATTTTGATAGAGTAATGATATTTTCTCAATTTTCTGTGCATTAAAAATAGTCATCACTGTAAAATTTCATCTTTACATTATAAAAATAGGATTATGCACATACAATTTTTGAATCTTATTTTTTAGGATTTTTTTGTTATCTTGTTCCTTATGTAATTGAAATTTTGACAATTATGAAAGCAGGTTTGCATGATTTTACTGTGCTGTTTGTGGTAATAATTTGGTTTTAGATACATATACTAAAATTGAAAAAAAATTGTAATCATTATTGTTTTGCTGTGAAACCAAGAGGATACTTTTTTTTTCCTTCTCTTCTGTCTTTCTGTCCATCTGTCTTAATTTTGAATACTTTAGTCTGTTATTTAGTAAGCTTCCCAACCTTATAATATAGATGCAGGTAGATTTGTGGAAACTTGGTAGGATAGTCCTTCCTGACCCTGAAAGTCAACAGTTTACTCTTCAAGAGAGAAGATACTTGGGGATTAAAGGTAGACAGATACTACTTTTTAAATTTGTAGAATACTAGAAGATTTGGAATCAGAAGTGGAAAAAAGTGAACTTAAGTTAAACAAGAAAGAATTCGGGGGGAGACATGGAAAAATTTATAAAACAAAATAGCAATTAAAGAAACCTTTCCAAATAGAGGGAGTACTTGGTTTTTACAGAGCAGTGAACTAGAAGATAGTGTGGAGTAAGTGAAAGAAATAGAAATGGAGAATGAAATTAACTTTGTCAACAACACTGACACCTGTTCACTTAATATGAAATGTGGGGATGAGGAATCAGACATGAAAGTGTTGCCATAAGCATATGGTAAATGGTAATCAAGACTGTATGAAAAGTATCACCTCTGGAAATACTAAAAGGGAGCTTGCAAGTTCTGTTTTGTGTCTGATGAATGCAGTAATAGTGGTAGAAGATATGTTAGGTTTGCCAAAGTGCTGAGTTGCTGAGCTCACTTCTCCAGGATGAGAAAGGTCACAATTCCTTCTGTGCCTTCTGCCACTGTTGCTGTCATGGTCATGTGACTATGTCTTTGAACAGCTCCAGTGATTCCAGATCTCTTTTCTTTGCAATTCTTGTTGCTAGTTCCACTGCCTCCTTCATGTTTCTATGTAAGTATCTCTTTGCTGTGTTTATTTACTTGTCAGATTTAACTCTACAACGCCTGATACTGCTGTTACTTTTTACCTTTTTGTCCCTCCTGTTCCAAACAAATATATCTGGATCTTATTTTCCTTGAACTCCGACTTTTAAAATGGCCCATTAAAAAAAAATCCTCATAGGAGATCTAGCAAACTTTTTAATTACCACTCCCTTTCCCCACCCCTAATTTTCTGAAAACTGGTTATGTATTTGTTTATTTCCTAAGTATATGACTAGTATCTCTTATCTCTATCAGTCTTGCTTGCATTTCTGGGAAAATGCTCTTCCTTTTTATTTTTTTTAAATACTTCTGAAAATAATTATAAGCAATTGCCAGAAAACAATTGAATGCCCTAATAGAATATATTCCTTTATCATCTTAATCCATTGTTTACTAATCCTTTTTAAAATTCTACTGATTCAGTTCCGTGAGAGATCTTTTAGGTAAATTATAGATTAGTTTCCCCCTAATCATATTCTAAATTTGTTTTCTGATAATGTAACTGGGATAAGTTTTTGTGTTAAAGGTTAGCACAGTTTACAAAGTTATTTGTATAATACAATATATACACAGTAACATTGTAGAGAGACAAATATTTTTGTGACTGATATTTTACTTTGTATTCTGTCATCTCTCTCCTCCATTAGGCAAATATTTATATATTTTTCTTTTCGTTAATATCCTCAGAGAAATAGATACACAATTAAATGGAAGTCTGGTTAAGACATCTGGCATAGGACATATGTTGTGGTAGCCCTGGGGTTGCTGGGGTTTCTCTGTGAAGGGAGGACATGATGGACTGAGGTCAGTTGGGTGTCCTGCAGTTGAGGATTTTCAGACCAGAATGAAAAAAGCTGTAGTTTAAAGCTGAATCCCAAATAAATTCCCCTCACAGTGGCATGGTAAGAGCTCCAAAAAGTGACATGAAAGGCTTCTCCTTTCCCTGCAGTATGGTGGTAAAATCTGCAATACTACAAAATCTTTATCCCAGTCTTCCTCTAACCCACTTATAATTGTCACACTCTGCCTTCTTTTGTCTGCAGAAAGTAAATAAAAGCTACTTGACTGAGTCTGGTAAAGGTTTTTTAAAAATTGAACTCATTCATGTTTCTTAAAATTATTGGAATGCCCACAAGAGATACTTAACTGAGATTAGTCATCAAAACTAAGCCCACTTTAGTTCTCTGGTCTGGTCAGAAATTTAGTACTCAGAAATAAGAGAATTTCCATACTGGTAAGTGGAGTGCACTAAGAAAGATAAATAACCCTTTAGATGCTCAATTAAAAATTTCTAAGGAGGAGGAAGAAATGATGCATTTAAAATTCTCACAGGAAAATAAGATAGGAATTTAGTATCATAGAAAGAGGAAAATTAAAGAAAGACAAAATTGTAATGACTATGTTGCATCCCAGAAGTTTGCAATCTTTCCTGTAAGTTACTGAGAACTGTAATAATAGAAAAGCCAGAACCACTACTAATAAGATGCCTGCTAATAAAGTCATTTGTGGTGCAAAGTCTCTTCATGCCCTTTTCATAGAAACCCATGCCTGATTAACTGAATTTCAGATCATTCGTCAAATAATTGTGAAAAGGTTTTTAACCGCGTACCTGTTCGTAACCTAACACAGAGTGACTGACACTGAACCCCCCTGAGTATTTTCATTTGCTGCCTCCAGGCAGAAACTGCAGTCCTCAGCTAAACTGTGATTTTTCTCCAATACACCCTCACTAAACCATCCTTGCTGTTAAGAGCATGATGAACATGAGCATATACACTGATCCATCCTAATTTATTTTAATTCTGTAAAAAGGTATAGACAACACATGTGATCATACTGGTACTCTGCATGTGTTTGTGTATCAACGGGGACCTAATGTCCATCTTCTACACAGTGATAAAACAAATATACACTACTGCTTTATGGATACAATACCAGTATTCTAATTTGTATTTCTGTTAAATATTCAAAAGGTGATGCAGGTGGAATTACAGAAATTCTCACTGTTTGTTCTCCAAGTCCAATAAAAATACATATTCCATCATAATTTGAATATTTGTACTAGTATTCAGATGAGATATTGTAAAGAAAACAAGAGGCTAATGGCATCCCCACTGTGTTCTGGTAAAGGCACTTCTGATGCAATTCTGTCCCATTGAGTTGAATTTATTTTGACTTTTGGCAAACAAGAAAACAAGGAACAAAACCCCAGTAAATAATACTGTAAGCACTGGAAAGCCCAAGACCATCCAGACAACAGCCTCAGAGCCTTCAAGGCTCCAGACTTTTTTTTTTCCTGGCAGACATTTGGGATGAAATCTCAAGGACAGAGTATTTTAATGTTTTTAATTTTTTGTTTTGTATTTTTTACCTAATATGCAGTTGAAAAACTGTCTTCATGTGTCAACTTAATTCTTCTTTTCCACCTTCATGTAGCTCTTGTTTGTGTACTAATATTACTGATTGTTTCTTGTTTCAGCTATTTGTACAAGAATGAAATCCAGTCAATTGACAGGCAAGCATTTAAAGGACTTGCCTCTCTAGAACAACTGTAAGTGCCTTTTCTGTGCTGTCATCTCCATGGTTCCCCTGCAGAGGAGAAGTGCACGCCTTGACCATACATCCTACCCGCATGCTCTGCATGTCGCACTCCCCGGGTTGTTGGGCAGAGAGCCCCATAATCATTTGCATGTGAAAAACCACAATTGATCTCTGTGTCAAATTCCTCATTTCTATGTTTGTCTTTCATTTGTGATTTGCATTCCTGGTGTCCCTATAGATGATTACATAGTTTTGACAAAGGAGAAGCATCGTGAAAAATGTTGTAAACTAATACGTATTGCTTAGAGAGAAATGCTGATTTCATTTCTATAGGTTTTATATTGCAATTACTTTGACTGCAACAGTTACTTTGTTTTATGCAGCATAACTAAAGCTGAATTAGGTTCTTGAAGTTTAACCTAGTTTTGTTATATTTTAAAACAAGAATAGATTTTTATACTATTGATTATGTGTGTTAGTCATTGCCATATACAGATGTTTAAAAAGTAAGAAAGGTAATAATTTGTAATGTAGATGTTTCCTCTAGAAAGATTGATTAAAATCATACTTCTTTTCCTGTATAATGTCTGAAGAAATGGAAAGGAATGAAAAATGCAGTCCTAAGCATGACAAAGCCTGATTGTGTTGATTCCATTATAAGTTCAACTATCACTACAAGAAAGACATTGAGGTGATGGAGCAAGTCCAGTGAAGGGCAATGAAGCTGGTGAAGGGTTTGCAGCACAAGTCTTGTGAAGAGCAACTGGGGTTCTTTCATTTGAAGAAAATGAGGCTCAGTTGAGACCTCATTGCTCTGTATAACTACCTGAAAGACGGTTGTAGCAGGTTAGGGATTGGTCTCTTCTCCCAGGTAACAAGTGACAGAACAAGAGGAAATGGCCTCAAGTTGCACCAAGGAAGGTTTAGATTGGGTATTAGGAAAAAAAACTTTTACAGAAAGGGTTCTAAGGCATTGGAACAGGCTGCCCAGGGAAGTAGTGGAGTCACCATCCCTGGAAGTGTTCAAGAAATGTCTGGATATGGCACTTTGAGGACATGGTTTAGTGGTGAACATGGTGGTGGTGCTAAGCTGATGGTTGGACTTAGTCTGTTCCAGTCTTAACAATTCTATGATCAAAAAGCATTGCTATACACTCAAAGAGCTCCAAATGCATATCTGTTTCACACTGTGACTATCCAATAACAATAGTAGACCAATGAGTTTTGTAGTGTATAAATTTGGTAGGCTGAATATAAATTTTTAAACTCCTGAAAGGTGTCAGTGTATTGCAAGTTTTCTATGAGTACTAGCTTCCTAATGGATATTAGTGAACACAGAGTGTATTTGAAATAAAATGGCATTTCCTATGGGTATAAAATTATACATGCTGATTTTAGAGGGCAATATATGCCTTTTGAAGGAAGAGCTTCAGATAAAACAAAAGTTTTAATTATAAACCAAATAAAAATATGTATTTTCTTTACTTAATTCCTTTCTTTTCCTCCTCATTTTACTCTAGAAATGATTACTGCAGCATATTGACAGCAACTGGTAGGGCTTACTTGCATGCTAACAGCAATTCTTAATTTCTGTATAGAATTTGAAATACTGAGACCCATTTACTGAATTACTACTGTTTCCAAAATATGTTCTTCCTCATGCCACAAGCCTGATATGCTGCAAGTGGCAACAATCATTTTTTTTCTCTTCTCTATTTCTGTTGATCTATGTTATGACTGAAAACTATAAATCACTTTGAAATAGTAACACCTTCTGAATGTGTTTTTCCGCTGGGTTGCTGTTAAGTCTCAAACTTTTGAGACATTAGTATTATTCTGTATGAAATTAAATTTTAAACAGGGTTTGAGTCTCACCTCTAGCTGTAAAGTATGGAAATGGTGCCTGGCACGGTCATTTGTGTCATGGCAGCACCTGCATCTGGTCTGGTGAGCTGCCAGGGAGGGCAGGCACGTCCCCACTGGCTATGTATCAGAGAGCTCACTGCTTTTTTGAGCCCTTCTCCTGGGCAGATCCTAAACAGAACGCTTGCCAGGTGGGAAAATGAGTACACATAAAGCCAGTGGCAAGTGTGGAAATAAATTTAATTGAGAATACCCATTCAGATTTTTAGTTTATGGGGGATTTGTTATTTATGCATCTTTAGCATAAAAATAGCTTCTGGCTCTACAGGGTCTGTTTTATCACATTATCTTTGGAGAAAGATTGTTGACAAGATGAGAGTTACTCTCGACAAAAAAGTTGCCAAGTGTCCTAACTTCAGTTTCAGATTGTATTGACTACTCAGTCAATGTTTCTGCATTTGAGGCCTCTCTGGCCTCAAATTATCAAACACATTTTGCTACTGGTTGTGTTGACTCAGCCAAATGCTTTTCTCAGTGCTCAGTGGATTTCTCAGAAGCAGATACTGTGGTCCCCATTTCAGGGAAAGACTTATTTCATAACAATATCTTCTACTCCAATGAAGCAGAATGAAACTGACAGTTGCTTTTTAAAATATGTCTGAACAACAAAGCAAACACATTTCTGGTAATTGTTATTCTTTGAGAGACACTAAATATAGTTAGATTTAGGAGCCCTGTTGCATGTATAAGGGAAACCCCCCCAGTATTTACTGCAGCCAGCAAGTTCCTCCTTAAACCTCTGCGGTGGAATTCTTAGCTGCTGATGTAGTCAAAATAGCTTTTCCTTTGGAAATTTCTGCCAAGGGAGTAAGGTCTTTGAATCAGATCTTGAAACTCGTTTGTGCTAGAGTAAATTCTGAAAAAAATAGCTGTTTTATATCCTTGAACACACTGAGCCATACATATTTTGTCACCTAACTTTTCAGGCATGCCTGGGCACGAAGGGAGAAAGCCAGCTGATGAAAAGTAGCTGCTTAGTACCAGTTTAGACACTGTTAAATCTGCAAGACATATGTTTGGGTCTGGCAAATGCAGCAGAAAGCTGCAGGAAACTTCCATAATTTTGTAGCAGCAGCTGGAAGGCACAGAGCACCCAGGAGGCAACAAAGGCTGCCTCTATATGCTGGTGCTTAGACGACTGTATGCCTCTGTATGCCTGGGCTTAGACAACTGAATCCCACCTGCAATGTCACAAAGCCCTGGGTTGCGAGGTCACACATTTGGATCCCAAGATCTGGCTCTAAATGCAGTCCCTTTCCAGATGTGTATACACTGCTTTCCTTCCAAATATCTCTTGTACTTTTTGAGATCCCAGCTTAGGAGTTGTATGTATCAGGGACAAAAAGTGTACTCTGCAATCCTTAACTAGTGGGATTCCCAAATACTAACGGAATTATTTAAAACTATTTACAGAATCTTAGTGGAATACTAGTTATGCATTTTCTTTTAACTTTTGTATTAACATACTAATTTTGCTCTTTATAAGCTGCTATTAGAATTATGCTGCAGTTGGTGTGCACATTAACATATTTTGGGAGAAAATTAATAACAAAAACGTTAACTTTCATATAATGATGTAGCTTGTTATATTAATTTTTTTCCCTCAATTTAGTTTTCAGCTTTGAAATGTTGTTATTTAATTTTTAAAATTTTTTTACTATGAAGAGTTTCTGATTTTTGCATAGCAATGTCAGTAGTTATGCACATTTAACACAGTGGAGCCTGTGTAAAGTTGCTGCTAAAAATATGTATGGTAAGGAATAATGAAAGAGAATTAATTAATAAACAAACAAAGCCAAAAGGTATGAGAGGAGCCTTGAGAAGTACATCTTTATTATTCTAACATGGGATCATCTAGGGACAACAAACTGGAAACAGATATTTGTCTAGCCTTATTTTAAAAGTCTTCAAAGACAGGATTCCAATATCTTCTTACGTATCTATTCCAATATTTTTTATCATTACCATAACACACATTTAAATATCTTTCCTTGTGGTTTAAGGCTGCTGCTTTTTGTCTGTGGGCATGGAATGTGGTAAATAGATGTTTGTTCATTCTCTTTCAAATAATCAAAATGGCAAATGTGGTGTTTACATATTCAGAACATAGATTATACTTTACTAATGGGTTGGTAAGTACTTCCCCAAAGATGTGGCAATACTATTAGCAATTAACTATTGGCATATATGATAAAAGTACTCCCTCACAAAAAAATACAAAGCTACAGAAGATATAATCCTAAATTTAGTGCTGTGAAAAATGTCACTGGGACTGAATTTTATCGTAAATTCTCTAAGATTAATAATAAGAAAGAGAAAATCTATACCATGTTTATTTGATAAAATCTTTATGTTGGTGTGTTGGTTTTGGACTTCTTTTTCCTGTATTTCCTTTCCTCTGTTTCATTCATGGTAGTGAATTTAGAATGGAAAAAGAAAAACATGGGTGTATTTAAAATCACTTGCATGCTGTTTCTTTAAATTTTAATTCTGAAAGTCTTTATAATATCAAATTCATTACATGATACAAAGATTTTTAGAGTGTTTTGTAATCTAAACATAAAAGATATGTTAGTGTGAGGTTATTTCCAAAATATGATTACCTTTAAAGGGAATTTCAACTGAAAAAAAATCATATGAATTAAAATATTAACATATTCTTTAAAAAACATTATTGTGGTGTATAGAAGAAAATAATAAAAGTAAGAAATGTAAGTAATAAAATATGACTAAACCGTAGGTTATAATGCCAAGAATTTTTAAAATTATTTTTATTGTAGACTTAAAATGCAATTAGAGATGGTTTCTGCATGTCTTTATTTTGAATTACAGTTGTTAATTATTTTGTCCAGATATTTAACACCTTGTTCTGTTCATACGTTGCATGACAAGTTGCTTAGGACTTCTTGAGGTCATAATTTAAAGACCTACACAACCCAACTAACTTGTATAGCCCAACTAATATGAAGCAGGTAAAAGTATTGTCCAGCTGGACTTCATGATTTGATATTTTTAAGCTACTTTAGGCAGTGTAATACCTGATGATGTAAACTGTTATAATGTGCTTCAGCACCTGAATTACGGTATTGGGATCTGATGATTTGAGGTTGTAAATAAAGCAAGGTTCATAACAGAAATATTTTTTTAATTTGGTTGGAAAAACAAAGTGAGTTTTCAGGCACATGAAGTATTAATTACATTTGTAATTATGGTAGTCTTGAGTACTAAACAGCTGTTATGAGCTGTTGCTCTGAGTTTAGTGATGTATGTGTCACTTAAACCATCTGATAGGGGTGTTCTTTCTTTTTCTGTCTTTGCTAGTTTCAACTCTGATTCATGGCCCTGTAAAAGGGTTTGTGTGCCTCCATGTGTCTGCTTTTACCAGTGTTATTTGTTGTTCTAATAAGAGGTGTTACTTGCACCTACAAAGCTTGCCTTGTCAATGCTAAAGTACAAGAGATTAATTTATTTGGAATATAAAGAGATAAATTTGCAATGAGCTCACAAAGCATAAAAATGCAAGTAGAGTTAGCAAAGTTTGAAAGGAAAAAATCCCTGTTGCCTGCACAGGAAATGGTATGTGTAATTTTTTTCCAAAATCAAAGCTGCATCAGGAATAGCAAACACTATAGTTGTGACTGGTTTTTCCCTTTGTCCTCTTTCATTGCAGTGATCCCTACCTTGCCTTGCCCCCTCCCAAATGCTGCTGATGCTGAGCAGGTGGATGAGCAAAGCCCTGACTCCTGGCAGGCTGTGCCTGCCTATGTCGTGGCCCTGCCAGTGGGGCAGATACTGACCTCATCCTGCTGGTCCCTCCTCAGGACTGGACCTAACTGAGTTTTCTTTTCTCTCTTCTGGCAATTTAATTGAACCTCACAGGAAATATCTGCCTTTGAGATATGTCTTTTTAATTTAGGAGAAATTGGCCTGTATTTTCAAAAGGGAGATGAAAACCGGCAGTCACAGCATGGTAATGGACTTCTTGTGTCCTTATGCAAACAAGATCATACTTTATGCTTACTGCACTGTGTGGCCACACGTTGCACTGGCAGTAAGCAGACTTGACACTGAAGTGCCTGATCACACCCGTGCTGATTTATTGGCTTTTTCTGTGGTCCCCACTCAGTGCTCCCTGGCACTGCTCGCTGGCTGCGCTTGGCCGTGCTGCTGCTGGCGGGGTCTGGGAGGCTGCCAGGCACGAGCCTGGCTGCCCCACTGCACACGCCTTCCAGAGCTCCTGCAAGGACTGCCGGAATCACCGCTCCTTGCCGCTTCCCTCTGTGCAGCGGCCGCTTGGCTCGGACCGGGGAGGAGAGCACACGCAGTGTTCAGCACAAGCTAATTCTCCCGTCCTTGACCTTTTCATGCTGGAGGATTGATTTTTTTCAATGATGGGCTTTTTCATTCTTCAGACCACAGTGATTTCTCATTCTCTCACATTCTCCAGATGTTCCTGAGTTTGTTAGATGTCAAATAGGAAACTTTAGGAATTTTGAATACATTTGGATATAATCAGGATCCAAAGTCTATAAGTCATTTTCACAGTTCCTCGGGCCAGTCTTATCTGGTTTTGCATCTTGTTTTCTCATCTGCAACTTTATGGAGTACTTCCACGACATGGTCAATGCTGGAATGATCCTGCATTTGCAGTCCATTTTTGCAGCAGTTACAGATCAATAGTGTGGTTAATTGTCTTCTTATGTTAACTTTCAGTTTTACAGGATTAACAGCTGTATAATGTTTGTTACTGTGTAATATTAATAGCTTACACATAAGCATCAACAGAGTATCAAACACAGCACAGCTGTGGTAGTTAATTGTACACCAATTGCTGAGAAGCCCTTTCTCTTAAGTCAAATTAGTCAAATTCAGGTTTATATTACAGATTCGGCTTTTGAGGACATTCTAGTGTTCATGGAATACAGCAGGTTACTTCTCAGCATCTTGAAATTTTCACACTCTGAAATGAAAAGAGGTGTCCACTAAATATGTTATTCTGTTGGAAACTAAATGTTTTCTAACAATCTACATTTTTCCTGTACAAAAAAATTTTCTATTTTCAGTGCATTTTTTCAAGTATGCATACTAATGAAAATCTCACTTGTCAGAAGAGTTTTCAAAATATTATTTCCAAAATTTCTTAAGCAATGGTTGTCAAACAATTCTTTATTTGCTTATATATGTGCATACACACACACATTATATATTGGTCTGCAAACCCTTTTTAGTTTGTCACATCTTGTATTGCTCAGATTCAAGTATGAGATTCAGATGGTAACAGAAAAAAAGTTAAGCCACTACATCACTACAGCCATGTAAATGAACAGTGTGTAAACAATAACAAATTCTTTAACATATGTCATCTCCATTAAGAAAACTGTTACAGTATATTTCTTTTTGTTTAACATATTTTCAGGTATCTGCACTTTAATCAAATAGAAACGCTGGAACCTGAATCCTTTACTCATCTTCCAAAACTTGAAAGGCTGTAAGTTTGTTTTTCTTGGGGTAAGATTCAGAAGTCAGCTTGTTCCTTTGTTTGAATTAAATCAAGTGTCTGAAACTGGATAATAGTGTTTATATCATTTCCATGGATTATTTTTTATCTAAACTTTATACAATAACTACTGTGTAGTCTTTGCCTAGTACACTTTGGTGAGGCTGACCTTAGAGGTATGCATAAGTGAGCATTGCATGTGGTATGTTTTTCTGTTGCAAAACTATTTCCCAAAGAGCTGTGATCAGTGTTTGGCCTAAAATAAGTGTTACTAATGAAGAACTAGAAGATAAGCCTAAGCCTCTCTTTTTCTTTTTCTTTTTTTTTTTAATTTCTCACTTGAGTGCTTATGGATTCACCTCCTTTTGGTTACTTATGCCTTCTTTTTCCCCATATGGACACAAGAACACCTTGGAAGCCACTTAGAAAAACAGCAGCCAATGAGTTGCTGAGAAAGTTGTTAGGATTTTTTGGTTGGTTTGTTTGTTCATTCCAGTTTTCTAGGATTACTTTCAAAAAATTTCTAGGAGAATGCAAATGAAAGGAGCACATCTCAAAATCTGAATTATTACATTCATATTTCTGTGTTTTTAACAGATTTTTGCATAACAACAGAATAGCTCATTTGATTCCTGGAACATTTAGTCACTTAGAATCTATGAAGAGACTGTAAGTAAATTGAATTATTATTGAACTAAATTAAAGTTTAAATAACCTAATTAGACTGTATCTCCTCTTGCAATATTTATCTTCCTTGTAAATACTGTTCATGGCTTAATTGTTTTAAATATTAAATATTTTTTTCCTAGCTGTGCTCCAATTGTTTACATGCATAGATTGAGACCATTGCTTCATATCTTCCTGTATTTAGTGACTGACTAAAGTTTATTTCCTTTATTGGGATTATTTGTAATTATGTTGTCTTGTTTTATAGACTTGTTAATATATGGATTGTTCTTTGGGGTTTGTTTCTTTTTCCCTCCTCTTGACTGTGTCTTACTGGGTAATCCTTCTGTGATGTCTTTCAATATTTGATTATTTTAGTATTTTATTTTGGTTTACTTGTACTTATCTGATGCTACAAGCATGGTTATAAAAACATGCTCAATGATTTAAGGATATAACTATTACTTTCAATACTTATATACTTCAAGCAACTCTAGAAGCCAGTTCTTGAAATGACATTATCTTCAAAAACTAGAGAAGTTGCAATCCCTCAGTAACATTTGAAAACTTGAACTGAATAAGAGTACCGTTGTACAGTGGCTTTCAGAGGGTTTTCTGTCCTTCACTTTGGATCTCCACTGATGTAGGATAAACATTCTTTAAATTATCCGAGACTGCCCTTTTGAGAAAGGCAGTCCTGCATTCCTACCCACCCTTCCATGATGACTGCTGAGGCTGTGCTGTGCAGTAAGTTGCAGCACAAGCTCTCTTGGGAAAAGAGATGGCAAGGGAAGTAACAGGAAGGTGGTTCTGTTGGTTTAGTACAGTTTTGAAATACCACCAACTGTGAAAAACAGAGTAGAGTAAATCTTGATGATATATGCACCTTCCAGTAGTAGCTGCTCCACTTGTACTTCCCTTAGATTCTTCCAGAGTTCAAGTGAAGCAGAAAAGGAGGGTTCTTCACATAATTCCTAAATTAACAGGAAATTTAATAGTGGGCATCCTGACTTTTCTGTTCCAGATTAAATTCTACCAGTAACATCTGATATACTGGGAGACATTTGTACAGTGACTTTTAAAATAGTTTTGCTTGTTGTCGCGTGATTTTTATAGAACAGAGAAGAAACTACATGTAGGCATTTGTGCAAGAGGTTAAGAGAAATACTGAGACAGAATAATCAAAAAGTTTGTTTTCCCCAAAGATAAGCTAAACTGAGGTTGTTTTGCCATGCATTTTTTTTTTCCAATATAGATATAGATATATTTAGATTAGTACAGATTTCTGTATTTAATGTTTTCGCCTACAGGGCCCTCTGCCAGAAAGTGCAGTGCCCAACATAGTAACAGGGCACTTCACTACTGGAAAGAAAGTCAATGGAATTTATGGGTTCTGGTTATCTGCAGTAGGCAAATGTTTTACAAAGTTACTGACCCACTGAACTCAGTGAGGGCTTAATGCTTTGTTTCGTTTGTCTGATCAGCAAAATGAGAAGCTGTAAAAATGTCAGGGTAGCTATGAAGTTGCTGCAATAAGAAGTATGGGACAGAAAAATGTGGGGAGAATGGTGTAAGTTCCTTATTTCAGCAAAGCTTGTATAACATCTAAATGAAACCTGATTTATTCCCTAAATGCTGAGGTTAAAAAAGTAACATTGTTTAGATGCTTGCTGTGATGTTTAGATGCATTCTGTGATTTTTACTGCCTATGCAGTAAAAATAATAGACATTTTTCTAATAGAGGCTACCAGAATGCCTGTAAGCAAGTAACCATCACCTGTACTGCATTTTGCCCATTACCTGTGTTCACAGATAAAGTCCTAACGCCATTTGCAAACCATGTTGATCCTAGCAGAATAGTTGAAGCTTGCTAACACAGTTGTGGCTGCTTCTTGTTTTGTGCAGGCGTTTGGATTCAAACGCTCTTCACTGTGACTGTGAAATCCTGTGGCTTGCGGAGCTGCTGAAGACGTACGCAGAGTCGGGTAACGCTCAAGCAGCAGCTACCTGTGAGTATCCACGAAGGATCCAGGGAAGATCAGTGGCCACGATAACACCAGAAGAACTGAACTGTGGTGAGTTTGCCACGGGCTTCTTCAATGTGTTACAAGTATCTAAACTGGCCTTTATTTTTTTTCCCTGTTCTATTTGATAACAGAGGGGATAGTCCTGCTCTGCTCTGCACTGGGGTGGCCTGACCTTGAACATTGTGTGCAGTTTGGGGCACGGCAATGTAAGAAAGATACGAAGCTCTTAGAGAGCATCCAAAGGAGAACAGCAGAGATGGTGAAGGCCCTTGAGGAGAAGCTGTATGAGAAGCAGCTGAGGGCACTTGGTCTGTTCAGCCTGGAGAAGAGGAGACTGAGGGAATACTTCATTGCAGTTACCAAGTTCCTTGTGAAGGGAAGAGGAGGGGCAGGCACTGATCTCTGCTCTATGTTGACCAGTGACAGAACCCAAGGGAATGGCCTGAAGTTGTGTCAGGGGTAGTTTAGGTTGTATACTGGAAAAAAGATTCTTCCCCTGGGGAGTGGTTGGGCACTGGAACAGGTTCCTCAGGGAAGTGGTCACAGCACTAAGCCTGACAGAGTTCAAGAAGTGTTTCGATACTCTCAGGCACATGGTGTGACTCTTGGGGTTGTCCTGTGCAGGGCTAAGAGATGGACTCAATGATCCTTGTGAGTATCTCCCAACTCAGCATATTCTCTGATTTCTCAAAAAGCTATGGGCATTTGCCTGCCCTGCCACCTATTGAAGCCAAGGTATAAAATAAATAAATTGTCCTTTTGATTATGTGTTACATATCATTCTGGTCATGAGAATTATGATCATAAGCATCTACAAGGTTCCTGAAATAGATAGTACAAGGGTGATTTGGTGCCATTCACATGGCCTCCTACCAGCTCTCTACACATCTAAGGAGCCTGAATATGGAAATTGCAGGAAGCAAGCTGTACAACATACTCTGTCGGAGGCAGGTTAGGCACTGATACTTATCTAAAGGAAGTTATTTTAAATGGCACTTGTGCTTGCTGCTTTTAAGTTTTTCCTTCATAGGCAAATTGAGTCTCTGTTAAAATAAATAAAACAGCCACTTTAGAACCTGATACAAATTTGCACAATCTATTTCCAGTCTGCTAAAAAGTTCTGAGGAACAATGGAGGAGGTCAGAAATTCCAGTCACTTTTGCATCAGGAAAAGTGCACTTAATCCTGATTAAGCATATACCTATTTTAAGCTAAAACATTTATTAAAAATATTTTTGTCAACATATGTGGAAATCTTTTTATGTACTGTTTTTTAATAGTTTTAAAATTAGTAAGTATGTTTTATTGTTGATGCAGAGAGGCCAAGAATTACATCAGAGCCTCAGGATGTGGACGTTACCTCAGGGAATACTGTGTACTTCACTTGCAGGGCTGAAGGCAATCCTAAACCAGAAATTATCTGGCTTCGAAACAAGTAAGTTTAAAAGAGGAAGAGAGAAATTTGATGTAAGTATGTTTGCCTCTGTGTGTGTGCACATTGCTGGGTGCATGGCTACATGCTGAAGGAACTGTTACAGCAGAAACATCCTACAATAAAAATAAGCATACGAAGTAATAATGGCCTGTATCTTTTTTTATTAGTAGATCTAAACACATAAGAGCTGATAGCTTTAGGAAATATTGTCTAATTACTCTAATCCTATTTGTAGGGTATTCAAATGTAGGCATATCTGCAAAGCTGCTCACACCTGTAATAATAAATCATTTATACATAAGTACCAGACAATCCAATGTGTACTCATTGTATGTACAGTCTGGAGATTACTTAGCATTTGCATACATTCTGAGGTAGGGCAAAAGTTACTTTTTTGAAGGACTCCAGCTGAATAAAAGTTGAGTTTCAGAGGTCCTCCTTGAGCCCCAGCTCCTCAGAGGTAGCTTTCATCCAAGATGTAGCTCCATTTCAGGAGAGGAGAGGAGAGATCAATTTCCAGCCTCCTCAGACTGGTACATGGAAGGTAGGCAAGTACTTATAGCATAGGATTGTAGGGTAATTCAGATTGGAGGAAGCCTCCAGTGCAGCCTTCTGGTGAAAGCATCATTATACCAGGTTACTTTATCCAGATGGGTCTTAAAAGCCTCTGAGCATGGAAGTGACACAAGCTGGCTGGGCAACCTGCTCCATTGCTTCTCCTCACTGCTTGGGAAATGGAAGAATGACCTATAAAGGATGACTGTCTTTCAGCAGTGCAAGGGCCAGCTTGCTGCAGAGTGGCTGCTCAAGCTGTGCCCAGAGCCTGGCTCCCTCCAGCAGCACTGGGCACAGCACAGCTGAACCAGCCATGTGATGCCACTTCACTCCCCTTAAACTGGTGTGAATTTATAATGGACACATGAATTGCGAGTTCACCACCAACTCATCAGATTTTGGCTTAGTAATACTCTTATGCAAATGGAGAACCTGATCTGAAACATAAATTCCCTCACATTTTATATAAACCATTTTAGTTTGTTAGTTGCTGATAAAAAGCAATAATGTGGAGTCCTAGTTCTGTAGCTTTTTGCTGATGTCAGTGAGATCCCCACATGCAGCAAGGATTGAGGATTTATGGAGTATGTTAAGAACAGAGACTTGAACTTGCATAGTATAATTATTTCATTAAAATTTTCTTTGGCTTATGTACTTTTTATAATAAACAAAGAAAACTTGTATTCAGAATACACATATGAAAGAGTTTTAAGAAGAAATTTGAGCTTGGGGTGTGGGATTATTGACTCTGGCTTGTTTCCTGGCTGCATGAATGAGAGCAAAGCTCTTTGTAAAGTAGCTGAATATATCAATATTTCGGTCAAAAGCCATTGACCTGTTGAGCAGTATGTTGAATATATCAATAGACTGGATTTTGTACATAGGAGGAGAGATCTTATCCCTCCTCTGTGCTTTATTCACCATGTAGTGAAGAGTGGACTGAGAATCAGTTCCTTTAACAAAGCCCCCTAAGACTTAATGTCACAGAAGTGCATCTATGAGATAACCTGAGGTCCTCAACTTGTGTTTTAAATCAGTACAAATCGTAATCAAGTTCATTGGTGCTCCTTGAACTATGCAGGCAGAGGTTGGCACAAAGATAGTTTTATAGCAACTCACCACTCTCCTAGTTGAAAGTATATTGAGTGTTGAACTTACAAAATATACTTCCAGTGGAAACAGTTTAAATTGGTTTGCCAGCTATAGAACAGCCTTAAAGGAAAATGAGACCAGGTATGTGTATTTTGTTTACTTTTTTTCCCAGTAAGCTTTTACTCACAAAAGTATTTTTGCTTTTAATTTTGAAGGCATAATACTTGCATAAGCAAAATTGTTTCATTTTTTGTTTTTCCTCTTCTTCTCCTTAGGAGAAAATTTAAAGTTCCATTATTTTACTTAACAAATTAAATTTTTTACCCCCAAGTTGTTTTGGGTAAATTATCTGTTGGGTTTTATTATTTGGCAGTTTCCTGTGCTTGTAATTTAAAGGTTTAACTCCAGCAGATTTTTTTCTTCACAGTAATGAGCTCAGTATGAAAGAAGATTCCCGTCTAAACTTGCTAGATGATGGCACATTGATGATTCAGAATACTCAAGAAACAGACCAAGGCATTTACCAATGCATGGCAAAAAACGTAGCTGGAGAAGTGAAAACTCAGGAAGTTACTCTTCGATACTTTGAATCACCAGGTAAAGAGCATCAAGTCTGAGTTTTTAATTCAAGTAGAGAATTGTTTTGATAATAAGATTGTTAAAACATAAAGTGCTTTGGCTCTTGTATGTTCTTGACATACAAATTTGTTGTGCTTGGGCATCTAAAGAATTAGATCCTGAAGCTATAATATCCCTAGAACAAAAATGCAAATCAGCAGGGTAATTATTATATTTTTTGTATAATGCAACTTTGATGATAGTCTTGTAGGTTGTAGAAGGGTTAGGAAAAGAGGCTGTGGCATTGCGACATTGGTCAGTGCAATAATGTTCTCTCTGGATACCTGAAAACCACAATCTTCTGAGCAGGCCACTCATGGAAGTTTCAGCACACCCTGTGCAGCCATTCTTGCTCAAGAGCTTTCTACCTCTGTCTAGCCAAGACTTCATGTTTGCAAGCACGAAATTCCTGTCCAGAACTGTAATGTTTTTAAAACCCAAACTTTGCCACGAGAACATTTTGTTTTGATATACAGCATCAGGTAAACTGAAAATATCACTGCAATGACAAGTACTCATGTACTTGGGAGAAGTTACTAAAATGTTGCTTAATCTGCTTTGGTTTATGGCAATTTTTAGCCAGTTTGTTTTCTGGGTCTCAGTGTCTACGCCTCTGAAGAGACCTTTATAAGGATCAGCAAAGGAGAATGAAATGTTTGAAAGTTGTTTTAATGGGAGTTAAGGAAAACACCAGTGCAATTATGAGCTTTGGTTTTTATCTATTGATGTTTTTAAATGTCAGATTAGACTAGACTTAAAGCAAGGCAGACTTTGAGCCAATATTAGAAGTGTGTTGGAACAGAGCTATTAAAACCCCTCCTAGATGTCCCAAACTACTGCAATATTTGGTAAATTAGTGCTATGTGATCTAAAAGTCATATTTAGGCTTTGCTGTTTTCTCACAGCCCGGCCAAGTTTTGTAATTCACCCACAAAATACTGAAGTGCTGGTTGGGGAGAGTGTTACCTTGGAGTGCAGTGCGACCGGGCACCCTCAGCCACGAATTACCTGGACCAAAGGCGACAGAACCCCTTTGCCAAATGACCCTCGCATCACAATAACTCCATCAGGAGGACTTTATATACAAAATGTGAAGCAGGAGGACAGTGGCGAGTATACCTGTTTTGCAACTAACAGCATAGATAGTATCCATGCGACTGCCTACATCATAGTCCAAGGTCAGTAACATTAAGCTAGGAGTGAGGTATGACTTGAAATTTTGTGGGTTTGTCTTTTTTCCTGTATTGACAGAGCCAAACTAAAAACATACTAGCTTTTACTTTTAATTTCACTATCATAGTCCATAGGAAAGTTGCTATATATTTCACATAGAGTAAGATATTATATACTATTTCATCGATTATTATCAGAAGTTTGATATTTTGAAATGTTTATTTCTTGTTATGTTTTGTTTTCATGGAGGAACAGACAAGCAGTGTCAATTTTTTTGAGGATTAATTTTTTTCTGAAACACAGCAAACAGATTACTAGAAATGGAGTTCTGAATAAACATCTGTGCTGATTTTCTTTGTAGACACTTCAGTGAATATGGGAACATTTTCTAAAGAGTTTCTTGGAAACTATCATTCTGCCACCTGAGACATTAGCAAAGCTTTTTTCCAGAACAAAAGTCAAAGTAAAAGTTATTATGATTGCAATAATTTTGGTATTGTATGTCATTACTGTGATTATAAAGTAGAGAACAATCTATCAAAAGTTCCCTGTGTATACAGATAATATTTTTTGCTAGTACCTTCATGCTGGAAGTTTTATTCACAAAATACTCTGAGTAATGTTTACATTTAAGTTTGCTTCTGTTCTCATGTTAAAATCTCTAGTTAATGAGTTTAGATTACAAATGCCATCTTAATGAGTTCAAAAGCTATACAAAGCAACTAATCTGTGTGGTTTGTTCATTTAATACGCAGCGATAGATGATTGTGTTTTGAAAGCTGAACAAATCACTTCTCACACTGGCAGTGCACACTGTTACTCCAGAAACTGGCTCACACACCAGTCACTGCTTTCTTTAAGTGTATAGAAGAAAGCAGGCAGCTCAGGATGGTTTTGATTACATTGCATTTTTTTCACAATTTAGCTGAAGAGTTTTGAGAGAAAGAGAAGGTATTTTTAATCCAGGAAACACTCTGTGTTTGAGTCTACAAGTCTTACTGTACCTCTAATTTTGGATCTATGACAGTAGATCCCACACAACTTCACTGATGCCAGGGAGATGTTCCTTTTGCACAAGTGGGTGCCCTAATTCTCCATTTTATAGTGATCACAATGTAACAGTCCCATTAGCTTCTCTCTTCCCACCAACAGGAGCTAGACAACTCACACAGGAAATGGTACATTATTTCAGGCAGTTGTGGTGTTGTTTTGGTTTGGGTTGGGGTTTTTTTTTGTTTGTTTTTTTAACTGGTTTTATTTTCTCTTCTGTAGCTCTACCTCAGTTTACTGTCACTCCTCAAGACAAAACGGTGATTGAGGGACAAACCGTTGACTTCCCTTGTGAAGCGCAAGGGTATCCCCAGCCTGTTATTGCCTGGACTAAAGGAGGTAAATGTGTTCTGTTCTTACTTTCAAACTACTAGAACAGTTCAGCTGTTATATTGGAATCACTCATGTATTCAAAGGAATTGCATGTATTTGTTTAGATGCCTCAGTCTCTGAAGGAAGCAGAGCTCATCTCTTTCTCATTTAGCTAGAAAAGTGTCCCACAGAAGATAGCTGCCCAAGTGGATTTCATTCTTCAGTAAAAAAGTCACTAAAATATATGTATCCATAATAGATTCCTAGTAATAAATGTTTAAGAAATGTGGGGCAAATCACATGTGGCAATACCTATAGCTGCTGATGTACTGCAGAAGGAATAGATATGGCTGTCATTCACTGGAGATCTGACATGAGGTGGGATGTTCTCACTTCAGAAACCAGAACAGTCAGGCCTGTATATGAACACCTCTGTTCACCGGAACACTGGAGTGCATTCTGCTGACTGTTATATCATGTTGAGGCTCTAAAGGCATAAAGCCAAATGCAACAGAAAGAAATATTGTGGTGGATGTTTTATCTGTATGCAAATACTCTAGTTGATTCAAATTAAGTAGCTTTAGCAGGTAAAACAGATAGTAGATAAAACAGATGGTTCGCAAACTGTTGATTTTTTTGATGGTGATAATGTCTGTTTCTCCCTCTACTGAGACTTCTCCAATCAAATAAAATGTCCAGAAAGGAAGGATGGGGTACAGACACTGATGTGTGTTCATTTTGGTTATATTCAATTTTTTCAGGGCTGTATATATTTTTCTGTGGATTCCCTACATGGCTTGGGCACATGAGATGAATTGTGTCTTACACACATGGCAATAATATGAAATGAGCAGTAACACATGTTGGTGTTCTTATGCCTTCTCATTTGGATGCTTTATCATGCTTCTTAAATGAAAATATTTATTTCTACCACAGAGAAAAGATCAGGATTGCGATTGTGTGCACATGTATAATTTGTTTGTGTTTCATGTTTATCTTCTGAGAAGTAAAGATTTTAAATGTTCTCTGTTTTCTTTCTTTTTTTTGAAGAAACATTAATTTTTTTCTAGTGTTCTAACAAATTTAAAATCTTCTGAGTTTCTCTGTTTCTGACACAAAGGGACTTTGTTGCTATAAACAGCAAATGCTTTTGTTGTGTGTTCCAGGAGGCCAGTTGTCTGTTGACAGAAGACACTTAGTTCTATCCTCGGGAACCCTGAGGATTTCCAGGGTTGCTCTGCATGACCAGGGACAGTATGAATGCCAAGCTGTCAACATTATCGGATCTCAACGGATTGTTGTATACCTGACTGTACAGCCTAGAGGTATGCTCTCCATGTACAGCTGCTGAGGAAAAAAGAAAAAAAAAAAACCCAACCCTGAAAGAAATACTTAAGCTTACACTAAAATACGCAGTACTGTGTGTGATTGTTTCTGAGTATACATATTTTTAGATCCCAGGTGGTTTTTAGGAAACAACATGTATGGATACTTACCGATATTTGTACATTTGTTCCTTTAGAACAGTCTGTCTTCTGGGAAAGAGGTTTATCTGATTTACTTTTATTTTTGGTAAACAGTGGCTTTGAGGATGCCACTATTCCTATGCTTAAGAAAATGTTTTGTGAAAAGTCTAGTTTCTGTTAAGACTCTATGTTGTTAATTAGTGTTATTCACATAATGTTTTGTCTCCAGGAACAGAGCACTTTATTTTACAGAAACAGAATGACCTTCATAAAGAAAAGTCATTCCTTATACTTAAAATAAACTGACACAAAAGAACCCTGAAAAGACCAACCCAAACTCCCTTTTTTAAATGCTTCTCTTGAAGTAAATTCTAAGTAAGCTACTTCTAGGATAAATTTTAATCATATTAGCATTCATAATTTATTTAAGTACTTTAATATTTAACAATTTGATATTAACCATTTAATTAAAAATATTACTTTTTAGTGACCTAATTTTAAATTGTATTTTAGCAAAAGGGGCTCAAATGTCTTCCTGAGCCTAGAAGCTTTCAGGAAAAAATTCCATTGGTTTTTCTTAGTTAGCAATAGTACTAGGAGATGGATTTGTCCAAATCAAGATCATTGTTTTCACCTATATAAAATTGTTAATTAAAAACATATAAAGCAAATCTCACTTTTAAAAAAGTTTTATAGCTTTCCATCTCTGTTAAACTTCACTAAATTTGAGTAAAGTTTAATAAAACTCTTTTTGGGCAACTCAGATTGCAAAATTCAGTCACTAGATGATAGTAAATACAAGATTGAAGGCTGAATATACAGCCTGAAACTGAAGCTCTCCATAGATTATTGCGTTGCTGTTTTCAATTGTGCAAGAAGAGAAAATTTCTAATTCTGGGTTTCTAACAAAAGGACTGTTCATCTGAGGAATATCTAGTCAGTGGTCACTGTGGCAAAGTCTGTGCTAATGAATGCAGATTAATGGTCCAGGTGTCTTTGCTGAGATGATATGGATCACATTTGTAAAGACAGACTCTCTTGCCTCACAGTGCTGGACACTTGCCTCTGGATGCCTTACTTGAAATGGTTTCTGGTCCATTTGCTTACAAACAGTTTAACAGTGGGCCCAGATTTGGCTGGTAGTATAAATATATGCTGTGTGGCCAAATACTTCTCTGTAAGAGCACAACCCTGTGCCCTCTCCCACTCCCCCCAAAATACTGATACATTGCAGCAGAAATACAATTCTTAATGTCTTGATAATCTTGTGTGTGCTTCTCATGATGGTATCTGAGTGCCAGATGTCAATCTGGAAATGAAGCAAATCAGAACTAAAAAATAAATTAATTTTCTTCACACTGGATTTAAGTAACAGTGTACTCTGTCTTTAGAACTGGAGGTGATTTTTCAATGGTTTAAAGACTAAGGCTTATTGGTGTCAGGGAGGCAGGAACTCTGTCAAGACTTAGTGCCCTCAGCAAGTCAGGCTGGGAGACTCACAGCTGAATGAGTTGTGGAAGATTTTGCTTTTATAATCTAAAAAATTGTTGTTGCTGCCACTTACAAAATTAAAACTTGAAAGTAGATGTCAAAAATTAATGGAATATTCATTCTGATGACTTTGTACAGATTCAGTTATTAACAGAAACATTTTCAGAGCTCCAAATTAATGAAACTCGGATGATTTTGACAAGTTCTAACCTGTTACGTTAAAAGTTAAGAGTATTTTAAAATCATCCTGAAGCAGACATGAGGCAAATAGTCATAGAACCATTAAGGTTGGAAAAGACCTTTAAGGTCATCAAGTTCAGCTGTCAATGTATCACCACCAGTATGTTTGCTGTTAAACCATGTCATTAAGTGCCATATCCACATGTTTTGTGAACTCTTCCGGGGATGGTGATTCTACCACTTCCCTAGACAGTCTGTTCTAGTGCTTGACAACATCTTCTTATGCAATTTCTTTTCGTAACAGCTAATCTAAATCTCCCCTGGTGTAACTTAAGGGCATTTCCTCTTGTCCTGTCACTTATTATCCTCCCTTCTGTGGACATTCTACAGCAGGTCCATGTCCTTTTTCTAATGAGGGACACAAAACTAAATAGGATTTGAGGTGTGGCCTCACCAGTGCTGAGTACATGGGGACAATCACTTCCCTGGTCCTGCTGGACACACTATTTCTGATACAAGCCAAGATGCCCTTGGCTTTGGCCACCTGGCCATGCAGCTGGGTCACATTCAGCTGGCTGTCAACCCGCACCCCAAAGTCTTTTTTCCACTGGGCAGCTTTCCAGCCACTCTGTTACCAGCTTCTAATGCTGCATGGAGCTGTTGTGACTCTTGGAGTGTTGTGTCACTTTGCCTTATTGATCCTCATACAGTTGGCTTTGATCCATCAATCTAGCCTGTCCAGATCCCTCTGCTGAGCCTTCCTACCCTCCAGCAGATCCACACTCCCACCTGACTTGGTGCTGTCTGGGATCTTGCTTAGTACCATCAATTCTCTCATCCAGGTTATCCATGAAGATATGAAACAGGGCTGGCCCCAATATACTGGACCCTGAGGAACACCACTTGTGATCGGCTGCCAAGTAGATGCTACTCCATTTGCCACCATTCTCTGGGCCTGGCCATACAGCCAGTTTTTAACTCAGCAAAGAATATACCTATCCACATGATGGGAAGCCAGTTTCTGCAGGAGAAAGGAATTTAATCTCTAAGATAAAGTTATAAGTAACTAAGAGCTTGCAGATAGAATAGTGTTATAAATTAAGAAATGTTCAGTAGCTGATAAAAATAAGAGTACTGACCTTCTTTTTGGATCATCTTTTGCACAAGTTTTATTTCATACCTTATCAATGTATCATTTGTTTTTTTTAGTGACTCCTGTATTTGCCAGTGTTCCCAGTGACATGACAGTGGAGGTTGGCACAAATGTGCAGATCCCATGCAGTGCTCAAGGAGAGCCAGAGCCAGGCATTACATGGAATAAGGTATTAGATACTCAGTTATTGCTTAAAGGCAGTAGCCTTTCTCTCACTTCAAATTAGCTCTCTAAAGTGCACATTGTCAATTTATTGCTTGCTCTGGTTTCTGAAAACGTTACCTGAAGTTCAATCAGTAAATCTTTAATATCAAGCATGTATATAGATACTAAACCTCAATTTTATATGGATAAATATACATATATAGTTATGCAAATTATTATTCAAACCAGCTAAAATTCATAATATGTGCCTTAAGAGGTATTTAGTGACAGTTCCCTGCAAATGTCCTTTTAGTATTCATACTTTCAATGATACTATAGATATAAAAAAATATAAAATACTGTATTACTAAGCCCTTCAACACTGTTAGGTTGACACTTCAACCAGGACAGGCTTTGGAAACCAATAACCTTACTGTGGCTTTGATTTCCATTGATGTAATTATTGCTGTATTAAACTATAGAGTTATTAGCAGAGTTACCGGTGAATTAGAGTTGCTAATATTGATCTTCAGTTTTTCTGATCGTCTTCTCTTGAATTAGTGAGCATTAGAAAATGTATTTTATCAGCCTTAAATAGCTTTTAAATGCATAGCAGATGAAGAACTGATGCACATAAAGCACTTGAGCTCTATTTCAGTTGGCTAATTTTGAGAAAAATGAAAGATATATGGTCTCAGAGGTGCTATCTTATTTTTGGGTCATAGACTTCATTTGGTGAGAGCCTATAACTATTAAAATACTTTGATTTATAATAATGAGTACTTTTCAAAATAAAGAAATACACTGTACAATTTAAAATTACATATGATTTTTCTATAGAAACTTACCTGAATCTGTCTGACTATGATCTTGAGATACAAAATAGAAATATCAAATAAGAACTAAGACTAGCAGAGAAAAAGATGACAAATATTGATGTATGAAAATAAGTGTATTTAGAATTACTAAACTTTTGGGCTTTCCTGCAGGATGGAGTACAAGTAACTGAGAGTGGAAAATTCCATGTTAGTCCAGAGGGATTTCTTACCATTCGCGATGTTGGAACAGCTGATGAAGGTCGATATGAATGTGTTGCTCGGAATACCATAGGATACTCCTCTGTTAGTATGGTGCTTAGTGTAAATGGTAAGATATCTGATTAAGAGGTATGAGTTAGATTATTAGTTCTGTTCTAATTGCTTAATGTGTAAGATGAAAAAGTTAAGAAAATATTAAATTCAGGGGTTTTATTCTTTTTTTTTTCTCCAACAATTCTCTTTTTTGGGGGAGGGAAGGTTTGTTTTGGTTTTGGTTTGGGTTTTTTTGGTTTTGTTTTGGGTTTTTTGTTTGTTTTTTACATCATTAATCTTACAGGTGTGAGTAAAATGAGAATATGTCCTATTTGATCAACCTATTAGAATTTGCTAGTCAAATGCACAATCTAATCTTTAGGGATAAAATGACAAAAAGTCTTCTGGCATCTTCAAAGGGGCACATATAGCACTTGGTTAAAAATTAGGCTGCAATCATTGTGAAAGAATTGCAGAAAGTCATACAGACCTTAAGAAGCTAAAAGACAAAACAAAAAGAAAGTCTTGCAAGGAGCTTTAACTTTTAATATTTCTCAGTCTAAAAAGAGAACTGCTAGTAATAAATAGTCTAAAAAAAATCAATGTGGTATAGTTAACGTCTGACCAAGGTTTATAATTCAGCCCACGTGTACCATTGATCAGAAAAAACAGCTCTGCATGTGAACACCAAGTTTGCATTTCATGTAGACAGTGCTAGGGAAGGTAACCAGCCATTTTATATTTACAGTCTGCAAGGTTGCTCTGTCTGGGTGGTTTGTGGAACACAAACACTCTCTGAAAAAACTAAAATGAGAGTAGCAAACCTGTAAACTCTGTTATCTGATGTTTTTGTGTGGTTGCTATGAAAATGAAGCTGTCAGACAAGGAGAACAGTTGGTAATTAGGACAGATCAGAGATTACTTGGCCTCAGGCACTGTGGCAAGGGTCAGCTCATTTTGGATGCTGGGAGTAGATTGTCAGAAGCCTGAGGCTGGCCTCAGGGCACAGAAAGGAGCTTCGTCTACAGCTATAAAGTGCCGGGGACTGTTTTATTTAATGGTGTAGATGGTTAAGTTTGATTGCCTGGGTCTAGACTATGAAACTCGAATAGACACAGTTTGAGCTGCCATTTATGAAGTAAAAATAAAAAGCTGTCTAGAAAAGAAAAAAAAAGGCATGAAAAGCTTGCAAACAACAGTTCTTATGTCAACTGATTTTGTACATTTGTTGATTTTATTCCAATAGAGTTGCTTCGGACTTTTTCCCTTCTTTACCCTTCTTCCTCTGTGACTTCTCCAATCTAAACACCCTCTGGAAGTTGTTAGCTGCTGCCTTTGGATCTTGTAGTTCTTCATTCAGATTGCAAGGGAGGCTATTAGCCCTAGATGGGTTGTACAAACATCCAGCTTCAACTGAGCACTGCATAAAATGGCAGATGTCTAGCCATTAGTGAGTTTCCAGTATTATGTAGACTTGTTAAGCAGCTTTTAAGCATGTGATTTTTAACCTAGTATTTAAAAAATAAAGTAGAAAATTAAATAGTGATAAAAATAAATAATTTACTGCCCTGTAAAATTACTGAGTGTTGCTTATTATACCATGCTTGAGAGAAGAGCAATGTTAATTTCTGGTACTGAGTAGGTACAGGAAATTATGTTTGTTATGTGCCACTTCTAACATGTTTCTGAAAGTCCTTTAAATTCTTACATTGAATTCAATACAAATTCAGTACTAGTTGAAATCAAAGGGAAAATCTGCATTGATTTTAGTGCATATAGGTTAGACTCCTTCATAATAATTCATTTTTTGTTTGATTATCTGTATTTCAAATTGTAGGTCTAATTAATGGGAAGTTAAACACTATATGCATTTATTTTGATTTAGAGTTATAGGAAAGATAACTTTTAAACTTACATTAACTTCTGTTTTTAAGTGAATTTTGTTCTGCTGTAATATGCTTTGATAGAATTCCAAAATGGTTAAGAATTTTATATTTGGATGAACTAATGCTTAATGAACAAGGGTTTATTTTGTACAACCGAAATGATGTCGTGTCTAGACTCTGTTTTATAGAAGTGTCTTTTTGTGTGTGGCCATTTTTGCAATAACATGTGAATTCCTCTTTCTGTAGTTCCTAATGTCAGCCGAAATGGAGATCCTTTTGTACAAACATCAATTGTGGAAGCAATTGCGACTGTTGACAGAGCAATTAATTCAACACGTACACATCTCTTTGACAGGTATCTCCTTTGGGGTTCTTTTTGTATTGACAAGTCAAAATTGGTTTTCCATATACTAGAAATAATGGAAGATTTATTAAACAAGAAACTATTTTATTATTTAAAAGACATTGTTAACATCTGGTTAGTTCTGAGAACACTAGCAGTTTAACATGTTTCCTATTGTTTATAGGCTCCTGTTTATAGGCTCCTGTTGAGATAGGCTCCTATTCACTGCATATATCTGCTGAGATAATGTGTATTAAAATGCTACTAAATAGTTAATTGCCACTAAATATTTCCTGGTTTATTATTTTATTATTTTTTTTTTCTTTTGGTTTGCCTTCCATTTTGAGAGGAGTAACCAAGGTATGTATTAATCACGTTGCTGAACATTTACATGATGTATGTAGTATTGTTGTTTTGTAACTCCTGTGTATACTTACTATTTTTCTCCAAATTATCTATCAGTCGTCCTCGTTCTCCAAATGATTTGCTAGCCTTATTTCGATACCCAAGGGACCCATACACTGTTGAGCAAGCAAGAGCTGGGGAAATATTTGAAAGGACATTACAGCTTATTCAAGATCATGTACAAGGTGGTCTAATGGTTGACCTGAATGGAACAAGTCAGTACTCTTTCCTTATTTTTCTATGTTGAAGTGTATTTGCCTTCTTAAGCCATTATACTTCAGGAGACATTTATCTTGTGAGCTTTGGTCCCAGTTACAGAACCATTACATTGAAATAGGTGAAGTATTTGACTTTGCAAAACTTTACCAAATTTAGTCCATGGCTTGCACATTGTTTATTATGATGTAACTCTCTTTGAGTTCTCCAAGTAGAATGTTTTTATTTTTTCTCACATTGACATATTAGGCAAAAGTTCAAATTCAGATTCTTCTACTGGTCAAAATTAGTATAATGGAAGGGCATAATGCATCCTGTTTGTCAACTCCCTGTGTGTTAATTTATTAGTATCATTGTCTCATAGTAGAACAGACTTTGCTGTTGTGTGTTAAAAATAACCAGTATTTTGTTCCTGTTTTGTTTAAAGAAAAGCCATTTAGTATCAACATGCCTTGGCAGGGAGAAAATATGATATAAGAAGAAGGATTTGTATGGTTTATAAACCAAAGTTTCTGCATGTACCACAATAGCATTCAAAGAATTATTTCCTACTAATTCTATAAATGCATGTCATACTGAGCTAATTGTTTCGTTTAACCTGATGTATTGAGAAATGCAGTTCTTGTTGCTTTTTATAAATAGCAAAAAAATGTGAGGTTTAATTTCTGCCTTTTAGGTATTGGAGTCCAAGTTCAAGTTCATGAAGTCCAGCTGGAGCATATACAGCTAATGTGTGTAGATGTGTATGTGGATAGGCTTGAAACATGGGACTGAAGAATTTGGAAATAATGATAGAGTTTTAGGAGAGCTTTTGAGACTCAAGACATAGCCAAAAACTACATTGAAAATCTAGAGGAAATACTTTTACTTATGATATTCTTTTTGATGTTTATAATTGAGTATTTATTGTAACTTCTGAAAACTTTAACTCTGACCATGAACTAGGCAAGTATTTATGGGGCCAAAGACTGCAAACAGTGTGGAGTGCTGTAACATTTGCTAGTAAAAGAAGCTTGTTACTCATTATTAGAGGCTGAGTTAATAATTTGTGATTAATTGTTTACCAGAAAAACTTTTTCAAAATTCTTTGAAGGCTGATGTTTTATAAGAGCAATTCAGTTTGATTTGGTTCTATGATTAGATGTGTATGCTAGCATATGAAATACAATACTAGCTATATATGAAATGTGATGTATGAGAACTGGTTGACTCCTTTTTGCTAGGATTTCTAATATTGAAACACCTAAAGTCTACCACAGTTGGCATGAAAGCCACAGAGAGAAATTAATGAATGCAAAGTCAGTCAACTTTCTGTGATACTGGAAATCCTGTTCAAAATCAGAGCATGCTTTTTGGCCCCACAGAATCCCCAGAAAACTAGGTTTTAGGGAAAATTGAATAGTAAAATAAATCTGTTTTCATTTGAATAGCATAATACTCAGATTCTTAATAGTAATTTTTGTTCTTATATAATTTTATTTCCAAAGTAGAAAGCTCAATTAAAGGTGTTATTTAGCACTTTTGTATTGGGAACAGTTGAGAAACTTGACAATTTCCACTTCAGAGACTTTTTTTTTTTTTTTTTAATGCAAAGCCTTGGAATATCCCAAGGAAAGACTTTGGATCCAAATTCTCCTCTGCAGTGCCAGACTGTATAACAAGGGGAATGGCCACAAATTGTTGCTTTGGAGGTTCAGATTGGATGTTAGGAAACAGTTTCTCACCGGAAGGCCAGTGCAGCAGTGGAACAACTTATCTAGAAAGGCTGAGTCTCAGACTTTAAAGGTTTTCAAGCCTGCTAGACAGGTATCCAGCTGAGCTGATCTAATGCTGAAGATAAACATGCTTTAAGCAGGAGCTTGGTCTGGACAAGAGGTCCCTTCTAATTGATATTTCTATGCCTCTATGAAACATCTTCAGTTTGAAAAAAAAGACCTTATTATGTGAATTAAGCTAGTCAGCTTCTAAGGACTGGAAATGCTTAGCACACACCCTTTTAAAAAGCAGAGATGAAGTTAGTGCCTACAATGTGAAGGGTAATTAAGGGTTAGAGACTGGCATCAGAAAGCCATCAAATCTAATCCATAATGAGGCATTGCATCCCACTTGAACTTCTAAAAGCAGAAGTTGAGCCTTTTATTTTAAATTGGTACTGAAGGTCATTCCACTCAAAAGATTCACGGTCAAATTTCGCTCACAGTTTCATTTCAAAAATGGGGGTGTCCACCAGGATAACCACAGCAGACAAATGTTTATTTGGATGAATAATGTTCATAAGGAAAGAACTCCATGATGAATTAAAATAATTTAAATAGGAGTGTTACTATAATGAAGATATGTTTTCTGGGTGTAGTTTTAGAATTAAACTGTCCTTGTAGCCAGCATATGCTATAAATATCTTCAAAGAATGTGTTTTGCTGCATTAGCCAATAGCACTTACTGGTTTTGCCCTGTGATTTGTTTTTCTTTTTCCTACTCTGGAATATTCCGTAAAATAATTTCTGTATGTCTGCATGAACATGTTAGTTTTGCCTAATGCAAGGACTAGGTGTCTGATATCTGATAGATATCTTTGCTTTGAGTTGTAAACCATGTAGAGTACTCATAGCCTGAGGCTGAGAAAACATAACTCCCCTGGCTGAACACAGGTCTTGTCCCAGCTGGTCAGCTATGAGCAATCCAGTCCCTTTTGAGTCTAAGACAAAGAGAAGCTTTAGGTGGTTTTTTTGCAATTGCCCTGCATTGTGGAAATTGGCAGAAAGCCAGTGTGCCTAACACACATTTATGTGTTGAATTTAGATGAAGACCAGTGTCTTTGCAGGCACACTGGGACTGAGTTTAGGACTAAAAGTAACATTTCCTGACTGTGTGCAATTAGCCCTCACCAACTTCTTGCAAAACTGCATTCAGTTCATATTCTTGAGTGATTGCCATCATGCTGGGAACCCCTCGAGCCTGTAGGAACACAGTACCACTGTATACTCACTCATTTCCTTTTTTTTTTTCTTTAACCTATATACTGCTTGTTCAGTTTTATTCCTGACTGCAGGCTTTCCAGATTAAGATCCATGGTGGTGTGTGATGGGGTTTAGTTAGTTAGACATGCACCCACACTGCCAAATATTCCACCCCCAAGACTCCCTGGATCCTGGTATGTGATTCATCCACACTGTATTATCCCCTCAAGGTGTGCCTTATGCTTTGGATCAACAGCTCCCTTTTGAAGTGAATCTCCCAGCTGTCCTTGCTGACTGTGCTTTTGTGAAATTTGTGATATGGTCTTGAACAGTGTGAATTCTTTTCAACTTAAATGAAA
Organism: Myrmophylax atrothorax; assembly: GCA_026770055.1. NCBI lineage: Eukaryota > Metazoa > Chordata > Aves > Passeriformes > Thamnophilidae > Myrmophylax > Myrmophylax atrothorax. Next base: position 99,059,838 of record JAOXXN010000446.1, on the reverse strand, counting down.
AATCAGATCCAGTGCCACATTCAGCCCAGGAGAACAAAGTAGAGATTTTCTGAATGAAACCTATTTCTATTCCACAATGGATACAGTAGGCATGTCTTTCTCAGCTGCAAAAGTTTCACTTTACAGGCACATTTCCATTGGCCTACTCCAAAGCTGATAATGTAGATGTAGCCTGAATAGCCATAATTAATGACTTTTGTTTCTCCTGAAATTAAATCCAGATTTTACTAGGTAAAAATGACTTTTAGAATGATTCCTAATATGCAGCAAGGACAAGGCACAGCCTGACTCTTCTACTATTTGCAGTCACACAACACTGTACTAGGAGGCCTTTAGTTCTTACAATGCTGTAATACCACAACAGAGATAGTGCAACAAAGCCCCAATTTGAGGTTCTAAATATGTAATTCTAATGAAATACAGTATATATTTTGTATATATTATTTTTCTATAAACTGAGAAAAAAGTTCTGGTGGGAAATGAAATAAAATAAAATAAGATTTAAGATAAATTAGTGACCTGTGGGGATGATGCATCTATAAAGTCTTTAATTTTTCTCTCTTTTCTGGTTTCAGGTTATCACTATAACGACCTTGTATCTCCACAGTACTTGAATCTGATAGCTAATCTGTCAGGTTGTACAGCCCATCGACGAGTGAACAACTGCTCAGACATGTGTTTCCACCAGAAGTACAGGACACATGATGGAACATGCAACAACCTTCAGCATCCCATGTGGGGTGCCTCTCTGACAGCTTTTGAACGTCTGTTAAAGTCAGTGTATGAAAATGGATTTAATTTGCCTCGGGGCATTGAACCCAGGAGGCTCTCTAATGGTTATGCACTCCCAATGCCTCGCTTGGTTTCAACTACTCTCATTGGGACAGAAACAGTAACTCCTGATGACCAGTACACTCACATGCTCATGCAGTGGGGTCAGTTTCTTGACCATGACCTCGACCTCACCGTGGCTGCCCTAAGCGAGGCCAGGTTTTCAGACGGTCAGCATTGCAGTTCTGTTTGTACAAATGATCCTCCATGCTTTTCGATCATGATACCACCAAATGATCCCAGAGTTCGAAACGGTGCACGCTGCATGTTTTTTGTACGCTCCAGTCCAGTTTGTGGAAGTGGCATGACATCTCTCCTGATGAATTCCGTGTACCCACGAGAGCAGATCAACCAGCTGACCTCCTACATCGATGCATCCAATGTATATGGCAGTTCGGACCATGAAGCACTGGAAATCAGAGACTTGGCAAGTCAAAGGGGTCTTCTGAGGCAGGGCATCGTACAGAGATCTGGCAAGCCCCTTCTTCCGTTTGCCACTGGCCCACCAACAGAATGTATGAGAGATGAAAATGAGAGCCCAATACCCTGCTTTTTAGCTGGTGATCAGCGCTCTAATGAACAGTTGGGTCTTACCAGCATCCACACGTTGTGGTTTAGAGAACACAACAGAATTGCCACAGAGCTACTGAAACTCAACCCACACTGGGATGGTGACACAATATATCATGAAACACGCAAAATTGTTGGTGCAGAAATGCAACACATAACATTTAGCCACTGGCTCCCTAAGATCTTTGGAGAGGTAGGCATGAAGATGCTTGGCGAATATAAGGGTTATGATCCCAGTGTTAATTCTGGCATAACTAATGAGTTTGCAACTGCCGCTTTTAGGTTTGGTCACACACTCATTAATCCTTTTCTGTATCGACTGGATGAAAACTTTGAACCTATTCCACAAGGCCATCTACCTCTTCATAAGGCATTCTTCTCTCCATTTCGGATTGTAAATGAAGGAGGCATTGATCCACTTCTAAGGGGATTTTTTGGTGTTGCTGGTAAGATGCGTGTCCCGTCACAATTACTCAATACAGAATTAACAGAAAGACTCTTCTCCATGGCACGTACTGTGGCTTTAGATCTGGCAGCTATGAATATTCAGAGAGGCAGAGATCATGGAATTCCTCCCTACCATGATTTTAGAGTTTACTGTAATCTTTCTTCAGCTCAGACTTTTGAAGATCTGAAAAATGAAATTAAGAATCCTGAAATCAGGGAGAAACTTAGCAGGTGAGCCTGAGGTGAAGAAAAACAGTCAATTACCTAAATGTGCATGCAAAATTCATAGCTAAATGTCTTATATAGAAAACGTATTTATTAAGAAAGACTTAAGGGGCTATTTTAAGAAACTTTTATCAGTAGCAGGAAATAGATGATAAAAATTTCCACATGCAGATAATTTCTCTGCTTCTACATCTCTGTGAACAATAAGAAGTTAATATATACAGTATACATTCATGAGATTATTAATTTGAAAGGCCTGGTTTTGTAAATGCTGTTAAATATGGTGCTATTTCAGTTTAATGCCAGTGTCATGCAAGTATTTATATTTCGGTTCTATTCATTTCTTACAGTAAAACAAAGTGCAGTATCATTCACTGTAGTGTCATGTGGACATCCTTCACTACCCATAATCTGTTCTTCTTTAGAGCTTCAGTGTTTGAAAATAAGTCTTCAGCTACCTGCCACCCTAGCTTATCTGCACAAAATCAAAGACAGAAAATTAGTCTTAGCTACAGTAAAAGAAAAAATGTGTACAGGGGCAGGAAATAAAAGCTATAAAAAAGAAACAATTCCAAGAAATCAGGAGAAAGCTACTAGGAGAAAGGAAATTGCGGGGTAGACTTGCAGACCCCTATGGTGTTAGACACATATACAACTTACATTGCAATATTTCTTGCATATACACCCATAGGTTGTTCACAAAGGATGAAGCACTATCACTGGCATTTTTACTGTGATTTATTTGTATCTCTTGCCTTTAACTTCATCAAATACTGATTATTTTGTAAATGTAAAATATTTGGTATTCAATATTTGTGTTTTTCACGTTATAGGTTATATGGTTCCCCACTGAACATAGACCTGTTTCCTGCTCTAATGGTAGAAGACTTAGTTCCAGGCAGCCGACTGGGGCCAACTTTGATGTGTCTGTTAAGCACACAGTTTAGACGTATTCGAGATGGAGACAGGTAAATTGAAAAACCACGTAAACCAAAATTAATTTCAAATCAAGGATGCTTAATAACAGTTTTGCTCTCATTTTTTCCAAGTTAAACTCCATTTTATTTTCATTTATGATTTTAAAATATAGTTGAAAATATGAAGAATACAGGTTTAAAACATTGTTAGAAGCCATGATTATTTTTTATTTTTTTTATGAATGTTTCATACTTAACCCCAAAAAACACAACAGCCAACACATGCTGAGTTTCCTTTTATCAGATATTCATGTAATTTACCTTTTTGAAAAGCGGATGGTACTTATCTCCTTTCATTGTTATTTAGTTATTTTAATGGCAAAGAAGTTGTGGTTGAGGTGCTTTCACCATCTCTGTTACTTAAACATAGGTTGGAAATGTATCACTCTATTTATATAATCCCTATTCATACTTCAATACTGTGCTGATTTAAAGGTAAACCGGTGGGAGAAATGAATCTGACTCGAGAGATTACAAGTCAGAGTTAAAATTTACTAAAAAGATTACAGTAAATACAATGATACAAAAAAAAATTAGTTTTAACCCATAAAAACTAGATGTATAACCCAGCACCCTGGGGCACAAACAGAATGTTTTTCATTGGCCCTTGTGCTGAGCCTCACGTGGTTCCCCTGCATAAAAAGTGAAAGGAAAGGATAATCTGTTGGTGAGGATGATGATCACAGTGTTGTTGAGAGTGGCAGTCGCAGTCCTGTTGAGGTTCTGGTCCTCCTCTGGATCCAACGAGTGGTACCAGAAGTCCCCAAACTCCAAGATTATATACCCCATGTTTC
>JAOXXN010000446.1:99036297-99055541 GCA_026770055.1 Myrmophylax atrothorax | reverse complement strand
AATACAAATTTTTTGAATCAACACATCAGAAAATAATAAATTGTTATTAGGCATAATGAAAGCGACTCTCACTTCTTTGAAAAGCCTTTACAATGGGCATAGGACCAAAGGTGACAACACCATGCAAAGCAAATGTGCCTGTGCATGGAAAAGGAGTGATGTCTGAAGGGAGCCTAATTTCATGTCAAGATGGAAATTTTAGAATCTGATCCTAGTACTTGGAAATGCCTTATGAAAATGATACACTAAGTAGCTAAAATGAAATTTGTTTACTATTCTTCTAGGTTTACTATGAAATTGGTTTTGATTTTTCATAAAGTTTAAAGCACCTCTTTTTTTTATGTTTGAAATAGGTGGGAAAAAATATCGATACTGAATTCTCTACAGTTTTGTCAGGCAGAAACCATATCACAGTGAGCAGTTCTTATATGTTAGAATAGTGTAAAATGTTTTCAAATCCTGGATAGTAACTTAAGACATTTTCTTTTCCATGAAAGGCTTGCTTTTCATAGTAATGTATTATTTATATTTGCTTTAGATAACAGGCCTTTATCCCTTTGTGTGTGAAAAATAAATTATTGAAAACACAGTGTTTCCTCCTTGAATATGATGAATTAACCGAGCATATATTAGAAAGTCCCTGAATCAATATAGTCATGAAAATAGTTTTAACAGAAAAAAAATTTATTAGTAAATTGGATCATCTCACTTAACTTGATAATAAACTAGATATAGATTAGCCATTCTTCTAATCTTAGCAATTCCATCAAAATATTTGCATATCCATGGGAAAGTTACCCAAAAAAAAGAAATTATGGCCATTTAAGTCTCTACCTTAAAAGAACCCTGAACTTGATAGTCTAGTGCCATTTTAGATATCCAAAAATACCCAAGATATTCGAGTTAGACTAGATGAGATATCAAAGAATTTGTTGAGGATTTCAGCCCTTTCAGACTGTGAGCATGACACTAAGTAGGGGTAGAGTGATACCAGGCACTTTTATTTTGACATCTGGATCACTCCCTTGATACAATGTGAAGCTGAGAACAGGATTTATGAAATAATTAATTTGTTCTGTGCACAGTATTGAAGTATCTTTGGAAAACTGCCTGTTTTGTTTTTTTTTTCACTACCAAACTTGTCTTTTCTTTGAGATTACAGGCTATGGTATGAGAACCCGGGTGTGTTCACGCCTGCTCAGCTCACTCAGATCAAGCAGACATCTCTTGCCAGAGTTTTGTGTGATAATGGTGACAACATAACCAGGGTACAACATGATGTCTTTAAGGTGGCTGAATTCCCACATGGATATAGTAGCTGTGAAGAAATTCCTAAACTGGACCTCAGAATGTGGCAAGATTGTTGTGAAGGTCTGTATACAGGTGGATTTGGTGGCCTTAATGTATGTGCAATTTGTTAAGTGTTTTTAAGGATTATTTTACTGTTTATTTTAAGGATATATTTTACTGTTTGGGTTTTGTTAAGACAGTACAAATTCAAATCTTTAGCACAGCCCCTGTTAAGTTGGCAGTCATCCCATGTTTTGTATTAAGTAGGCACAGTATAAAAAAAGGCATAGATTTGAGAATTGCATGGTGTAGATAACTGTTTTCTTGTTTTCTTTCTGTTTGTGGATAAATATTCTTGTTCACTGCAATCTCCTTCAAAAGTTAGGAGTGTGGGGTGATTTGTTCTTCAAAAATAAGCTTCTTCTCTTCTGAAATAGCGTTTACTTAGCTGCATGAAGCACAGGACACTGCTTTGTGGCTTGTATGTTGGCTTCTGTCTCACAGATTTTCTGCATTCATTAGCCAGTGTCACATCAGACTTCACTGCATCTATAATGCAGTTAAAATCCCTTCCCAAGAGAATCTTCTGGATCATGCAGAATGATTTTCAGTAGCACCATCAACAAAATACTTCGGAGGACAATGACTTCTCTTTATTGAGATCTCCTTGACGATGTTGTTATGATTTTATTTTGACACAATTTGAATGGCATGTCCAGGCTCTAAAAGCATATTCAGGAATTTTGGGAGCTTAGCTATTGAACTGTGACTATATAAAAATTGCTATTAGCAAAATACTAATTGGAAAAAGCTTGCTCTTATTTGAGAAGATAATCGTACTATTATGATCATAAGAATCTTATAATTAGCATATATGTTTATGAATATTCTAACTTTCAATAGCAGTATCTTGTAGATTTGCTGATGAAAGGTATCCAGGTCTGTGTTCTTCGTCTTTTCTACTGCTGATTCTCTTGAGTGTGGTACTGCTGAATAGGCTGTTCAATATTCTGTTAAAGTGTATGCATGAATAAAATCAGTGGATTGCATTTTTGAGAGAAGTCACAATCCTCCACTAGTGTCTATTTAACTCTTTTGGTAAGATATAATTGTCCCCAATGACAAAGAGTTCATTTCTGATAGAGCTCAGAATTTAAGGCAAATGGTAAAAGTTCAACTGATGGAGGATGTCCCTGCAATCTCTTACAGGTACAATAAATACTGAGGAAGGATTATAAGTGATGTGACTGTACCATGAGAACAAACTCAGATATCATAAAAAAAAAAAATTAGATAGAGATTTACTATTCAAAGTTACCACACATCTTCACTTTTAAACTGACTACTGTATTGTCTTGTAAGACAAACAAGTCTTTAAAAAATAAATCAGTCTTGTTTCCTGTTAAAGACAATATTGCCAGGGAAGCGGAACCTTAGATGGCATAGAGAGCCCCTTTTTCTCAGATTTAATGTAAATTTGAAAATCAATTCAGACTCACAAGGGAGGAAGTAGAAACAAAAGCAACAATTTTTGCTAAAAGCAAAAGGAACAAAAGGGAAAAACAAAAATGAAACAACAAATACACAATAACAAAGGAAGAATATCACCCAGAAAAAACCACTTTGTCCAAATCTGTGTTGTTGAGCTGGTAACTGGCTTTCCTTCAGTGCTGTTACAGCCACAGACAGAATATGGCACTGGTGGGGTTTCCCAGCAGTGGTAGGTGCTTTGGCATCTGTGGGAGCCGGTGCATGGTGGCTGCGGGAAGGTGCTCACAGGGGCTGTGCAGGGGGTCCTGTGAGTGTGGGAAACCATCAAGTCAGAACAGTGAGGCAGTGCTGAGCAAGGCAGATGGCTACAGCAAGTAAGAAGTGGCAGAGCCGTGCCAGAGCTGCGGAAGTCATGGCATGCCAGATCTGTGGCAGTGCAATGACATCGGGGCTGCAGAAGTTGGGCAGAGGTTTTCTGAATCTCTGCAGTCAGCTCCTTGTCAGAATGCCAGGTAGGAGAACAAAAAGCTGCCACAGTGTTCAACACGTGGTGGTTCCAGGCAGCAGGGAGCTGGAGAAACTTCTGCAATCGGCCTGTGCCAGAGAGCGAGCGCTATGGTGGACACAGCTCTCCCTTTTAATTCTTCCTGTTCTTGTATCCATTCTTGTGAGATCTGATCTGCCCTGCCATCCCTGGTCCCACGGTGGCACACCCCTGGACACATGGTGAGGAGAGCATGTCCTGAGTGCTCTCTGCTTTTTTCTTGTTGGTGAGTGCCCTCACATAGTGGCAGTGGGAAAATTCAAGCAGGGACTTTAAATGCATAATAACTCTGAAAAAATTCTTCCTTGGAAGACTCAATTCAAAATCTAAGCTATCTGCATGAGACTAGCAGAAATAAATTTTTTAAATTTCAATGAAATCTTGTATAATATCCCCCAGATGTAATTTTTTTTCAGGCCTTACTCTAATTTTTACAGTTTGGTTTTTTTAAGTGTTTCAGATTTCTTTAGACAATATTTGCCAGGTTTGCCATCCCCAAATTAATGATAACAATGTATAAAAATCTAGATAGGATTGGCACCTTGCAATTTTAATCTTCCAGAATTTCTTCAAAATATGTCTGACACATGTGAGACTTGAGAGAAAATTGATTATTACTCTTCAAATGCTTTAAATAAAACGTATTTGGGCAGTTCAGGATAAGTTCACTTTGGCATGGCTCGTGAAACTTGACAGACAGTTTCACAAATACATTATTTATATCGATTCGGAAAAATAGTAAAGCTGTCCTGAAAAATTATGTGTTGATTCTCTAAATGTTATGTTATCACTAAGCCTTTTATAGCAGATGTTATCTTTGGAAATTCTTTAGAGAATTCATCTGTTCAACAACCTAGCTTGTATTTTCATTCAAGAATGTTGCTGCCAGAGAGTACTACTGGATGCAGTACATTCAGACAACTGCCAAGCCAAAGAAAGGATAAATAATAATGTTCTATAAAAAATTGCCTGTATGTGTCCTCTGCTTCTGAACTCTTGAAGCCTTGCAGAGGTTAATGAAGAAAAAGTAAAGTATGAATACCTTGAACTGTTTTCTTGCATGGAAGAATGACTTTGACGTTTTCTGTGGGAATCCAGTTCAAAAGACTAATTTAAAAATTTTATTTCCCTCCATGGCACTAGTGACTCGCCACTCCTCTGAGGTGGGGAGCACACACTCAGCAATGGCACTTACTTTGAGTTGAATGCATTGTGGGGATTTGTTTCTTTGAATTTGTTATTATTTAGTATTTAAAAGAAAAAAGTTAAACCATTCACCATGTTTAAAATACTCCTAAGTGGTTTTATAATTAAAATTTCGAGTAGAGAATACTGTTCATTGCACTTTACATATGTTTCATAAGTGACCCATATGTTCAGCTGTTCCAGCCTGGTTTGAAACACATCTGGTTTTGTTATCCTTCCTGTTTCGTTAAAGTCAAATACTTTTCCATATGAGGAATAGAAAAACTTTTTAGTTACAAAAAGCTACCTTGTGGATTTCTTAAGTAAAGCCAGTATATATTTCTTATAAAGGAAAACATTGTTTTTCTTTAAAATAACAAAACCAGATTACCTTTTGATTTCAGTCAACAAATCCTACAACAGAATTACTAGTTTAAGATGGCAGAAAAAAAAGGAGATCCACTGAAGTACGCAAGTTTTTTTCTTTTTTCCTTCACTTTCTACATTTCTTTGTCTTGTCAGAGATGATAAGTAATTGCTGGATTTGCTGTAGCTCTCTATTTAAGCAAAGAGTGTTCAAGCTTCAGATTTTCCAAACAAGAAACTTTTGGTCCTTTTTTTCAGGCTCTCATGCAAAAAGCGTATTTTGATTTTATTTTTTTTTTAGTACTCAGTGTTCATTTTCATGATTACTCAATTTAGAGTCTTTAAAAGTTTCACACTTTTGGGGTGTTTTTAAAAAGTTGAATTGAAAAAATTCTTTATCCTTTTGTTTTATGTCAAAACCCATGAGGTTTGACAGACTCAGAAGGACAAGAGAAAATGATCCCAGAGGACATGGTTCAGATAAGATGCAGGTGATCCTCATCAGTGTGAACTGTTTTAGGAAGATGATTTTCCTTAAGAGTTTCTCAGTTAGCAAACAATATATCTCCTCTATTAGTCATTGTTCTCTTTTTTTTTTTTATTAGTTCAGGAATACAACCTTACACAAATCCTGATTAAACATGTTTAAATCTCACTGAATTTCATTAGAACAATTAAGATACATTCTTAATCTGAATGCATTTATACATGATCTTTTATTAGATTAGGCCTATATTTATGAACTCCTGTATTTTAAAATGAGACCAACAATTATGCTATCTATTGCTTCTCTACTGACCACAGTAACCACTTATTATGCACTTTTCATTATGCCCTTTCATCCTCTGTGAAGATACTAAACAACACTGGGCTAAACACTAAATTCTGTGGAATATTGTGGAACTAACATTTTAAAATGTTAGCAGCACTCTCGGTGTGAGACTCCTAGTCCTTTTGACAATGGAAATTTTGAACTCCTCAAAATACCAAGAGGATTCAATTTATGCCTGAAAACATTTTCTCTTTACAGAGCTTTTGTTTGCTTTAGTCAGGTTGTGTATCTTTGTTTCCTAAAATAAAGTTCCAGGATCTGTAATTTTAAGGATTACATCCTTTTTATATTTTAATGAAAGTACACGTTATATAGCTCACCATTTCTGTATGATTACAAATTTCATTAAGAGATCAGTATTTTGATTTATATTTCATCCAAACCAAGAATTTTCAGGTTTCTGTGATCCTAAAATACAGTTCTAATTCATTAACACATAATAAGGAGACAATGTATGATATTGCTTTTTCTTTGCTACCACGAGTTTCATGCCAGTAGTTGCCATCCCTGGTGCAAAGCAACAAGGAAACAATAGGCTTCAATCAATGTGTTTAAATTCAAACTCCTGAATGAGGCCCAGATCTAAGATTGAAGTCCTGCTGCAGGCAATACAGAGATGTCTCTAGAGGACAGTCCAGACTGCAATCTCTTATTTCAGTGTTCATTGACTGTAAAATCAGTATGGGTAGGAAAGCATCCTAATTGAAGTGTCTCCGTGACTTCAGTAAATCCAGGCAGTTGGAGGATTTCCTTCTTCCCTGTGGACTGTTGCTGCAGAAAGACACTGTTATCTTCACAGTCTAGTGGGCAGGACAGTCCTAGGTACTTGTTTTAATAATTTCTGTAGATTTTTAATCTGTCTGAAAATACTTTTTCTTACTGATTTTTGATATTTATATGGCATGTTTTTGTCTGCATAACCTTTTAACTAGTCCTGTTTAAGAGGTTGGATTTGCTTTGGTTTAGTGTCAAGAACCTAATGTTTTTCCTTTATCTTCCTGCAGACCATTCGAAATCTATTCAGATCACAAAAGCACAATATGTTTTTAAATGTCTTTAGTCTGTCATTAGCCATATATTATCAATTTATATTGTCATATTCTGTAAATTCTCTAGACGTTTGCTTTCCCAACAACATCTGAACAGTCTAGTTCTGGTAGCAGCTTTGAGGTCAGCTACAGGGAGCATCTTTATTATTAGAATTCTCCAGTATATCAGCTGACTGATGACAGTCTGGGTTGTTAGTTTATCTTTTACCTTCAGTACTGTTTTTTTTTTCCTGAGAAATGTTTATACAAAATACATCTGTTCCAATCTAAGCAGATTACTGTTGGATGTTAGATCACCATATTAACATTTTTTGCTGCTGTTTAATCTATCATTTGTTAGAAAGCCTTATTCAACAGAAGAAATTAAGAGATGCAGGACAGTGTGAAGAGATGGGGCCTGTTTAGCAATAACAAAACTGTCTTTTTTGAGTTAGGGCTTCATTTTGTGTGAAAAGTAATTTTCCTAGATTCTGCAGTTTTTCAGTAGCTAGCTGCTTTATGAAAACATCTGTTCAAAAAATAATTTTACATCAGCCATTTCCAGTGTTTCTGCTCTCTTTTACTGCTCCCACCAGCATGATTGCAAGTTTTTAGATAAATACAGATGTTTACAGGAACAGAAACTTAATTCCCTATGATAAGTCTCCGGGAATCAAACTATTTTTTAATAGATATTTATATGTGCTTTTCTTTCACATTTCCTTAGTCTCTCAAGTTGTTAACTAATCTGTTAGATTAGTTCTCCATGACCCAGATTTTGAGAAGCGATTAGCTGGGAATTTAAGAGTGTTCAGTAATTCTGAATGTTGGAGTTTTTGTTATCCAATTTGCATTATAGGTGCATTTTTAAAACCTTGTGGGAAACAGGGGATTTTCTGAAGATGTAGATATGGCTTCCATATACAGATGAAAATGCCAGTTTCTGTGCAGAAAGGGTTGTTAAACATTGGAATGGACTGCTGAGGGAGGTGGTGGAGTCACCATCCCTGGAGGTGTTCAAGAAACAACTGGACATGGTACTTAGTGCCATGGTCTAGGTGCAGTTCAGTCAAAGGTTGGACCCAATGATTTCAGAGGTCTTTTCCAACCTAAATGATCATGTGATTGTCTGATTCTGTAAATGGATCACCCTGACACTTGCAGTGTAACAATGCCTAGCTTCTGGAAGAAAGAAATGTCCATAGAGAAAAAAATTCTTCCACCGCTTTTAAACATTCACTTTTTCTGCAGAAAATAAATTGGAATGGGTATTGCTAATTTGGGGACATTTTAGTTAGGTTGGGGAAAAAGGAGAGTTTTAAATTTCTTTTTTCTTACTTACTGCTATTGTGAAGGTATTCTTCATTAAAAATAAGTAAAAAAGTGTAAGGGATAAATTTCTTGGTTTACGCATTCTGAAAGCTAAAGCATTCTGTTCTGCACCTCTCAGCAGCAACAATCCTCTTTGTTGTACCTGAAACAGAAATCAAGACCAAGAGTTGTTAATTTGGCAAGTTGACATATATAAGTATTTAAAAAACACGGAAAGCCAGGTCGTGTACTTAAAGCTGTCACTGAACATATGGTTCTCATATTTACTGGCCTAAGGTGATTAAACCTTCCCAGGATTTCAGACCTTTGTTTTTAAAAACAACCCAGGAATAAAAAAACAATGGACCATTGTGTTATTGCACAAAAAAATTTACCTATATTGTGCAAGATGACCTTGGCTGTTATTAAACAAAGGAGGATAGCAGAAACCTGTCACTTATTGCTTCCAAGAGAAACTAAAGTTTTTATGACACTCAGGAAAACTTTAAGCAACACATTACTTTAAGAAAAAAATTCCTCTGACCAAAACTATTTCTTTCTCCCTTCAGTGTGACCTTTTTTCTCATCATACTAAATATAGGAGTGCCTAAGCATGTTCAAAACTGCCTTCATGTGAAGCATCTTACAGACACATGCCTGTTCCTATCTGAAAGAGCTTACTTTCTGAGTGGGCAATGCGATTATGTGGGAAACAGCAGAACACACAGAAAGAATGAACAATATGCAGATGACACTAAATTGGGAGGGAGTTTTGATCAGCTGGAAGGCAGGAGGGCTCTGTAGAGGGACCTGGACAGACTGGAGAGATAGGCTGATTCCAATGAGATGAAGTTCAATAAGGCCAAGTGTTGGGTCCTGCACTTTGGCCACTGCAACCCCATGCAGTGCTACAGGCTGGGCACAGAGTGGCTGGAAAGCAGCCAGGCAGAAAGGGACCTGGGAGTCTGGATTGACAGGAAGCTGAACATGAGCCAGCAGTGTGCCCAGGTGGCCAAGAAGGCCAATGGGATCCTGGCCAGTATCAGGAACAGTGTAGCCCAGCAGGTCCAGGGAAGTGATTCTTCCCCTATACTTGGCACTAGTGAGGCCACACCTCAAGAACTGTGTCAAGTTCTGGGCCCCTCAGTTCAGGAAGGTTGTTGAGCTGCTGGAGCAAGTCCAGAGAAGAATGACGAGGCTGGTGAAGGGACTTGAACACAAGCTTTATGATGAGAGGCTAAGGGAAATGGGGTTGTTCAACCTGGAGAAGAGGAGGCTCAGGGGAGACCTCTTCACTGTTGACAACTACCTGAAAGGAGGTTGTAGCCAGGTGGGGGTTGGTCTCTTCTCCGAGGCAACTATCAGTATGACAAGAGGGCATGGGCTTAAGCTCTGCCAGGGGAGGCTTAGGTTGGATGTTATGAGAAAATCTTTACAGAGAGGGTGATCAGTCATTGGAAAGGGGTGCCCAAGGAAGTGGTGGATTCTCCATCCCTGGTGAGTTTTAAGACAAGGCTAGATGACCTAGTAACCATGGTGCTAGTGGATCAAGGGTTGGGCTTGGTGATCTCAGAGGTCTTTTCCTACCCAGCTGATTATATGATTCTATGATTCTCTATGCTGACAGTAAATATCATCAAGTTCTTTGGTGGTGCTCTTATTATAGCAGAAAGGTAATGCATTTTTTAAAGAATGTGAAAAACTGTAAGGAAAGAAAAGGGAAGGAGAATTGGGGATAACTTCTGTTCAAGAATTGCCTGTAGGTATTGTTTTTGAACTGAAAACCAATCAGTACTTTTTTTTTCCTTTTTCTTTGGTACTCATCCTTTTTCTTTTTGTTTTTGTTTTTTTCCTTGGACTTGATGATCTCTGAGGTCTTTTCCAACCCAATCAATTCTATGATTCTATGATGCTATGAAAAGCAGAAAATAATTTAAAGCGAAGAGTGTGGAAATTTCAGAAGTGAAAATAATAGTTAAAGTAGCACTAGATAGGTTGGTGAAAATAGTGTTTATTCCTTTGTTTCACATTAAGAAGCTGGTCTGTGAATAATCAAATACTCTTCATCCAGCTAGTCTAGATGTTGTAACACTGAGACATATTCATCTGCCATCAACTGATTGTAGAGGGATCAGACTGAATGTATGACTTGCCTTTACCAATTCAGAAGACACTGTAAAACCGTTTTAATATTATAACCATTGAGATATACTGTAGTTAATAATGCGTAATTTCTTGTTTAATTTCAGACTGTAGAACTAGGGGACAGTTTAATGCGTTTTCATATCACTTTCGTGGAAGACGTTCTCTTGACTACAGCTTTCAGGAGGACAAGCCCTTGAAGAAAATGAAAATGTCCAAAACAGTGAGGTGAGATTTTTTTTTAAGAAGTATAAAACCCCAATTGTTTTCAAGATGGAAAGAAGCTGAATGATTTCTTTCTAAGTGCATACCATATTTTTCCAGTGCCTGCTTTCTCAACTTTATGACTGATGTATTTAATCCTGCCACTTCTGTATATCTGCTAACAATAATCCACTTTTTTTCAAGCTCAAATTTGTGTAAGTTTCTTGGTGAGAGACGTAGTATAGTGCTTTTGTTTTTCCCGTGCTTTCCATGAAAGAACTCAGTAATGAAGCATAATTTGAGGATTTGAAATCCCTCATTCCTTCTGTGCCAGCAGTAACCAAACTAAGTTATTTCCTTTTTGAAGCTGCTAGTTCCTCCTGTAGAAATAGGAGGAAACCAAGTCTTCATTACACTGGCATAAAAATTTGTGATAATGGTAAGGATGGCTTCTGGTACCAAAATACTCAGAGCAGGAGTGGAGAACAGTAGTGCTACAGACAATATTGTTTATAACTCCTAAATCCTCAAAATACTGTAGCAAGGAAGTAAATCACAGTGTCAGTCACAAATTGTCAGCTGCACAGAGTCCCTGCCTTTTCCAGGGAATCAAAGCTTACCTATGAATTAGTGACATGAAATGAGTTCTGCTCAGACCATTTCAAGCATTTCTTGTGAAGATCCTTCATGATGAGCAAATTTGCGACTCTTTTGAATTACAGCTTTTTCCATTAGCATGCTTCCTTTTAGCAAATAAAATTATGTATTTGACTGATGATGATGATGACCAGGTAGAGTCTACCTACTCTGGCAAGGAATGCATCTAGACAGCTGCACAGGCACTGTATTTCAGCAATTTCAAATACTCATGCAGGTGTTATAGCACTTGAAGAAACATCACCATTACCTTTCACTTAACTGATAGGAATCTGTCCTGAAATAACAGAGCCTTTAGACAAGAGAAGACAGCAGCTAGGTATAAGCTGGCTTAAAGATAATATGAAAAGAAAGGTTCCTTTGAAGTAATCATTGAAGAAGGATGTTTGTCCACTTTTTAAGTATGCTAGTTCCATAGTTCTAAAACTCTAAAGGGGTTAAATTGAATAAAAATGAAACAAAAAAATAAACACATATCTGGGCAGCTGCTTGTTTTCATTAGCGTGCTGTTTGACCATGTTTCAGAAACCTACAACAGTCCAATTACTAACTAGGAACACAAAATAGTAATTATACAATACTTTATTTGTAGCATAAGGATGGTCCCGTGGTGTAAAGGAGAGCACTCTGCACTCTGAATGCCAAGGTCGTGAGTTCGAGTCTCAGCAGGGACTGTCCCCTGGCAGTTCAATGCCTCCCTGCCATCCCATCCTGTCAGATCTTGGATGCTCAGCAGGGTCAGCCCCAGTTAGTGCTGGGTGCCATAGACAGTCCCGAGGACTTCACTGTCACTGTCCAAGCTCGCTCGGCCATGGCAGATGGACCTCAGGACTTAAAGGGTGGGGCCAGTTCTGCACACGCTGTGCCTCACCTAAAACATCAACTGCGCAGGCTGGAAGGGCACACCCATGTGGGGAGAGTCCTGCCCAAATCTTGGTTCGCAAAGTCTGGCCATACATACATACAGGTGTAGCATAAGTAAAGCTAAAGCAACCTCAGTCATAACATTCTCATCAGTTCTCATGCTCCCTGTATTTAAATTGTATGTGTGGTGAGAAGATTTTTTTTCTCCTTTCTTTTCTTCCTTAGCATTTTCAATAACTTGAGCAGGTGGGGAAGATTAAACATTTTGTTGTACGATAGCAGCTGGTTTAGTTGAATTTTGGCATGTTATGTTGTTTAGAGTTCTTTTTCTTTAATTTAGATGAAAAACTATGGGAAACTAAGTAACTTGAACCCCTGCCAGTAAGTGCTGTTTTAATTTATGCAGAAAGATTATAAATCATGAGCCTTGTTATATGAGAAATTTCTTTGCCAGTTCATTCTTTGGGGTATCCGTTTGTACCAGAGATGACATGCTAACAAAATAGGAATGCTTGTAGGATTCAAGGATCTTACTATAATAAGTGATTTGAAAAATACTGTTATCCTTGTTTTCAAATGCATGTTTTGGTAAGTGGTACTAGATGATATGTTACTAGTCATAGACAATTCCTTTGTTTACTCTTTCTCATCAACAGATAGAATTGATTAACACAATTTTGTATTGTACATCTGGTAAGAGATTTCAGCTGGAAAGTTCTGCAGATAAAAGATTTTGTATTTTATGTACTATAATTAGTATTGATTATTAAAATGAGCACAGGAATATGTTCATATCTAGAAGTACTTCTCACTTATTTATGGAAACTAACTTTTTCCTTTTTAAAGTCATATTTTTTTAAATACATGTTTTCCTAATGACCATATGGAGGAAGAAACTACTGTTCAGAATGTGAAATGTGAATTTCATATTTGGACACTTTTTAAGAGTCTTTCACTTTTGTCTACTTTTTTATTGGAGGCTCAAGAGTTAATTTAAGGTGATGCTCTACAGCATCACTGATGGCAACTTTGTTTGTACCCCCGTGTTAAATAAATCATTTTTTTAAGTAGAAGAAGTTCCCTGTTGCTGATACTAACAATAATCCAGAGCTCACCTGTCCTGAGTCTGTCTTCAGCACCAGTGGTCTTGCATGCTGTTGTGGTTCATACTGTTATGACATTTGTCGTCCTCTTCTTTTCCCTTTTGCTAAGTGTCCTAAGATATCTAGCCAAATTAAAATGAGTTAGATGAATATCCTGATTTGGCCTTCATTTTTTTGCAGTTCTGTGAAACAAGGTAAATATTTTCGTAATGCCACATCGGCATCTAATGAAAATAGGAATGCACCTGCAGTGAATGACTTCAAAGAATTTGTTTTGGAAATGCAAAAAACTATTTCAAGCCTCAGAAATCAGGTAAGATGTTATAATGAACAGTATCTAATTGTACATTTAATTCATAATGTTTTCCTAACGTCACTTGTATTATGTTTTTAATATTTAGACATCCCCTGCAGCCAAAACCCAACACATAATATCTCAAACAAAAAACAACACAGAACATGGTGTGTCATTATTCTTTATTTCTTTGTTCTTTTGAAATCATACTGAAATACTCTACAACTAGACCCTTTTGACTTTTGAACCTGAAGCCTTATGTAACCATTGATTAGTAAACATGGTCTTTCTCTAAAAATTTGTGTGTAGTGTTAATAAAATAGTTTTCCTCTTTGAAATTTATAGAATCTAGTAAAGCTATGATTAAAATGTAGCCTTCATTAAGAAGTAATATGCCAGACTACAGCTGTAAACATAGTTAAGATCTTAATCACTTAAAGAAGACTTTTACAATGTTTGCAAGTAAATTCACAGTCACAGTGGAATTCCATATTTAAAATGTACACGATACAGGAGAGAGTCAAAAATCCAAGCAAACATTTTTACTTAAGGTTTTACTTTTTTAAAAATTCACCTTCTTTTGGAAACAATTTGACTGTTTAAATTTTCCATATATGACACTTGTAG
Organism: Myrmophylax atrothorax; assembly: GCA_026770055.1. NCBI lineage: Eukaryota > Metazoa > Chordata > Aves > Passeriformes > Thamnophilidae > Myrmophylax > Myrmophylax atrothorax. The sequence goes on along the minus strand of JAOXXN010000446.1, from coordinate 99,041,602 downwards.
TTTTCTTCTCTTTGTATACTCTAGCTGAAGTATTCCAATGGTAGGAAAGATATTTTCTGTTACCTTTCTTTTGAAAGATTGACTTCACAGGTGTTACTTATGTCTAATCTTTTAGCATTATGAAAACAAAGTAGTGAGAAGAAAAACCCAGACATATTTAACATGGATTGTGTAGCATAAAAGAAAATACATGAAACTTTTCACAAATAAAAACTCTTCTTTGATTCAGTTATTAACTCTTTTTTATGTTTTCAGATAAAAAAACTTGAATCACGCCTCAGTAATTCTGATTGCACTGATGAAGAGGGTAAATCATATTCCAGCAATGAAACCTGGAAAAGGGATCCCTGTACTGTGTGTGAATGCAAAGTAAGGATGTGGAAATGCATTTTGAAATAGAAATTATATTAAGTTTTGCTTTTAAAACAGCAGCCCTGGTTTTGTACTTGATAATTTCTGGGTAATACTTGCTAATAGTTTTTTAACAGATCTTCAGTTATTTTGTGCAGAAAATTATATTGTTCAAATATCCCTGCCCTTGACACTGTTTCTCAATCCAGCCTTTATCTGTCTTCATTACATATCCTTTTTTATTAATGTATAGTTATATGGGTAAAATTAACTGCAAAGTGAGACATTTCCTGAAAAATCTACTATAATGCATAAAAATCAGTAAAAGCTCATCTGACTTAGTGCTATGTTTTAATTTTCTTTTATCATAATGAAATTTTTTAAAAGGGAATAAAAGCCCTATGGTAGTTCTTGGTAGCTGAATGTTAGATGAAAGGGTATATACTGCTTCATTAAAAAGATGTGGTAGTACAGATAGCACCTCCGACTCCTCAATAGAAGTTTATACTGAAACAAATTATGTGGAGTCAATCATAATAGTCAGGATCTTAAGAGAGAATGAATAATACAAAAAAAATTACTTCCTGTTTGAAAGATGTAGCTAAGTGTGGTTTGGTTTTGTTATTTTTTTCCTGATGCAGGTTGGTCAGATTACCTGTTTTGTAGAATCATGCCCACCAGCTGACTGCGAAGCACCTGTGAAGGTTAAAGGAGATTGCTGTCCAGTCTGCTTACAACAAAACATTAATAAAAAGAAGCCATAACTCTCTATTTTTTAAGAATTTAGGGGACATGCTCTTCAATTCATATCAGTGCCTGCTGATGGCAAAACCAGGTAACTATAGTCTTAACAACAGCAAGATATGAAGATTTACAATATTCTAATGGTGCTGTAACAGTATAAAATAATGTATCTTTTTATTTTCTGCCCATGAAGGTAAATCACAATGCAAAAAAATAACAAAAGGGAAATTAGCAAACAGGTCAAAGTTAATTGTGTGTTATACTTCTCAGGTTAGACAAACTCAAACTGGTGCTACTTTAAAAGAACACTGTCAGGTAGTTTTAGGTACCCAAAAGGACTGGGCTTCGGACTTACTCTAAAATGAACATTTTGTTTCCTATCTTTAATTAGCAACATTAAAAGTTTACTGTCCCTTCCTAGTCTGACTTGATATTTAGCTCTTGGTTGTTATTTAGATGCAGGGAAAAGGAAAACATGAGATCACTGTGCCTCAGGCAATGTTGTATTGGGCCAGTTTCTGCAAACATCAATGCATGGAAATTCTGTTGAATCACACCATCATTTCTGCATCTGGACCAGCAAGGAAAAAAAGAAAACTACGTACCACCTTTCAAATCCTTTCCTTAATTCAGGGAGCAAAATTAATTGAAAATTTTAGAGTAAAAAAGCTAGAAATAAGAAGGAAGTACAAATAAATGTAATTGGAAGATACAAAAAACCAACTGAATGTATATTACAGATGTAATTGACAGTGTTCCTCATTCTAAGGAAACATATATGACAGAGTAGCATTTGATATTAAAAATAAATATAATCCTTTTTTGTCTAAACATATGTAATTGCTTGGCAACTTTTTCTGTTTCATCTATTTTAAATCTTTTCAACAAAACCATCCAGTCCAGCATGCTTCTTTTGATCTCGGATCAGCTCATGTAGTTGTGTGGCCCTGTTTTGAAAATGTGAAAAGATGTCACATGCCATTTTCTGTACAAAGATTCCTACTGATTCATTGTGTGTATTATCAATAGACATATATTACTGATTATATTTTGGCACTGTTTGTTGAAAAAAAGGAAAATCAAAATCAAGGAGCATGATTAATTGTGGATTGACTACTTTTTCTGACAATGTATTTTATTTTTATTTTTTTTCCAGTTTCATCTAACGCATATATATTTTTACCTCAATATTTTTATCTTTCATGTTAAAAGTGGTCTGCCAATGGACTTTATTTCCCATTTAGTAAATGTTTAACGTTACAGAGTATATGTCTACACTAGCATTTCAAAGTTGTGTACTTTTCAGAAGGAAAACTTCATATTTTTGACCAGGAATTATATTGAGTGAAGGACAACTATCATACCTCATTTTACAGCTTTTTTTTTTTATTTGCGTTTATTCAGAATTGATTCTTTCCCTGAATACTTATTATGTTAGAGTTTATGGCTCTGTCATTTAGTCCCAAATCAGGACTAGCTAGAAGCAGGGCTGCTCTGTAGTTATATAGTTCACTGACTTCTGAGTTTAGTGTTCAAATTTAGGGGACAGAGGTTTGAGTATCAAAGAAATCTGCACAAAATTAAACATTTATATGTTTAACATTTCAAATTATGCAAACAGATTGAATACTTAACTATTACATGGTAGAACATGTCTAATAACTAACCTAGGACAAGCAATATGAAATCCACTATCATATTTTGGCACATAATTTCTCGGATTACTAACATTAGTAATGTCTAATTTGATAAACTGTTACCATGACACACATTCAAACTTTGGTGTATCTTTAAAGCTTACTACAGAAACTTGTTTCATGCTATGGTAGAAGCAATATGTACATGTGAGTGCTGTGTTAAAGGTGTGTGGTACACATGGAACTACAATTTATATTTTTAAGAATATTTTAATTGATTTTATATACAGTGTTTTGATTTATGTAATTTTCTATGTTAATACATCCAGAAGTTGTATGTGGCGAGCATGCTTGAGTATCATATGGTTCCTAGAGGTTGTCATTCCTGTATTTCTTTGATACTCTGGTATTTTGTTGACTTTTGTTGAGAGTCCAAACCACATGTCTCGTCCTGTAATTCCAACTCAGATGGAACTCCTGTTGACCTATAGCAGAAATTCCTCAAAGGGGAAGGATTGTAGAGCTAACCCAAATATAATTTAACTGTCTAAACAGTTAAGTAAGTCAGTAATACATCCAGCTGGTTACTACTTGCATTCTTTTATTCCAATTTTTTATTAAATAAACTTTCTCAAGATTTCCGCTAATAGGAGAAGAGAGTTTCCCTTTATCCATTATAAAATAGGACCTTATATCTGATTGTTTCTTTTCTCCAGCCTCCAGAGTAAAGTGGGAGGTTTTCTTTGTGTTCACTGTTTATTCATAAGGTATATAAAATGGGCTTAGGAGCCTGGATATGCTTAAATAAGTGTAACAAGTGTAATATTGAGTTATTTTCTGCCATCCATCTGTTTATAAACCAGGAAAACCAGGTCTTTCTCCTCAGTTTAAAATGTAATTAGTCATGGATTGTACTAGTTATGTTTTATTGCAGTGTCTGTAGAATCAGCATTGATTTTAACATTTCTGAAACAGTGGCCAATGGCTAGATGACCATTTCCTCAGTATCCACTGTGAGAGTATTGCTGTAATATGTTGCAAATTTTACATATTTATTTTCTTTTTTTAATGTTACCTAAAAAAAAGTCAGTGTTGTTGTTATTTTGATCAGTAAATTTACCAAAGAACTGTTTGCACTGTATAATGAATGCTTTTCAATTAAAATAAAATGGGCCACATTTCCAAGTAAATTTCAAGTGATTTCGTCTCATACATATTTTGTTTAGCTTATTTGCTGACGGTTCCAGTGTATAGGCTTTTATCAAAGATCCATATTACTTATCTTAAGCAGAATTGTCATGATCAAGACTCCGCTTTTGAGAACTAAGCAATGTGCTATTCGGTCATGTAGATTCAGTAGGTTCTGTAATTATGACACATCAAATTGAAGTATCTATTCACTGTTTTCTTCTAGGTGATGGGAAAAAAATACCATAAGATCAGAAAGGATATTTAAAAATGCACTTAGCAAAATTGTGTATTTGAAAACTATTAGTGCTGAACATTTTTTTCCCATCTTTTTATGAGAATATCATAGTAGTTACATACAAATACATACATTCTTAACCCTGTTCTTACACAATCTCTTCACTTTCTCATGTCTTGGAATAGCTCCAATCATTACTTGCCTTTTCAAGCACTTGATTCTACATTCATTCTTTATTCACACTATTTCACAAAATTCATGTTCACGCAGTTTCAGTTCACAATGAGCCTTCTGTGCAAAAGAGGTCTTATTTACCTCATTTTTTTTCCCCATCACAGGATATGAATTACTGCTGGGCACACAATAAGTTACTCTCATCTTTTAGTGAGGTGTTAGGATCTCTAGGGCACTGGGTCAGTTCCTTTGCCAGATCCACCTGGAATTCATGTGTTTCTTCATAACTTTATACAGTAAGGAATTTTGTGATACAAAAGCATTGAAATTAATACAATTCTAAGTTACCTTACAGTGAAATGGGAGAAGATAAAAATGGACTACAAGAGACGAAGTTAAGAATAATTTTCAGGCTGCAGTTAACTGTGCTTCACTGGAGTTTGAGTATTACATAAGGTGAATCTTGAAAAGCAGAGTAGGTTCATTTGTGTATTTGCCAGAAAGCTGATGAAATATACTGTTCCTCATCCAGAATATTGATGAGGAGTACTCAGTCACTATCCATTAAAAAATATTTTTTTTCTCCAAATTCAGATAAAATTAGTTTGGCAAAGTACTACTATACATTTTTCTAGTAACTTAGATGGGTAATGCATGCTTCTTTTAGCAGACACAGTCAATTCCTAAATTCCTAAGCCTAATATAATAATGATGCCTTGATAGACCCCAAAAAAATGGACTTGAGCCAAGTTAGTGTGGGATAAGATAAAAAGCTAGATTCTTTAATGTCTAGGCTTAAGGCTTTCAGGAATACATGATGCCAGATGACACACCTCTCCTGAACACTGATTTCCATGGGTTTTATAATATTGTCCACCCAATCCATAGTTCACACATCTCTCGGTCTAGCCCCACCCGCCCCTGGTCACACCCCGTCAGGATTTGAGTCTGGGGGACAGTGGGTCCCTCTCTT
>JAOXXN010000446.1:99020233-99036197 GCA_026770055.1 Myrmophylax atrothorax | reverse complement strand
TCTCTCGGTCTAGCCCCACCCGCCCCTGGTCACACCCCGTCAGGATTTGAGTCTGGGGGACAGTGGGACCCTCTCTTTATCATTTTTTTCTTTCTCAGCATATGTAGGGCTCTTGGAGCTTTCCAGTGTTCTTAGACCCAAGGCTGTTGGCTCATGTTTATGGCTCATGGTGCAGGACTCTTGATATTCTTCAGCCTTCTACCTGGAAAAGACATCTAAATAAAAGAATTTAAGCTGTTGATATGGGATGGGGTTAAGGTACATAAACATTGAATTTAAGCTGCTAGAAATATTAACATGCAAAATCTGCATTTTACTACAATTACGAGTACTACTAAAATCTATAAAAATGAAAAAATCAAAAACCCCTGAGACATCATAATGATTAAGTATTTACATTTCAGAATCTTTTTTTTTCTTTAGCCATGAGACTAAAACAGGCAGAGACTTGAAGAGGTTTTCTTTCAGTAAATAATTTCAGTAAATAACTTTGTGTTAGCCCAAACAAGACAATAGCCAGGGTTAGTTGCCAAGAAGTTTGCTAGCAGTATAAAAACACCCCCAAACCACAAAGCGTAGACATTTAGAAAAATCTCTTGGACTGATACTGATACATTTTGAGGAAGACTGTTATATTTGAAGTAAATCAAGTAATTTGACTTTGTTCCTTTCGGTTGATGACAGCTCAAAGTCATTTGGCTGTGCTATAATTAAAGTTATCTTTACAGAGAATGACCTCCCACATTCAGTAACTTTGTTTTGTAAAATAGTATTTTCCTGCCATAGCATAAGATTTCTTTTTATATTTTCTTTTGAATCCCCTACCAGTTTCATATTTTTTGCCTATAGTATGCACTAAATCAGTAATCTTTGCAGTGAGATTTTTAAACATGTTGGAACATCAGTTTGAAAACTAGAGTAAGGTATCAAAAGCTAGAATATTTGACTAATTTTCTCAAAACTTCTGCATTACTCTATTGTTGTATTATTATAATAGATTAAGTTAAGCATATACAGGGTAATACAATTATAAAATTACCAGTAGAAATAAACACTGCTTACTGCTTACTGTCCTCTTACCAGTAGAAATAAACACTGCTTACTGTGCTCTTATGTCTCTCATCTACAATAGGGGGTTCAGTATTCAGAATTCATTTATTTTTGTTATTTATAAGAGAAAATGAGACCTGATAAGTGAAAAAAAACCTCTTGTTAGGTAGAATATGTCAACAAAAAATACCAATATAAGTATATGCACATATCTCATTCATGCTGAAAGTTTATCGAACTCACAGTGAAATAAAACATTATTCTTATTAAAACTAACATGAACCAATTAATTGCTAAATATTAAAAAAATTACTAGATACTAATTACTGTCACAGCCAGCTTTTGCACTATGATGTACCTTATAGAAATATTGTACTGAGTCATGAAAAGGCAGAGTTGTGACTTAATATCTTATTTTAAAGCAGACATCCTAACCATATCAGACTACTGGTTTGTAGTTGTTCTGGCTGCTTAGTTTCATGCAATAGTTCCTTTCCTTTTTTCACACTTAGCCTGAGGTGACATGGCAAGGAAACCTCTGCACCTCCAGCATACTTCCCATTTGCTTTTGTGCCTGATGTATTTGCTCTGCAGCTGACAGTGTTATGAATGGTCCTTTCACTGTGCTTTAGCATTCCAGCCTGGTAACAGACAGGGCAGAGCACAGATCAAATATGTCTAAGTTACAAGAAGATCTGACCAACTATGTTTAGCTGAAAAGCTTTGAAGTTAATATCTCTTTTTAGATTCCAAAATGTAACAGAACAGCAATTCCTGCAATAAAGGAACTAATTGTTGCATTCAATAAAGAGGGCTGTGCCTATTTGATGGCTCCCTCAGTGATACGACTTTACATTCCCACAACTCACATGCTTTAAAAACATTGCTGAGTTGCCAAAACACATCTCATTACCTACTTACATCTTTATGAGTTGCTGTCAGTTCTCAAGCTGGCTCACAGCCATTCCAAGGATTAGAACGATTAATGCTTCGTGTTTCTTTTCATAGAGATTAGCAGGAAAAATAGTCCCCAGAGGGACAAAAAAAAGTAATCAGGAATCGTCCTGAGAAAGGAAAATAAGCTATTGCTTTGTTTCAGTGTGGAATAGGAAGGAAATATTTCATCAAGGGCTCTGAATTTTTTTCAGGCAGGTACAACAATTCATTAGAAATATAGGAACCGGTTAAATATACCAAAGAGACACATATACTAGACTGCAACAGAGTCCCCAGTCACTGGGAAGCAATTTCACCAGAATTGAACCAGCTACTAGAGTGGTAGTATGGCAGGCTTTTAGTTCTCTATCTTCATTCTGAGGCATTGCCTCTCTTTTAGTGAAAATCACCATTTCTTTTTTTCATCCTCTGTGCTCTCATGGCTAGCAGTCTTAACTACGAACTCAAGACTGTAGGCCAAGATGTTTACTGGGGCAAATCACCAGCCTGACCCCTCAGAATGGCAGGTCCTGGCTGGTGAATGAGGATAAGAGAGGTCTGAATGGGATGCTTCAGAGGACGGTTCAGTCAGCCAGTTACAAACCTTGCCCAAAGGGGCATATTGGGGCTCCTCCTCTTCTCTTGTGCTTGGGTGACAGACTTGGCATTGTCAATTATGGATTTCAATAACACAGGTTTCACACTTCCAAGGAACTCTGCTAGAAGGCACCAAGCTGAGGGCTTGCTCTTTCCTAAGTTACTCTTTCTGTAGAAAGTTATCTTCTTGCTACACCTTAGAGGCAAGTCTGACAGCTTTCACGTATAGAGAGCAATCCCAGTTGCTGAAGGAATGCTCAAGCTGTTTTAAAAAATTATTTTATCACCCTGTGGGTGAAAGTGAGTTATTTTACAACCTACAGTTTTATTTAAAAACTCAAATGCTGCCACAGAAAATGAATTTTTTTTTTTTTAAGTAGGGTTTGTAGAAACAGCCTTCTTGAATGCAGTGCAGCAGACAGTGCAGCAGACTGGAGACCTTGTAGGAGTGGAATAAATGCTTTCTTAACTGAAATTGCTTAGCATGGTTACATACAGCCTTACAAGTTGTCGGGCTATTCTCTCATAGTGAGAGTATATAAAGATTGCTGTGGGATTATTTGGATTTTCATTTATATCAGCAATCAATCCAGGCAACAACGAACAGTAGATGCCTTACAGTCAGAAAAGGGCAGCTTCTTTCTGCTGCAGGCAAACGTTAAGTGTGGATTTTAAAACCTTAATCTTATGTTCTTTCTTTTTTTCCTGTGGTGGAACACTATTGTTACCCCAGATGTTACCTCCCAAGCAGCTAATATTTTCTATTTGATCTGCAGGTATATTCAGAAAACATCACCTTACTTTTTTGAGTTCAAGGATTTTGCACATTGGGAATGATAAAAAGGGGCATAGCTCCTAGTTATTGCTTTAGATTAACAGACTTTTAAAGCCCAGAGAAGTCACTGTACCCTTGTCTAGTAAAGTCAATTCATCCAGAGTTTCTTATATTAAAATATGTCTTGTGTTGAATAATGTCTTAAAAATGTAAGCAGTCTTGATGGATAACTTTAAAATGTCACTTCTGCATCACCATAGTGTAAATTGTGGTAAGGACTTTTATACGGTCACAAAAGTTTCAGCCTGCAAATTTTTGTGTGTATGTGCACATATTCAGGTACTGATTTGCTCATCCTAAGCCTTAGTTTCTGTTTTAAACTAGATTGGACTTCTTTTTTTTTAATATTTAAAAACTACAAGGTTTAGATGAGTGCATGCTCAGAGTTTTAAGATGACTTTTATTCACTAAGTCGTACCAAGAATTCACATTCAGCTAGATCTTATAAGCTGCTTTTAGCTATTTTATAGGCCCGAATTTGGTTAGGAGTCACATCCTTTATTCCTCCATGAATGATTTTACTTTAACTGTGTTACACTAGTCAGATAAACTCAGTCTAGAAAGTAAGCCACATTTATAAGTAATTATTTTAATTTCCATTAGAAAAAGTAATTTACTGAAGGTTCCAAATAATTTAATCTGGTATAGATATTCTAATGCAGCTACAGGTAAATCCTTCTCTGAGATTCCTTGTAGCAAAAATCAGCCAAGTGTGACTGACCACATTTGAGAGAATAAAAAGTAAAGGAAAAACAAATGATGGCTGAGCTGCTGTTTCCCTTCTGTGATGAGAACGTGTTTTTAACCAAAAAAAATAATTGTTGACTGTCTCTGGCTTTCCCCCCTGCCATCTGCTGCTGTTTGGTTCACATATTGTGCACTATTGAAAAGCGTGAGAGCTTTGAGAGAAGGCTGCAATAGGAAAGTCCGAATTTACATTGAAGTAACATACTTTGTAGGCTGTGTGTGCCTAGTGATAGTCTTGTCTTTCCCTTTCAGCCTGTCTGTATTGAGCCTGTAGTTCTGTCTTTAATTTAAATTAGATTACAACAAGAGCAGCCCACACTTATGAAAGAGCAGAAAAATATGGCTGGGGGAACTGTTTATACTAGAAGTTTAAAGAGTTTGGGCTACATTAAACGATAGTTGTGGTCAGGAATTTTGCATATTTTAGTGTTGGATTTGCACCACTGGAAAATAAAATGCCTTTTTGGCCTGTGGAGCAGCCATGGTTAGCAGATGTGAAAACCTCCTAGTGCCCATGAAATCCACCACAACTCTGGAAGATTATTCAGACACAGATGAAGACCTGAGTTCATTCAAGCCTTGGTGTCTTTCTTGAGATTAACACTACAAGAAAGTACTAGTCTTAGTAGGTTTTGTGATATTACTTGTTTACAAGCTGGTAGAAAGTATCTCTGTTCTGTGCAGAGTTATTGATAATGGTTTTGCTTCTCCATTAGAAACACTGCAAACCACCTTGCCTGTTTACTAGAAGCATTCAGATTAGCAGGAATATTTAACTATGGCTACCTTAGAATCCATAACATTTATTATTTGGACTACTAAAATACTTGTTCATGGAAAAGTTGCTTGCATGGTATTTTTTCTTATTAATTGCTACTTTGAATAATAAAAATAAAAGGGATAGACAGAAGAAGAAAATGCAAATGCCACAACAATCACACATTTAATTTGTAAACCAAACCTTGAGTAGTTGACTGCTTAATACTAGATATAAACTAAAGTGTTAATCCCAGGCAGTCACTGAAAATGTTGTAGTTTCAGATTCACAGGTTCTTGCAAAGTGAACAAGATAGTAGTACTAAGTACTAAGCTGATAGCAATGACTGCGCCACAAAAATTCAACTGTTTTAAAATCATGTTCTTTAATTTTCCTATGGGATTATAGGAAATTTAAGCACTTACGATTTAAGTTCTTAATAAGATATGATCTTTCAAAAGTACTGTAGGAACTGCTTCCCTAAATGAGCCATTATTTGTCTGTTTCACCTATCATCCAGACAGGTGACCTTTTTTCATTCTGAAAGCCTGTAAAAATCTGTTAACAGGAGGTAAAAGACATGGCTGGAATCTTGTCTCTGCTAAGCCAATGTGGTAATGTCATCGACACTTCATGGAGAGTCCTAGAAAAGACCCTTGTTGGGCCAGGGTTCCCCCCCAGATGATCGAATAATATTGTTGTAGTTCTGGATTGTGTGTATTAAGAGGGAGAAGGAATTTGATAAGACACAAGATCAGGAGATCAGTTTGAGTAGCATCAGCCTACTACAGTTCAGTACGACAGCACTGAACAATCATTTTTATTAAGAAGAAATCCTATTCTCTCTAATATCCCAGACTGTCCTGATTTTGTTTACACGTGTGCCCTGTACAACAAAAGTGAATAAACAGAGAAGTTAAAGTTGCAGCTCCTGAAAACAGAAGTAATTCCAAGGAACACTCACAACCACTTTACTTACAAATCTTGCCTAATAAGATTGATAGGCATAATATGTGACTGCAATTTAAGGACAGGATTTCACTAAGGATATTCCTTTTACAGGACACCATCAATAAAAACCTTGGTGATATGACCCTAGAAAATAGTTTTAAATTTTTTTTCTATGTAGTTTTTATTGCATAGTCTATCCCTGTGAATGCCTAGCTACAAATTAAATTGGAATCCATGTAAAAACTTACTTTTGTGGTTTGGGCCAGATATCAGGAAATCCTTCACTCTTTAGAGATGTGTAACTCTCCCAGCAGACCCAGCAAATTCTTCCAGGCAGCTTGCCAGACTGTCAGGATGATGGCTGCTATCTCAGATCTCAGTAAGCACATTTGGGTCTTCAGTGAAGATTCCCAGAGTTTGTTACATCAGTCTTGGACAGCACACCAAGGAAGCATGCACAAGATCATGACTTAACATAAATACACTTCTCTCTTGGGCCCTGAATAAAATCTCTGGCAATGAGGCAGAAAAACCATACTTCCCTTTTGTCTTGTAAACTTGAGAGCCAATTAGAGTATCTCTATGGAATACATGAATTTCCTTCTGTAGCCAGGAAGGAAACTTCCACTGAAAATGGTACTCCTTTATTACATGTATTTTCTTTTAATTATGAAATATATTGGTATGAGTTAAAGTCATGATGGCAGTGATTACATGTACTCTATTCTACAATGCAGATAATACTTCTTACGCCTGTGCAGTAACCTCTATAGTTCACTTGCCTCTTTGGTACATGTCAGTGGTGAGGCAAAAAAAAAAGTCCTGCCCAAAGTATTCTATCAAAGGGAATGGATCTCAGAGAAAAACAACCTTTATGGTACCACAGGGACTGATTTTTTAAGGGAGTTAAAAGAGCTTTTGCCCAACAACGATCATGAAGTGTCTGAATAAGACAACAATTCCCAGTTATTTTGAAGGAAATGTGTGGAAAAATGGAAGGAAGGGGTTGTTTGAGGTGGTTCAAATAGAACACAATTTTGGAGAAGGATGGTTATTGAGCATTGAGCGACTATTCAATTCCTCAAAGTGTGGAATAATCCCTCAAGTAAACTGAGGACATTCATCTGCTAAGTCCATGGCAAAATTTGCACAAAACTAAGTGCCAAATGCACAAAAATAATTATGTAGTAAATTGTTTATTTTCAAGAATTGCAGCCTATCTAAACACATCATACCTGCTTTTATTTTTATGCTGATTTATTCATCATCATCTGAAAAGTTCCATTCTTTGTGAAAGGCATACAGTGTAAGAACTATCTGCAGTATTTGAAAAGGTGATAAGTTGCTATTACTCTTTTACTAAACTGGATACTCCTTTGCTAATGATATTAACATGATGGTGTATGGTGGTTTAACCCCATCCAGCAGCCAAACCCCACAGAGCTACTCGCTCATTCCCACACCAGCAGGACTGAGAAGAGAATTGGAATGGTAAAAGTCAGAAACTTGTGGGTTGAGGTAAAGACAGTTCAATAGGGAAAGCCAAATCCACACACACAAGCAAAACACAACAAGAAAATAATTTCACTGCTTCCCATGGGCAGACAGGTGTTCAGCCATCTCCAGGAGAGCAGGGACCCATCATGTGTAACCGTTACTTGGCAAGACAAACACCAACACTCCAAATGTCCCCCCTTCCTCCTTCTTTCCTCCACTTTATATACTGAGCATGGTGTCATATGGTCTGCAATACCCATTTGATCAGTTTCAATCACGTGTTCCAGCTGTGTGTTGTGCCAACCTCAAAAGCACCCCCAACTTCCTTGCCAGTGTGGCAGTATGAAACGCAGAGAAGGCCTTGGCTCTGTATAAGCCCTGCTCAGCAAGAACAAGAACATCACTATAATATCAACCCTGCAACATGTTTGTAGTGATTGTTTATCAGAAGAGCTCTAAAGAAACCATCTGGGTGGTTAGGAAGGACATGTGGCTAATGGAGCTGCTCACCCTCCTGTCTCCAGAGTTGGATTCTACATTGATACTATTTGACATCTTGATCATAAAAAATATTCTAGACCAAAGCAGAAAGAGGGGAAAACATCTTTTAACCATTGTCTGGCTAGATTTGGAACAATTAATTGAAGGCAGGGTGGCCTTGAAAATAAGAAACAGGATGGTTTTGCTCTTGGGTGAGGTTTTGTCATGCTCAGGCAACTAATTTAAACTCTATGTTTAAGTCTCCCATCTGTAAAAAAGACATAATAATGCAGGCCCTTGTAAAGTCTTAAAATCTTCTGAACTTACTGGTGACCTTTTGTGTCTCAGAGAAAGCTTACTGTTGTTCTTTCTTATGTGTTACTTTCTTTCCCTGTTCATTTTTAATTTTCACAAACTTTGCCTTTATTTTGAAGAGGAGTTTCATTGACCAAAGGAAGACAAATCTGCCATGTAAAACCTCTATGAACTTTAACCTAAGGGGAAGTTGAGTTTTAGGTGATCTGATTATCATAGAAGTTTTTCAGGTCTGAGAGTGGCTGATAATGGCCTTGCAGTGCCTGTCATTTCCTACCAGCTGTTCTGTAGTGGAGATTTAGGGTTAGAAGTGACATTCTCTGTCCTTTCTTCCTTCCTTTCATGTATATGGAATTAGGCATGTGAAGAATTAGTAACAGTGAGACCACACTTAAGCATATCTAATTCCTGTCAGATAGCCTATGCCCTTAAAAATAAATCCTCAAATCACTTGAACCTCAGATTACCCATCTGAAACTAAAATGAAGGAAAAATGTCAGTTGACATAGTTTGAAAACAATCACAGAACATCCCAGAATTTTGCTGAGCCTGAGTGAACTTCAGCATGCTGGCACTGCTAGCAGATAGGTAAGTTTCCATCAGTTTAATTTTCCAAGATGTTGGATGAGTCTTTAACTTTTCATCAGAATTTCTGGATTTTTTTCTTAGTCTTCAGCCTGAATTCATCTGGAAAATGCTGACTTCATAGCCTGTTAGTATCTTTATAGGCATGGATTATATTTTCATTCCCTTCTTCCCAAAGTAATTAACAGCATTAATTCCATTTAATAAGTTCAAATAGAGATTTCCCTGTAAAAAACTGAGCAGAGATAGAATTAAGCAAAGCATTTCCTAGATAGACTTACTCTCTGTCAGTCTTCAAATTCTTTATCAAGTTTGCCTGGATGTTTTTACTAAAAGATTAATATGATAATCACCAGTGATCTGTGATCACCGTGGCAAATTTTCTGACTGAGCATTAGCTGCTTGATGTTGGAAGACTTCACAGAATGTTCGGAGTTGGAAGGATCCCACAATGATCATCAAGCCCATACGGGGATCCAACCCACAACCTTGGTGTTATTGGCACCATGCTCTTAACCAACTGAGCTAATCTCAGGGTGTTGTAACATCCAAAAGAATTTTGTATTTATATATATTTATAGTAGGAAGAACAACCTTGTAGTCATCTAGATGGTGTTGATAGAAAATACTGTGTACAGTAGTAGACACAGAATAAATATAGCATTTTTCCAATGAGTAGAAATCCATCTGAAATAGCTTTATCAGAAATATCACTAAAATTATGGACAGAGAAACTCATGAGATAAAACTCTCTTGACATGAAAAGTGAAATAGCAAATTTTCCTTTTTTTTTTTTTTCCCAACTCTGGACCTTCACAGTTTGCTTTTTTTCACATTTCCATAAAATAATCCAAGTTTTGAAGGACGTTTTCAGGGTCCACAAGAAAGAGTTGCCATAGTGGTGGATAAGAACAGTTCTGATTCTGCTGGAAGGACAACTATTCATGATTAACAACTCTTGTGTCTGTGTGTTTACTATTTATTTTTAAAATTGACAGCACAGGAGTTTTCTTACAGTTCAGTAAAAACACTAATATTATTATTACTGTGATATAAAAAGTAACAATATCAAAAATCTTGCAATGACATCACTTTGGGCATTTCAGGAATTTGTTGTTATATAGGGATTACTCGCTGCTCTCTTGTAGTTTCAGAATTTGCTTCAGGCTTTGAATACAAAGATCATTTTTTCTAGTAACATCAAGCCAGAACTGAAGTGTCTTTCTGTTGACGGCACTGATTGTCTTTGTCAGGCTGTGCTGAGGCCAAGAAAGAGGAGTTTACAGTTGTAGAAGACTAGGTTAAGGTGTGGGGTTTTTTTGTGGTAGTGGTGTTTTTGTTCTACTGAAGTGATGTCTAAAAATATTCAAGAGTCTAGGAGTGATATTGCAGTTTTACTCAGTAGACATTTCACATTTAAGTACCTGATGGTGGAATAAGCATGCCATGGTTATCATAGAATGCATGAGGTTGAAGCAGTCCAACTTTTTAATCTTTTTGAAAACTCCTTGAATTCTCACTGTGCTTGTTTCCTTTTCTAATAATGAAAGACACTGCATGAGTAGGTTTCTACAGTTCCCATTTCCATGTTACAACACAATGGTTTTTAAGACATCCCCAAATGAAAAACAACATTAGTGTCCAAATTTGCATTAGTTGTGTAGTAGTCTCCACCAGCCTTCCCAAAGTGTTGCATCAGCAATTCTTTTTACCATATTGATGATTTTGCAAAAATATAAACTCCTCATAGAATAATGGTTTGGTTTCTTATGAACACTGGATATAAATGTCTGTAGATAAGTAACTATCTGTGGGACCTTGCAAAAGACTTGCTGAGGAACAGGATGTCTTTGAAAACTAACTGACCTTTTCATGTAGATCACTGGTCTAAATCCACTCTTTAAGAAGAGAGATATGAAGAATAGAATGAGGAAGAACATTATCAGAGAAAGGAATGTATCCTTTCAAGCACCTAATTTGTATATTTGTATAAAAATTACAGTGCTATCACAAGATTTTCTTGCCTTTTCAAATACAGAAACTATTTCAATTTCAGTCACTCCAGAAGAGGCCACCAAGATGATCAGAGAGATGGAACACCTCTCCTATGAGGAAAGGCTGAGAGGATTGCTATTGTTCAGCCTGGAGAAGGGAAGGCTTTGGGATGACCTCATTGCAGCCGTCCAGTACCTGAAGGGAGCCCACAAGGAAGATGTAGAGAAACTTTTTACAAGGATATGTAGTGACAGGAAAAGGGAGAATGTCTTTAAACTGAAAGAGTAGGTTTAGACTAGATACTAGGAAGAAATTCTTGACTGTGAGTGAGGCACTGGATCAGCTTTCCTGGAGCAGTTGTGGATGCCCTATCCCTGGAAGTCTTCAAGGTCAGGTTGGTTGGATGGCGTTCTGAGCAACCTGGTGTAGTGGAAGTATACCCTGCCCATTGCAGGGGTGTTAGAACTAGATGATCTTTAAGGTCCCTTCCAACCAAGACCATTCTATGATTCTATGATTAGCTGCTAGATGTAAAAATTGTACTATTATTTAATTGTATATGATAGTGTGAGAATCCAGTCTTTGAAGAATTCTCTAACATCACTTGATGCTGAACTCTGAGAAGCACTTGCAAGCACTAGGTGCTATAGACAGATGGTATCACATTAAAGGTAATAGAGAAATTTCCTTTTCTGTGAGTTGATCAGGCAAACACAACTAAAGAAATGTCAAACTGATTTACTCACATCTCTAGAAATCTTGAACCTAGGTTGACTTTGCATTTTGTCAAAGTAAAAGAAAAGCTGAAATTATGCTGCTGATGCTACTGTGTAAATCATATTTATTGTACCAGGTGTTTGGTCACAGAGTCACAGAATGATTGAGATGGAAGGGAGCTCTACTCCAGTGCTGCTCAAGCAGGACTACCTCAAGCCAAGTGTCCAAGACCATGTTGAAATGTTGAATATCTCTAAGGAGAGAGGCATACAACTTCTCTGGGTAACCTCTTCTAGTACTCAGCCACCCACACAGTAAAAAAGTGGGGTTTGGTATTTAGAGGGAACTTCCTGTGTTTTAGTTTTTGCCCACTGCCTCTGGTCCTGTCACCGCACACTATTGGGGTCACCTCTTTGTCCCAAGCTGGAGCACCATGGACTGACGGTCAGAAGAGCTCAGGCACAGCAGACATCAGAAGGCTTTGATCAGAAGGCTTATAACTTAGAGAGTTTATTCAAGATAGATAACAGACAGTTCTCACAGCTCGTAGTAGAAGTAGATAGTTCTAGAAGTTCCTATTACATCATCTCTCGTTCCTAGTAGATCTAACTCTCACGCAGTAACATCCACACCTTTTATGCACTCTCACATCCAACATGCCGTGACATTATTGGTTAACCAATTCACCTTATATACACCACAGCCTCTCATTGGCTACAAGCCACACACACACTCCAGGTAGCTCTCTTCTCTTTAAGGTAGAACTCCAAACAGCTTTACTTAAGCAATGCACTCACTGTCACCCCCCACAGCACACCACTTAAAAGTGCCTGGGTCCATTCTCTTTGCACTCTCCCTTCATGTGTTTATAGAGGTGGTGGAGTCACTATCCCTGGAGGTGTTTATGGAAAGTCTGGGTGTGGCACTAAATGCCATGGTCTAGTTGACAGGGTGATGTTCGGTCATAGGTTGGACTCCATGATCTTTCCAACTTAAATGATTCTGTGATATATTGATAAGATACCTCATGAGCCTTCTCTTCTTCAGGCTGAACAGTCCTGGTTCCCCTAGCCTTTCCTCACAGGAGAGATGCACCAGTCCCTTAGTGCTGGGTCATGGTTAACTTGATGTCTACCAGGGCCACCAGGTCCTCTTCTGCAGTGCTGCTTACCAGCTGGGTCGCCCCAGCCTGTACTGGTACCTGGGATTGTTCTTTCCAGATGCAGGACTTCTCAATTCTCCTTGTTGAACTACAGGAGGTTCCTGATGGTCCATTTCTTCATCCTGTTGAGGTTTCTCTGGGTGACAGCATAACCCTCTGGTGTATCAGCCACTTCTCACATTTTCAAGTCATCCGCAAACTTGCTGATGATAGACTCTGCCCTGTCATCCAAATCACTAATCACATTAAACAGGACCCGTCTATGGTCCCATCTATTTTCATTTATGCCCAAAGTGATTGCTCACAGGATACTGTGGTTTTTTGACCTGTTGGTAAATAAGAGGTCCTAATTACAAGTGTAGAGGTCCTAGGAATCTAAAGAAGTCAGCAACAACCAGCTGGCTAATAATTTGAAAATATTCAAAAGTCCCTGTCTTAAAATGGAAGAACTTCCTTTTTGGTACTCAGGTTCTGCAAAAACATCTGAAATATAAGTGTTGGATATTACACTTAATATAATGTACAAGGAAAGTTAGATACTAAAAGTGGGATATATAATGAAAGAATATGCTGAACAGTGAGCAGCCTACACTAACCTGAAGATACACACTGAGACTAAGGTTATGTATTAAATATCACCCTGTCTGGACTTTATAGTCCATTTGCCATGGGGGCCAAATCACCATTTCTTCTTCCAAGAACATCACTGAGCGTATACTTTAGCCACTTCTTAAAAGACAATCACTCTGAAATCACATTTTCCTTCATATGTAACTGAGAAAAGGCATGCTACTGCTAATTTTCAGCTACTTGCTAACACTTAATTTAAAACTCTACTGAGACTTAATTTTTTTTAGCGCTTTGGCAGTAATTTGATGGCTTGTAAAGTGTCAGAAGAGTACTTGAAAGGCTGAGAACTAGGTGGTGTCTTATATTAAATGTTCATGGAATGAAGACAGAGAAAACTGACAGACTTGAGAACAACTTTATCCAAAGGCTTGGCTGCTCTGTGTGTGAGAACAGCTGATTGCAATCCAGGGCAGTGATGCTGACATGCACTTAACTCCAAGGGATTCAGGATGATGAAACTCTGTATGACAGCAAATGAAACAATGCCAGGCCTCATACCTGCAAATTTGAGTGTTTTGTTGGAAAAAGCCTGTACATTTTCATCCACATTCCAACTAGCACCTTCCAAAAAGTTAGCACAAACAGGCCTATCAGTTTTAAAGAGGAGTAATTTTTAGATAACTAAAAACCAGTGGACTAGATGATGCCTGGGATGACTGACAGTTACATGAGCTGCTTGAAGACTACAGCTTTATGTAATTTCTACATTGGCTGACAATCTCTGTTCAGACCTAGCCCTGCTGTCATTTCTCTGATTCTCTCTTCAGCTTGGCTGCTCCACTGACACCTTGGTTGTTTGTTCTTTTCCCTCTCCTTGTATCCTTAACTCTTAATCCTTCTACTGTCATTAGCTTTTTATCCAAATATGCACGTCTTACTGCCTCTTTGGCTCCAGGTTGAGCTTAGTCGGAAGAATCAAGCATGTCATCACGTCCCAACAGAGTAATTTTGAGTCTAACATAAGCAGACATTTTCCTGTAAATCTGATACCTGGATTACATCCATGATGTAAGGATGACAAATGGCTCATTAAATAATAGACTTCATAAATGCATTATCATTTCATTGAAATGTTCCATAGCATTTCTGAAAAGGCAATAAGAAGTGAACTGTAGTGCAATTCTCTGCTGAGCTTCATAGCCAGACCTAGTTCTAGGTCCATGTAAGATGCTGAAAAAATGAGCTGGCACCTGATAACATCACCAGATGTTATAACCATCCCCAGAGATATAACTTGATGTATTTCTTGCAGCTAGTGGACTGAAGAGCTGATCAAGCTGTTATTCCCCTTTCTGTAAAGCAGTGATACATCTGTTAGGAATTGTACTAGACCTCTGGGATTTTCAAATGCAGCAGTGCTGTTTGGCAGATACAGCTCATTATACATTGCTAGATAATGAAGATTTGGATTTTGGGGGGTGAAGAGAGAGGAATGTATTCCATATTTTGTTTTCTTAGTATTATAATGAAATATCTTTGTATTCTAGCTCACTAGTGAAGGAGAGGCTTGAAAAAGAAACTTTTTATTTGGTTTACTTTCTTTGAGAAATGCAACTACTTCTCTCACACTGATTCTTTACATAGCTCTTGCCATGTAAATGTCCCAATATTTTGAAGATGAGATTAACTTACTGTAGTGGAGTTGGTCTTACTCAATGGCCAGCACACAAGGACAATGCAGGAATTTTGTTAGTGATGCCAAAATACTTGTTACTAACTGTATTTCAATAATTGCCATTCAATCTCTGAAATGCAGAGAGAAAAGATAACCAGCTAAACTTGATCTTCTCATGACAATAGATGCAGATTTTTCTCTTTGAAATTTTATAATTTCAAAGAATTGCAAAAATTTTATAATTTCAAAGAAACACAAAAAATTAATTTCAATAGAATATATAGGTCTTAAACCTACTTCTTTGGAAATTCCAGAGTATACGTTTTGAAGGTGATCTGTAGCATGTGAAGAAGAGTTATATTCAGAGTTGTAAAGCTTGCAAACAGAGCTGGCCATAGAGTTCTCTCTTTTAGAACATTACCTACCCAAACATATTACTTTTAGGCCAGTAATTTAGGATGATTGGTGAAACAACTGGTCTTTACATTTGCTGCTGAAATGTGTGTATCTTGGACAAAATCTCATGTCTCTGACAAATGTTTTTTGCTGTATGTACTATGTTCTTCCTATTCCCAGTAGTAGTTAAGAAACACTTTACCTCATTCACTTAATGGTGATGACATTTCAGGTCAAGTTGAGAAAACAATTCAGACAAAACCTTGTATATCTTAATGTGGGAAAACTCTGGTCAGCCTGTGAAGACATTTTAAAACACATTTAAAGTAAATAGTTTCTCCTTGACTGCCTGAGAAATTCTGGATATTGAAGCACCACTATTAGGATGCCAATATCCAGGTTCTGTAGACTGGTCTGTAACAGCCTATGGCCTCTGCATGTAGGAAGATTCATTATATACCATCTTTAAGAAACAGTGGCTACATAAAAGAAGCTCCATTTGCACATCCTTAATGTACCCCTGAAACAAGGCACTAGAAGAGCTACCATGTGTTGATTTTAAGCCTTGCAAGTCTCATGGCATTTTTATTTCCTTGACAGAAGACAGCACTTATAGATTTAGCTAGGCAGTTAAATGCCTCCCTGACACCCGATCCCGTCAGATCTCGGAAGCTAAGCAGGGTCAGCCCCGGTTAGTAC
>JAOXXN010000446.1:98961003-98978255 GCA_026770055.1 Myrmophylax atrothorax | reverse complement strand
GAAGCACTTTTTCTGTTTTGTTTTGGGGTTTTTTTTTGCTTTGAGTAAAGAAAGAAAATTAGTCTTTCCATAGAGCCCTTCTGGCCTGTGCACATTCACTCACCAGTTCTACAACATGGCTTTCACTCTGTTCTCATTTCCTCTTCAAGCCCCACTTCAAATCAGAGATTAATTGATAGCAGTAATTTGCTGTAATCTCTGCAATAGCTGTGAGAGGGAATTGAGACTGCTTACCAATAGGGTTCAGCAGTGCTATTTTGGAAGGTGTGACGTGTCAGAACACTAACACTGGACAGCACAGATAGCTGCTGGGCAGAACCATTACAATACCTGCTGGTTTTGATCATTCCAGCATAAAATTAGCTCTGGCTTTCACAGTTATGTGCTGCCACCTGAAACACTCGTGCTCAGAAATGACAATCTATGTTTCACTTTTAAAAGGGAGACTGTGCTTTACTGGATGCTGACATGTCAGGCCATCTCTTTTCCTGACGGGAAGCCTTGCTGATATCTCTACCACCATGCTTGTTTCAAGCCGCTCTGCACTCCCAGCTCCTTGGTCAGGTGTTCCCCTCACATGTCCTGTTTTCAGATTTTTGCTCAGTTAATCCACATTTTTTTCCCTAAGCCTTTTATCCAATCTTATTTCTTCCCACTCCAGCTCTCAGCTCCAGTTTCCCCAGCCCCTGTGATTCTTGCTGACCCACCACACTCTTCTGGTCCATTCAACATTCCTTGACTATTTGTCCTAAAAGACCTCTTTGATTCTTTACCACACTGCCCAACTCAGTTTCCTTTCCAGACACAGATCTGCCTTGTAAACATCTACTCACTCACAAGCTTTATCCTCTGTGCTTCCTTTTGGACTTTCCTTTCCTGTCCTGTTTTTCCACTCAGACTTTTTCAGAAGTCTTTATGCTTTCAGAGCTGCCTCTTCCCCTTTCCTTTGCAACTAGCTCAGACAAGCTTTAATTTTCCCATCTGCTTTTCCCCCTTTGTTTTCCCAGCACCAGTCTCTCCTCCCACCTCATTTCCTCTACTTGGATCCTCATCACCAGCCCCTACAATACTGCTGCTCCAGGAACTGGAGTTACTCACAACTAAGGCCTGTTTCTGCAGCTCATGCAAAGTACTGTTTAGAAAACTTCGTGTGTATTCCCATTTTTGTTGCCAGTGAGAGCAGTGTCTGGAAGTCTCAGCTGGAGTAGAAAGAGAGTGGTGGTGCTGGGAAACTTAGGAGATTTGGACTGGCTTCAAACTTCCTTCAATGAAGCATAGGGAGGCAATTAATGGGGAAACCTGGCACAGTGCCCAGTTGCAGAGTCTGCCTGTGCTACACAGCTGGCCTTACTCATTTGAACATTTTCTTTGGTTCAATTCACCACATGGCTTTACTTCACTGGGATTTGCTCTTCAGTTGTTTTAAGCTTACACAGCCTTTTTGAAAGTAGTGTAGAGATGCTGGTTTACAGCAAATAAGAATACAGTCCTCCCCCTTTATTTTTTTTGACTTTGAATAAAACTAAAAATTGAAAAATAATTTCCCTTGGTGTCATATCAAACCCCCAAGTTAAACATAATTTCAGCATAAAACCTCAAAGTGGTCTGGGTAAATATGAAAAGGCTCATGAAGTTTAGGCAATCTTTAAACAGGCCTGGCTTCAGCTCTGTACATGCAAATACCTGATTTAGTTCCCAGTGTCAGGTTTTACAGCAAAAAAGGTATTAATTTAACTAATATCCAGCTGGAAGAAGAAGTGTAAAAATGTGCACAGTACATTCAGGCTTAAGTATCTGTTCACCCTTATCCTGAGCCCTAAATTTTCAGCAGACAATCTGAAATGTTCAGTTTCACAGACTTCCTAAACAGTTAAGAAGAGATCTTCAGTGGGAAGCTAGGTTAGAGCCAAAAGGAGATTTTGAAAACAGGCAATGTAGCAGCTATATTTTTAAGCACTTTTCCTTGGTATTCAATCCAGAATCAAGAGTTACACTCCTCAGGCCATGGGAAGGGTTGCATAATTCAAAGTGGTAGTCTCAAACCTCTTTGTACTGACAGGAGAAGGCTAGCCAGCAGAAATTGCCAAAGATGGATTATGACAGAAATTTTTCTGCTCCTTCAAGTTTCAGTGCAGGCAGGCATATTGACTAACGAAAATATGTTTTAGAGTTACGTTATTATCTAAGAATAATTGAGACCTCTTTATAGGTCATGTTATGAAATCAGAATTCTCATGATTCTCAAGCACTGATGTCAAAAATTGTAGCTGGTTCTGTGAAAACATGAGGCATTAGAAGGTTTAGGAATTTGTGCCAGACCCAAGTGATTGTATGTTCTGTGCTTATGCTTGACTGTTGACAGAAGTATACTGCTTTTAGAGGAAGACCTTGGAACTGGATTATATAGATAGAGTAAAATGCCCATCTTTTGTATAACTGTCTTATTCATTAAAACACTTGCCTGGGAAAGGATTATATTAGGGTCACTTAGCTTTATTTACTGCCTAAGCTAAAGGAGGGACATAAGCCTCTAATTCTTTCCTTGCCAAAGTGCAGCTCGGCTGGGAGACTGAAGTAGGATAAGTATTGCCATTGCTTCAGTGGAGGTAGCCAGATGTAGAAAATTGTGAGAAGCAGCCAGGAAGGGGCAGTCTGGCTCACTAGCAGAGAGGTTTAAAATCCTCAGGGAAAGGGAAGAGCCCTAACTTCCGGCAGGTGAATTCCTGCACCATGTTATCCAACACTGCACATATAGAATAAAAAATAAGTTATACAAGTAATTTTTGGTGTGCAACTCTTCATACTACTTATGGCCAAAGAGGTACCCGAGAAAATCCTCAGGCAGCTGACAGAAACTGTGAAGCTGATATTTACAGGTCATCATAATCTTAACATGAAAGTGCACTTGGCAGGAGTGCATGTCGGGCAATGTGAGTAACCTCCTTTCATAGGTTATTATATAAAAAGAAAAACAAATAAGGAAAGACCAATCATATGATTCACAGATTCAGAGGCCAGGTAATCAGTACAACTTACTGTACTTACTTTGATCTTCTAAACACAAAACCAAAGGTCATAAAAATAGCTGTTTTAGTTACTATTTAGACAAATTACTCTTCACATTTACTTTTCATTCACCTGTGAATATGATCACATATTGATTGTAGTAGAATGGAGCAATGGCAAAATTAATTCTCTTGTTTTTCCAGTAGGAAATTTCTTATTCTTTCAATGAAACATGTCTCCCACCCCTGACCCCGTTTAATTTACAAAATAAAATCTCTTAACTGGGCTGTATATTCAAAAAATGAAAACATCCATCATAAAAACTTCAGGGAAAGTGCTCTACAAAGTAATTATGCAGTGATCTCAAAGAGCTTCAGTAAAATGTACTATGAGCATGTAATTATTTTCTAATCTAACTTTTCCTTAATGTGGTTCAAGGGAAAAGGAAAACAAATTTGGTTGCTAAGGATTTTAATAGAAAGCATCCTATTTGCAAAGAATATCTCCATTTACCACTTCTTAGATTAAAGCAAAACCCTCAGTTTTGATGGGAGTGTCCTTTTAGCTGCCTGCAGTCAAATTATTGCTGATTTTTTTGTTGATTTTCTACATTTGTAAGTTGTTTTCTGAAGCAATGCTATTCAGAGCAGGCCACTCCCCAGATTAGAAAATTTTATTCTAGAAATATTAGTATATGATCAGCCTATTTCGTAGCTTGGAGTCAAAATACCTCATCTGAGCTAAGTGGATTTCTCTCACGTAATTGCAGATCCATCAGTAATGTTCCCAGACCACCAAGCTTTTTGAAGAAAGCACTCAGTGCCAAAGTCTGCTTCCATTTATGTGAATACTAAATTCTGCTATTATATGTGCCAGTGGCTAAAGAAGTAGGTTGTAAAAGTGTAATTAAGAACATAATTTCCCCAGTGTGAATTATGTGTGTGTTTTTGAAGACAGATTTTGGCCGGTTTATCCTTGGCTTTTCAAAAGTTTGTTTCCCATGAAGTTGCACTTAGTTACTGTTTATTAGAACTGTTTTGGGCTGTGTTGAAGATCTTAAAAGGAGTTTTCCTATAGACTAATATAATTCATTCCCGTATTTTCACTGAAGAGAAAATCTTAAAATCTGATACTTTAGATATTGTTCTGACTAAAGAATAAATATGATACTTCAGAACAATCAGACATCTCAAAGAATTTTTAGCAGGTTTAGCAGGTTCTGGCAGGTTTAATTATTTAAAGAAATAGAGGAGAGGTCTAAAGCTGTCACTCTTTACATCTATATAATACCTTTCCCTTAGTAAGAAGTTGTTTGTATTAGTAACAATGCCTTGAGTGCTGAAACAACCTCCCCAGGGATGTGGCAGAGTCCCCACCACGGGAGGTTTTCAAGATGGGCTAGAACAGGATGCCAGATAAATGCATCATGGCTCCCTTTCCCATAAAATGTTGAATCAGGTTGAATCAGGTTCTTAAGACAAAACTACTCTCTAGGCAAATCTAGGTAAAGACATCCACAAAAAGACATTTTAATATTAAAAGTTGAAGAGAGTGGAGTCATTTAACCTTTTAAATAGACAAACATGAGCTTAAATTGTACTGCTCATTGTATGAAATAACATGACATTTTATTCATTTGGAAATAAAAGTGCTTCGGTTCTTTCGTAAGATACTATACAGCATAGTAATACTACCACCTAGTGGGGAAGCAGTGTGTCCCAACATGTACAAATATTCCTATGTACTTAACAGGCAGAGCCAAAACCAATACATAGCTAATGTTGCTGAAATTAAAAATGAAACAATTAGTCTAATAGAAGGTAATTAGCATTAAAAATAGCAAGGTATTGCAATGAATATATTTATCTTATGATTTCATCTTAACAGGATAGCCCTGTAAACTTTGTGTAGTTTGTACAACCAATGACAAACATATGACTTATGACTTTGATTTGTTAGTCTATTTAAAATTTATAAATGTTTAATGAATTTATAAATGCATTTCTATATAAAAAACTAATGGCTGAATATATTTAAGTACCACTTTGCTCAGAGTTTCCTTCGATTCTACTCTCTCCAACACTCATTTTCACAGAAAACATTGAAACTTCCGAGGACATCTGTCAGAGGCTGAAATATACCCAGCCTATACTCATCCACTGATGAACAAGACCATCCTTTTTCCTACTAAAGTCCCACTTTTTTTTCCCCTAAATAAGTTCCAAACTTTATCAAATACAAAGCAGAGTTTGGACAGACATTGGCTTCATTCACTACAGGCCTAATAGTCTGCCCTGTGCACTGAATGATGTCGCATCCTGTGGAAAAAGTAGTATATGCTTATGTTTTTAAAGGCTGTAGTATAAAAATGATACTTCAGTTTTAGCATGAGCATCAGAAACTTAACTCTAGAATTTCCTAATACTTTTGGATAATTTTCAATGTTAGTAACAGCCAGTATAAAAGTTTTCATGTTCATTTCCACAGATACTGTTTTACAGAGGAAGGTGAAAATACATTCTCTTATCCATTACTATAACACCACTGAAGTACTCCAGGTCTTAAAAAAAGTATAAGGAAGCTTTCTTTGTTGGAAAGTATGAAACATTTTCTAAAGAATATATCAGAGAAGGGGTTTTGTAGTGTTGAATAAGGAAATTCTGTTTTACTTCTAGAAGTGATGTTTTCTCCCCCCATCCAGGTATCCAAGTAATAGTAACGGAGTCCATGTATAGGAGAATGCTATCAGGCTGAAATGCATTCAAAACACACTCTAGCAGAACTAAACTTGATCTTTTAATAAGGACATTATGACTTTACGTTTATGTAGGTGAATTAAATTATTTTTCTTGTCCTGCACTGGAACAAAACATTGCAGAAACCCTACACTGCTGAAAGATAAGAGAAAGCTGTCATTTACACTGCCCACTTGACACGTTTAGCTTGGATCCTTCAGTGCTTAAAAAGCAGTCTGCCGACTTTCATAAACTGATTCAGGCAACTTAACCTGGTCCTAGGCCTCCTGCCTGACCATTGAGGTGTCTAGACTGCAATTTCAGAGATCCTTAGATAGAAAACCACCTCTCCACTACCTGAAAGTCCCAGATGGGTTAATGCTCTTTTGACAGCAGGCACTTAATGTAGAAGGAGATACGAGTCTTACTTCACACAGTAGTAGTGCAATTGCCAAGAAATCAGGGAAAGGCTCTACATTTACATTAGCTTGAGGATGTTTGCTCTACAATTTCTACTACTCCTTAGTCAAAAAACTGGTGGAAAAGTCATGGCTAATTCTCTTTTCAGCTTATTTTTCTGTTGAACTGGGACCTTTTACAGCACTATAACTGCAAACAAAGCAAAAAAAATATTCTGAACTCTTATGAGAAGGGGATTTTACTGAGGGAGGTTCCTAGTTTTTCTGCTCCTGGTTTTGGTCATAGCCAATGACTTTTGAATACTCAAACATCCTCTGGTTCTGGTTCCTATAGATACATTTTCTCAAGACAGTTTGCTGCTTAGGCAACAGATTTTTTTTTCTGACTATGTAGACCTTGTGACAGCCTGGACGTGACCAACAGATTTTTTTTTCTCATCTAATAGGCATAAGTCTAAATTTCAGACATAGAGTTCTTTCAAAAAATCCTATCACCTTCAGATCCACAGTCAAGAAGGGCAATTTGTAAAACCTAAACTCTAGAACATACTTGTAATTTGTGTCTACATTTGACATTGCAAAGTTTCCCAGGCACACAAATGTGCAAAGAGGTCTTTTTAGCTCCTGCTTCACCTATATTGTGATTCAGAACTGAGACAAAGAGCTGACTAAAACCATGGAGAAAGCAGGGTCTATTACATGTAATCTTTGTGCACCACTTGCCACGCAGTAAGCACAGAGTTCAGCAGAAAACAAAGCAACCACAGATTGTATCTACCATGTGAAAAAAGGGAATAGCAAACCACTTTTGCTGAGCAGACTAAAAGCTGGAACACTCTTCAGGAGAGGTGCCTGGAGGTCCTTAGGTAGGATGTTTGTTCACCAGATTGTCCAGTAAAGTTCTGAAAATCTTCAACGACAGAGATACCACAGTCCCTCTAGCAACTTGTGCTTAATTGGCTCATGGGTAATTTCTATATGTAAATAAAAACTTGAAGAATACCCTGATGAAATTTACTACTGTTGAGTCTTGACCCTTTGCTGAGCACCTCTGAGGAGAGTCTGGCTCTGTCTTGCTTATTAGCTTGTATTAGGAACCAATCAGATATCCCCTTATCTCTCTTCTCTTCTAGGATGTCCTTGCTAACAGGTTTTGTTGAGGTATCTCATTTCAGGAATATAAAAATTAAGTACCTAATTTCAAATCCCTTTTCAAACTTTTCATTATGACTTGTAACCGTTCCATTCAATCTCTTAAAATATCCAAACAGATGAAATCATTAATTGGTGAATGATGAAAAAAAAACAACAAACAACCCCAAACAAACCCCAAACACCCCAAAGCCCACAAGCTCAAGTGCTTGAACAGACTGGTACTGCTGGGAGAAAGATAACCACCAGCCAGATTAAAGAGCAACCAGGTGTTTGCCTGGTGACTTCAAATCATAAAAAGTGTCAGCTTAAGAAGAAGTTTAAAAGACTACTTTAACTTCCTTTACCCAGGAGCCAGAGGTATAAGAAAAGCTTATGAAGCAAAGCCTAATGTAGCACTACCAGGAGCTGCCCTGAAGCATCTCAACCTTCCCACAGGCCACCACAAGCTGTCGGTGTCCTGCCTGAGGAGAGGAACACAGATGGGGACTCACACTTTGGTGTGCCTGTGAGACTTTGAGGGACATTATGCAACAGTCCCAGTCACAGCAGGCTGTGTGGAGCTGCAGAGGCACATGCAGAGCTGGGGCATCCATATCTCCAGTATGGGATGAAAACCTATAGCTTGCAGAGCGGGGATACCTCATTCTCAGGATACTTCACAGGGCCACAAGGAGGGCACAAATGGGCACATCAGTGTGTGTGAGTGTGTTGGGGTAGGATTGGAATGCTTTGGTATTTTTCATGGAATCGTGTTCAGAAATTCATTAAGTGTCTATTTACACTTTGTATGTGTCTAGTACTGTGCGGGTTTTGTTGTGCTGCTGATAATGCTCCCAAATTACTGATTGTCAGCAATTTCTGTAACATTAACAAAACAAGAAACTGCTTTGATTTTGGTTTGATTCAATCCATGATAATGGAGCAATTTTCCCTGCATACTCTATGACTACATGCCTTTCACCTTCTGTGCCCAGAGAGGTAGTGAGTGTGCCAGATGCAGTTTCAGGATCAAGCTTCTCAGCACTGAAGTGCTGCGCTGGATAGCAGTTTCCCTGTGAGGAGAAAATCTCACTAGAGCTGCACATTCTTTTGCAGAGCTTCAATTTGAGTGAATCAGCATTTTCTAATGAAAAAGTTCAGCCAAAAGTCTCATAATCTGCTTGACATTTTGTTTAGTTCAGCCAGATATCAACTGTAATACCACTGCTTTAAAAAAAGTAACTGGATATGTTTTTTAACAAGCCAGTATTATATAAAATATTTTAGACTGCAGGCCTTTTCTATGTAGGTGGAATAAATCAAGCAGTGACTTAGATCTACATGGTATCAATAATAAGCTGGTTGTATTGAAGTATTTTTCCAAGACTATGCTTTTAGTTATGCTCTATGTGGCATCATTGAAGGCTCCCTAGGGATTTGTTCTCATTGCAGACCTCATACTTAGGTCACAAACTTGTTTTTCTCACTGTTTCTTACAGAAATAGAATCAGAAGTGCAAAACATGGAAATTAAGTGATCCAAAAGATGCAAAGAAAAAAAGAGTAGCTGTGACCTGAGGGTTTTATCAACTCTTTGCACTTATCAGGAATGATACTGAATTTACACCTGTGGGGATATTGACCACAAAGCATTGTGCTATGGCAGCAAGCAATGAAATATCACCTTATGAAACATTATGCTATGACCAGTAATTAAATGCAAAATTTGCTCAAGTTTTCATATGCATTCTTTATAGAACTTCTTCATGTAACTCAATTTCAGGACTAATCCCTGGAAGATCTTGCTAACAGCAGCATAACTTGAAAGATATCTCACTTTCTCCATAAAGTAATCCAGCTTTTCTAATAGACATTGAATAAAAATAATGGAATAACTTTGAAATTTTGTCTGACAAGTGGCTTTAAACACTGCAGCACTGCCTTTCTCTGCTGCTTGGATTTAAATGGTCTTGTCTTCAGAGGACACAAATGCCTCATACATTATGGGCCAATGTCAGTATTGATATGTTACTTGTTCAACATCAATAATTGAAAATATTTCTTTTCTCACCCAAAAATACCATTTTTCTTTCCATCCTGGCATGAGAGACCTCTATTAGTGTAACAGAGCAGGGACAAAATGTCCAAGTCTTTAGCCTGCAATAAGAGTTGGGGTCCATCTTGAGTGGCTCCATTTATCAACACTTTCCACTCCTGCACTTTTGGCTCCACAACCACAAAAAGAGAGAAAACAACCCCAAAAGCTGGTAGCTAGGGCATTTCTCTGGAACAGTGGGCTGAGACCCTGAAAGAAAAGAGATCCGCCTGCAGTAGTCCTGTGCTGTCCACTTTGCTATATCCTTTAAAACAGACCATCCATTTGGGTTGCCGGTGGCTGTAGGCATTTTCAATTAAGACAATAGGAGATGTAAGCAAATAGTGTAATTTTATTTTACAAAATTCTCCAAAGAAATAGTTATAACTATTTCTATGCTGACTGCAGAAGGATTTGAAGCATATTCCTTTAGAGGAGTGTGTCCCCACTGGTGCTGTGCATCTGATATTTAGATCCATTTGAACCAAAATTAGGTGTCTCAGTTAGTCACATTGACTCCATGATATGCTTTCTACCTTTGTATCAATATTCCATTAACATCAGTCTTCTGTGAAAATGGTGACCTTTCTGTCCACTCAGCATGGGGAGCCTGGTAATTTGCTGATGCAATTAGGGCTGCTCTCTTGAATTCACAGATCATGACTTCCAAGATCTGTTCTTTTGTCCAGGATCATTGGAGTGTATTGTATCGCAACTGCCTCCTGGGAATTTGCAAGCTAAATCTTCTGGTAATGTTTTCATACAATGCCTGCCCCAAAAGGAATACAAAGGTCATATGGCTGACAGCAAGAAGTCCAAAGTTCTGCTTAAATTTTCTGCCTAGAAGTAGGTGTGAGTGTGTTATGTACAGTACATCAAAGAGTCAAACATGTCCAAAAAGCATAAGACATACTCTACATGTACTGTACCATTTTTTTAATCTGCAGTAGTTTCAATATGTCCAGACATTTTGATGTGAAAGACGTTCAGTAGATCAGGATCAGGTCTGTAAGACTGGACAGTTTATCCAGTGATGATGGTCTGAAGTTTCACATTGAGGATATCTGATCTACAGACATTAGATCCAGAGCTCCTGCTGTGCTGAGACATGTCTAGAAATCCCAGACAAATATCGAGCAAACATTTTGCTCTGGGAAGATTTCCACCAGTCTCATTGCAAAACTGAAGTTCATGTTGACTTGGTCAGACCGGATAACCCCCACTGTACACTGCCAGTCATCTACAGTTCCTCTAAACCATACTCCTTCAAATCATGCCTTGCTGTTTACATTGCCTTTTAATGAAATTAGACCGGTAGAAGAATATTCATGAAAACAGTTGCAAGATCTTAATACAACCTCCACTTCCCATATTCTTTATCTGTATTTATGCAGTTCCCAGGAATTTGTTGATATATGATGCTTCAGAAAGGATTAAAGGATTGTCACCTAATTCATACCTCTCAACACTTTTTTTATAGCTAATAGATCATCCCAGCTACATCAAATCTTCATCCTATGATTACAGATTTGACTTACAAAAAGGGCTTGATGTTTAAACTACCAGAAGTCAGTTGATGTAGCATTGCATAGTATTTTGATAAAAAGTTTAACACTATAATTCCAAGTCTACACGAAGATAACTATATTATAGATTCTTTAAAGTTAAGTTAAGGGTTAATCATTATCAGTCTGATACATTTCAATGTGGATTCAAGAATATGTTATTGGTCTCTTACTATCCTGAAGAAAACTATTGGCAATATAAAACATACTCACACAGTTGTATATATTTTTTAAAAAGTTAGTGTCAAAAATAATAGTAAAGGAAAGAGGCTTTTCCAGAAAAAATTCAAAATTTCTTTGGGCAGTCAGCTGAGCTTATTTGTATTGATGCGGGAAAGATTTTTGATTTTTTGATTTTCACATTTTGTAGATTTTAGAAGTACTTGCAGCTGTAGCAAAGTAGATTTTAGTATGTTAATATCTTTAGCTTAAGTTTAATACCTTTCTCTCTCTACCCCTGTCCCAGAACGGGGAGCTCAAATTCCTTTAGTTAATTAATCTTGCTTAGACTCTTTTCAAGGTAGAATCCTGACGACTATCAGAAAGCCTGCTGAATGAAACATAAACAGAGCAAAGTGACCCAGAACACTGGAAAACATCCAAAAGCCCTTTGCACACTGAAGAAGAGGAGTGATGATGAAGAGAGGGTCTCGCCGACCCCAGACCCAAATCCTGCGGGGTGGGACCAGGGGCAGGACCAGGGGTGGACCGAGAGTAGGTAAAGTAATGACTGGACAGATCATATTATAAAAGCCATGGAAATCAAAGATTGGGCACGTGCATGTCATCATGTATTCCTGTGGGCACTTAGCCTGATATTAAAGGACCTTTACTTTTTATCTCATCCTACACTGACTTGGCTCAAAGTCCTGTTTTGTGGGGGCATCCACGGCATCACTATCATAATTTTCTTTCCACTGTTCTTCCCTTCTCCAACACAGAAATGCTTTTAACTCTTAGGAGTGCACAGAGAATTACATACTAGTACACACATTTATGAAAGGAAGAAAAGTTACTCAACTTGTAAGAAGTCTTCTGAATAGATTGAATAAAGACGTGAATACTGAATCACATCCATTCTGAAGGTACAAAGTATAGTAAAGTGCCAAACTAAAGTACTCTCAGGCTTCAAATTGTCAACTTAGGTATTCTTACACTCCAGATTTAATGGAGTGTGCAACACATTCCATTGTTACAATTTAATATATAATGCTGATAGCAAACCAGTGGGCTACTTTTGATTCTCGGTTTCATAAATGAAAGACAAGTACAGACCAACTGCTTGCCTGTCAGGAATCAAAAAGCCGCACAGCAAAATAGCAAACA
The DNA here is from genome assembly GCA_026770055.1 of Myrmophylax atrothorax. NCBI lineage: Eukaryota > Metazoa > Chordata > Aves > Passeriformes > Thamnophilidae > Myrmophylax > Myrmophylax atrothorax. Next base: position 98,965,976 of record JAOXXN010000446.1, on the reverse strand, counting down.
CACATGCACTACCACACAGCGAAAACCCAGATTCCCAGTGTGTTTGTAAATAGGAGTATTTTGTAAATGTCTATACATACATTAATGGTATGTTGCATTGTTTCCCTCCTAGGACAGAAATTGAATTTGTTTTTCCAAGTTAGTTGTCGCAGAGATGGTTCCAAAGAGTAATATAAGGTTCTCACTTGGCTAATAGAAATTTCTTTCTATTAGTTGCAATTCTTCACTGAATTGAATATAAAAGGAGGTGAGAAGGGAATATTTCATTGAAAATTACTGTCAAGAATATAGTGCAGCTGGGCTCAGAGAAAGGGGGTTTTTGTTATTCATTGTATTTCTGATTCTGAGAAATGTTTTTCCACAATGTGTATGGGTAGCGTAAGCTTTCTTAGGTCCAACAGAAGGAGTCAGACAGTGTAACACAAGTTTAACAAACATATCTGTTAAATGATCCTGTGCAGCTTTGGTTTTGCTGAAGACTGACACTACTTGGTGAGGCTGATGCTGCAGCCTGGCATGCACATATAGCTGCTCCTTTTCTGTAGAAGTTCTTATTATATAAAATGAGGCCAGGATAAGATTTGAGCTGAGTGCAGATGCACGAATAGCTTGTGGCCTTCTGCCTATCCCTAACTTTTCACAACTGAAATTTGAAAAAAAACCTGTCAATGACTTTTCATAGCTGAGCTGAGCAAGGCCTACTTACAAAAAGCTAAACTAGCAGAATCTTCAGGTATCTGTTTGCTGCTATTATTCCTCAAGAAGTAAAATGGATTGACAAGTGTATAAGGAGTATTGACACCACTTAAGCTTTTTCCTCAGTGTTGCCAAGTAACTATTCTGAGATCTGTGAGATAAAACCAGGTAAGAGACTGCTGGCAAAACATTTTTTTTCCTGGGTGTGGTTTTGGAGTATTCCACTAGTCTTCTCTCAAGGTTACTGTGGAAAACACTTAAGCTTATAAAGATGCCATTCTCTTATCAACAGTGTCAAAGAAAGTGACAACAAACTCTAGACAATTAAAGGCATTAAAAGGACTTTAATTAGTGTTTTCCTGTTTGGGAGAAAGAGGCTGTATTGCCACCACAGATATAGTTGCCATAAATATATGTATTTAAAAAGCATAAGAGGGAAATTCTGCACAGGCAAAGGTCAGAGCAGATTGGAAAAACTGGAAATACAGTGAGGGTATTTCAAGACAGCTACTCAATCACACTGTATTTGCTGAACACTTTCCTGCATATATATATTATGATGCACTTACTTTGTAAGAAGACTCATGAAATTATAATCACACCATCTCTAATTTTTAATTTAAATTATCTTTCATTGTCTTTCCAATAAATGAAAATCTTCTGAAAGAGGTCTTGAAATTGGTCTCAAAAAAGAAGTGTATCAGTATTGATGTTGACATTTCACTCAGTGCTGTATCCTACTTCAGTTCTCGTACTCTTGGCCTACCTCATTACAAAGACGCTTTTCAAAAACAAACCTACAAATCCTTTATTGAAATTGGAATGGTTAATCAGCTGGTCTAAATGAATACTGCTGCATTAATCTCAGCCAAAGTATGTAGGTTTCTGTCTGGTTACCTTGAGCCCATTGCGACCATCTCAGTAGATCAGATTAAGGAGTATGTCAACAATGTAAAACTTTTAAAAAAGGCCATAAGACAACTTACAGAACATAGAGGACATATGGAAACAGTGTTAAAAAGGAATTATTTTGTTGATTTTTTCTATATTGTAAGTATTCCTTTACACATGGCTCTCTTATCTTACTATTTTAATAGTTTCTTTTCTCCTGTCAAGCTCCTTATCATAAAAGCATTTGAAGATTTTAGTGATATATGCAGACAAAAATATATACAAAGGGCTGGATAAGGACCTAAAAAACTCTAAAGTAGTGGAAAACATTCATATGGTAATTGTCAAGAATGTGCTACAAACAGGAGGAGAAAAGTGCAAAAAGGAGGAGTGTAAAAATACTCTCTCAGGCAGTGGTATACCTACCTGTGTTAGATATCTCTTTCCTGAGGAATATTTCTGGGCGTAAAGACAACACTATGTTTTACTTTTCTAACTTGGCTATCTCTAAATGTTTCTGTCAGTCAGTTCTCACCTGAATATTTTTGAATGCCATTGGTCAGTTTTAAAAAGATGTGACATAGGTACAATAATAATAGCCCTTGAAGATGCACTTAAAATAGGGCAAAGAAGAGAAAATGAATCAGTACTCCAGTGTCTCACTGACAGGACACAGCATGAAACCAGTTTGTCTTTAGAAACTGAAAATCTACAGAGAAAAATTCTCCTTGTAAGACAAATTTTAGTATGAGTGCATCTATTTCAAGATACAGAATAATGCAAACATGAAACGGAAACCATAGCAAATAATGATTTACTGCTTGTGAATGCTTTTGAAATGGGGAAATTTTTAAGTTCACTGATGTCTTGCAAGGAAGGTGTGCTTTGCAGAGTATTTAGAGGTCCTATGGAAAGAGAATGATCCATATGACACAGGTTTGGTGCTTAGTCTAATGGAAGTAAGGTGATACAATGAGAAGCAATGACAATGTTTAGAGCTGCCAGTAAGTTACCTCAGACTTTTAGGAGTGACAGAGTAATGCCAGGACACTTTTTATTGTCTGAACAGTGATCTGTCAGGATCACTTGTCTACCTGACATGCATCCTTTAATGACACTCCCTGACTATCTCAGCCTTTTAGAAATATGTTTCTGTACAATATACTTTTGGGGTAGGCAGCTGCCCTTATTTACTAGCAGAAGTAGGGTAAGAAAAGCACGTCAGACTGAAGGTTCTGGTTTTGCAGTTTTGCAACCGAGAACTTAGCTCTCACTGAGTCTCTTGCCTGGCTTGGATTAGGAAATAGATCTCAAAGTGTCTGGCAATGTCAGTTAAACTGTTTTCAGTTCATGTCCAGAAGTCTTTGAAGATGATGGAGAGCATACTTGATGATTCAGCATTGAGTTTTGTCCTGGACAATATGTACATAGTGTTTCAGTGACCCAAGCTCACTAATAACAGGAGTCATATTGATGTTACACTGCATCTCTTATCCCCAGCAGTGTGCATTCCACCTGATGCTGAAAAAGAAGATACTGGAAGTGTTTCACTAGGAACACACATATTTTCTTTCTTTGTTGTTACTGCCTTGATGAGAGGTTACAGTGCAGGCAGGTCTGAAAAGTACTTTCTCTGCTGTCAAAACAGCCCAGAACCTAGAGCAAGACCAGATGTGTACCTGATGCAAGTTTTGCCACTTTATGCCATGTTTCTTTTACAAATATTTGCAAGAGGCAAATAGCTGTTATGGCCCCAGCATTTGCTAACAGTTTCATTTAAATTATTCTTTAAAATTAAAATAATAGGATGTAGCACTTAGATGAAGCTGCCTGCTGAAGCAACCACTGTGGTCTTAAATATTTGAAATAAGCCTTCAGAATGTATTCTGTAGTTATCAAAGACTGAGCAACCAGGCTGCAAGAGGGTACACGAACATTTCCAGATGTCAAGTCCTGAAGAAAGCTGGGAAATGTCATCTTTCAATTCACCTCAGTAGATAAAGAAAATCAGACCTTTGATGACCCCTGGTGAATAAACCAAGCACTGCATTTAAATTACAAATCGAGAATGTACTTGGAAGAATAGTTCAATTCTTAATGTCATCAAAAAACAAAGAAAAGCAGTAAGAAAAGGACATGTTCTTTTATGACATAGCAAAGAAAACACTTCTTTGGCACCTGGACTAGCACTAGACCTAAGAGGTATACAAGATATTACACTACCCTGAAAGCTAATGAACTTCCTGCATCCCTGTTTAAAAAAAAAAAAAAGTCAAGCTACCAGACAAAAATTATTTTACTGTACAAATACCATTTTTTTATGACCTAGAAAAGGTGAATCTTTAAATGGTATACTAATCACAAGGAGCTTTATGAATCCAGACACTTCATGCACTCTGAGACATTAGTTAGGGCACTGAGAATATTCCTGCTGTCCCTGTCCACCCCACCTCTTTCTACAAATGCTCTGTGCTAGGCCTGTGTTGCGTTTTTCCTTTTGGAGTCATGTATTAATGATGGGAAGTCCTTCATCAAACAGTAACTGTGCATTTCTCTGCACAATAGTTAAGGGAGATGGATAATTATTGGTCTCTTTTCTCTTAAATATACCAGTTTTTATAATGGCTAAACACAGAATATAAGCTCCTCTTTAAAAGGACAGCATAGTGTAGGCTGTTGGCACATAAACTGTTCTGCATAGGCTGTAGTAAACAAAGGCATACCCATTTGGAATTCTCTCCGCTGTGACTGAAATATTATGGGTTCTGAGGGGGTTTTTTAAGAAAGAAGCTGAAATCTGAGAATGAGTTGCATGCAACTGTTATTTCATCGTGGAAATCCATATAAAGTTGAAAGTGTTTAACCTAGACATATCCATAAAAGTTAAAATTTGGGTCTGTCTTATAGCTAAGATAAATACTTTATTATTATAGGTTAGCAATATATTTCATTTCTGACAAGTCTCTAACTCATGTATTTTATGTAAAATACAGACCAGACGTAGACATTTCTCAACTGTTCACAACCTTTTGGCAATGAAATCTAGCACATATGTAGAAGACACAAGGTAACTCCAAACTTAAAGCTGAAGGGACAGACTATTTTTGCAAGATAATAAAAAAGGATGCACTAAATCAACAAGAGTTTAGATATAACTCTTCTATTTACCAGTTGTATATTTTATCAATGACATTCATACTATTAAAAGGACTGAAGAATTCCTTAGTGTGTCAATAGCATCTTCGCAGGCAATTCTGAGTTTCATGTATGGTTTGAATTTGCCATCTCTCTCTTCTCCATTGTATTAGACTCCAATCTAATGAAGCCACATAAATTTATTTTTGGTCAGAAACTTCAGAAATAACAGAGAAAACAAAGTATTTATT
>JAOXXN010000446.1:98944758-98955146 GCA_026770055.1 Myrmophylax atrothorax | reverse complement strand
AAGTCCTCAGGACTAGAACCTACAGCCCCCAGTATTCCCAGGAGGTCTCCCATCCAAGTACTAACTGGGGCTGACCCAGCTTAGCTTCTGAGATCAGACAAGATCGAGCGTCAGGGTGGCATGGCCATAGTACTGAACACAATCATTGTAGGGTAAAGGCAGCAATGAAAAGTAAGCAAATAAATTAATTAATTTTCCTTGGCAAAAGCAGCTGATATTGCTCAGTAAAAAAAATGAAATAAAAAACCCTGAACATGGAATACCCAAAGAGGACTCTTTAAATTTTTATTCTGGGTATTGTTCAGAATCAGCTCATACTGATATAAGCAAATGATAAAGTGAGTTTTAGATGAGTCTTGTGTGCTCCTTTGATGCAAAATATAATGTGCTTAACATAGAGGAATACTAGGACTGAGAAAAACTCAGAAAGTTCTGCTCTCCTCCAGATATCTGTGCATGAATCCAGACATCCTTTTCAAATGTCACTGTGTAAGAAAAGAGCTTTTCTTTCTTACGAGCTAACTGGCGTTATGGCAGTGAAGGAGATGCAGCTGCCTGTTGCACACTGAGAGTTTGGATGGCCTTCTGTTCAATGGAGACTGAAGCTCCATGTTCCAGACCTGTGCTTGCCAGGTGTCTGTTTGATGGAAGACAATAGATTTCAGAAGGCACTTGCAAAGTGCATAGGGGAGAGGAGCTCACTAGCCTGGCCAGCAACATATGTGCAGTGGGTGGTTCTTCAGGCATGCCACAAAACTGAGTCTAACTTTTCATTTCGCAGAATCATAGACTGGGTCAGGTGGGAAAGGATCACAGTAGGTGATCTGCTCCAACCTCCCTGCTCAAGCAGGGTCATCCTAGAGCACATTGCACAGGATTGTGTCCAGATGATTCTTGAAAATCTCCAGTGAGGGAAACTCCACGATCTCCCTGGACAGTCTGTTCCAGTGTGTGGTCAGCCACACAGTAAAGAAGTTCTTCCTCATGTTCAGATGAAACTTCCTGTGCATCAGTTTCTGCCCATTGCCTCTTGTCTTATTGCTTGGCACCGCCGAGAAGAGCCTGGATCCATCCTTTTGACATCCTCCCTTCATACTCTTGTATGCATGGATGAGGTCCCCTCTCAGTTGTCTGAAGCCTGAATAATGCCCAGTTCCACAGCCTTTCCTCATAACAGAGATGCTCCAGTCCCTTAATCCCTAATTTCGCACTTATTTTCAAATGAAAATTATCTCCAATGTAGCCAGTTCTTTGAAATTATCAGCCCAAGAACTTCTATAAGTAGTTTCTCATGAACCTTTGACTAAAAGAGGCCTATTCTTCCTTACCTTTTCCTCTTAGTATCAGGCTTCTAGAAAAGAAAGCTTTTGCTGCACAGTAGTGTTGACAATGCAATATCTGGTAATCATTTTGTTGGAAGTAACAGCTGCCCCTGAGACTAGCTTGCAGCCTGTTCTAGCAGGTGCTTCCACATTTCTGTATACTCTAGTCCAACCCTTTTAGCCATGGAGGCACCACTAGTGGTCAGTGCAACATATGCTGCTTCTTAAGCTAAGAAATCAGTATGCAAAAAGGGGAGATGAGGCAAGAGATACAGAGAAAGGGAGAACACTGACTGTATCAGCTGCATTACCTTAGAATGGACATTCTGTTAAAATGTTTAAATGATCATCAGCTTACGCTTGTTGTCCAGGTAATTTTTCCCTCCTTATTTTCTATGAATTGCCAGTCATAATTCTTAAATTGTTAGGGAAACAGCTCAGGGAAAGGTTCTGCCCTTAACCTTCTGAGTGATGCTGGGAGAAGCAGAGCAGGGACAGTTGCAGGAGAATGACCCATTTTGCCTTGATGGACACAGGGAACCAGAAGCAAAGTAACTGTGCTTCTGTGTGCTGCTTTGATAAAGATGCTCATGCGTGTGCCTCCTCTGGCTCCAATCTTTCATATGTGGACAGAAGAGGTTAAAAGCAATGCTATGACGACCTACTGTCTAAATAGTAGTTTGGTAGTGTGACTGATAAGCAGTGAGAGGCTAGCTCTCATAGAATGATACCCTGACAAATCAAATGACACAAGACTGTCAAGCTGAGTCCTATGGCTGGGCAATGCAGGGGAGTCTGGTCTGAAAATATGCAGGACTGAAAGAAGAAACTGTAGGAGTGAGCTGAGGCCAGCCTGTCAGTGCATTCACTGAAGAGGGCAGGATTTGGCTTTGGTGCCTGAACAGCTAGCTGCCCCTGGAGCACCCTCTCTGCTGGGGGATAGGCAGGGTGGGGGCCAAGAACAGGGACTAATCCTGCAGGCACCTGCCAGGCACTTTTATCTAAGCCTCTAATTTAAAAGCTGAGAGGTCAGCTGTGTTTTCTGCCCTCAGCAGGCCTAGCTGCTGTCTCCCACAGCCCCCTTCTGCCCTGCAGTATTTCAGAAGACAGAGCAGAGCAGCAGACCTATAATATACCACTTCCAGTCAGATGCTGGAATAGCAGTGGCCTACATTATCAAAAAGTTCATTAATATGCAAATTTTGGTAGCAGAAATCGTTCATTCTGAGTCTCCTTGAAGTTATTTGAGAAAACTGTTAGGCATTGATGACGTGTTTGTGTCAATAAAAAAAATCATGGTAAACACAGGCTAGTCACAAGTTATTTCTAATAAATAATTGATTTGTTTTTCTGTGCCTGAATTTACAGTCATATTTCTGTTAATTGCCTTAGATCTATGTACAATAGCCAAGCACATCAAGAATAATAATATATTTAAAAAAAATCAAGCCCAACACCATGAAAAAAAGCTATTACTTTGAGTGACTACTGAAAAAAGAAAGAAAATTCCCATCACTTTCTAAGGGAATACTTTTTCCAATTGTGTAACTGCTGTGGTACCATTGTTATACCAGTGAGTATGTCTGCTTTAGCTTTACTATAAATTTTTTCCCTGTACTTGTTTACAGTTGCTTGACCATTCCAATATCCTTCTAAAAGTTCAATATATTGATATAAGCAAATGGTTCCATTTATCTCAATAATCAAACCTAAATATGGAAATAGATCAAGCTATGAATGGGCTCCTAGAAAATAGGAGCAGGTGAACACTGAATTCTTGGATTTTGATGCTTTTAAAATCCCACTGAGTACACTTCAGCATTATTAAGTCTTAAGTGCTTGTACACATCTAGCTTGTTGTTTAAATTTCTTATATTTCTACTCAGCCTAAAGATTCTTACTTTTCTAACAGATTTTGTCTTTCAAAAGTGAATTTGAGTTCCACTTATAACCTTGAGTAAATGGAGGTCCCTTGGAATATTCTGCCTTCCAAACTGTGGGCCAGATCCATAGCTTAGGTAGGTCAACCCAGCTGCACTGTGTTCAGTGTCAAAGTACTGCATTTGGGTATCTGACCTTTTGATGGTCACCTATTTCATGCAATTAATAAATCAAGTTTAATGTAATTGACAGCAGACCACATATGGTCCTGAGAAATATGGCTATGTCATTCCTCCCATATGTTCAGATAAAGTCACACTGTTTTCATTTGTATGCTTTCCTACAACTTGAATACAAATTAGCATCATTAACATAAAAGGATTCTATAGTATTTTTAGCAGATCATTAATTAAGACAAAAAATTAATAGCACATATAAAAGGTAGTAAATTTAAATAGTTCCTACCTCTGATAAAGTACCTTATCTAGTTTATAACATAGGATTGATCTGTTCTCTATATTTTTAGCCATAATAGAAGTATGAGTGTTGTAATTGAACTGAAGGATAGGCAATTAGCCTAAATATATCTGTCCTGAATAGCACTACATTAGGATTTTAATGCAAAAGTGAAATTCTGTTGAATTTTCCCAGTTTGAATTTCCATTAATTAATTCCACTATTGTTTCTACATTACTGTGGATTTTCTCCACATAATGCGTATTTATATGATGTGTATTTTTATCTGAATTATATTTAAAACAGTAGTGCTTGATTTAAGAGGGCTCCTAGACTCATAACTTACAATATGAGAAAAAATATAAGTCTTTTGAAAAGTGTAACTAATGAGGTTGGATACAAGTGAACTTCAACAGTAAATCTGAAAATCCCGTCTTCTCAAGGACAAAGATTCACCAACTCATACATCATTTTTATTTTTAATGGATTAGAAGAAGCAGGGACAAGTCCTCAACAATTGTTTCTGCAACTTTGAAGAGCTGAGGAAGCCTGAATGAATCAGCGAGCACTGCAGAGGATTTCAAATTCAATGCAAGGGCAGAGGCATTTCATAATGATGTCCCTTACCTCAGTAATACAATTTAAATTTTGATTTTTAAGACTTAGTTTCTCCACAGATGAAGCTTAACTTTCATCAAAATGTACCATTTTTCTTCCTGCATGCCAAAGTCCTTAGGACAGAGCCATGTTGAAATAGTTTGCTTTGAAATACATATTCACATTTTATATAAAATACCACATAACTAAGTTTTGATCTTAAAAATTACTTGAGAAAACACTAAATACACTAACTCAAAATAATGTCATAAATCCAACAACTTGACAATCTCCCATTTTGGTGAATATTAACTTAATATGCAAGCGAAAGGGGAAAACAAAACAAGTTTCCTCAATTTGTTTTCCAAGATTGAAATTTGGAGAAAAGCCAATAGGACTGTTTTGCTATATTTTGTGCTTTTCTACTTAAACAAGGAAATCTAAATGATAAATAAAAGGAGGAATGCAAAATATTATAAGTGCTAAACTCCTAGCCACCCTACAATAGCTTATGTACCTATCAGAAGAGGGAGATTCTATATATTTAAAGCAGTAGTATACGCTTTGATTCTGACACCTCTAAAAATATCTAGTGAAGGCAATTTGAAGTAGGAGTCTAAGATAGAGTATATAATACCAGAGCCTTTTTTTTTCTCCACTTCTTTCATTTACAGTGATGTAGTGAAATTTCAGCTGTAATGGCAAAGGTTTGAAGGAAGCAAACATCTGCATTGGCTTCAGGGGCCTTCTTTCAGCTCCACTTGACAGATGCAGTTTGGGCAGAGCTCAGCAGCAGAGCATCTTGATTGCATGCAGTAACATTTCCCCTAAAAGCCTGTTCAGTTAGAGCAGCTCCCACGATGTGCATCCATGGTATATTCACTTACTTTTCAAATGTAACAGAACTTGCAATAACATTTGCATGAATTTGCATTTCAATGTTGACATGAAAAATACTGGAACTATTTATAAAACAACAGGTATATTTGTCCATTTGCCATTTTATGACTAAGAAGGCCCATAGTGGGACTGCGATGACTGACAGCTTCCAATAGTTACTTAGAAATATTAAAGTGCTTGGTTTAGGCCAATTTATGGCCTTCTGCAGTCAATCAAAATTTCCATGAAATCACCTGGACCAGTGAAAAGGTTAATTTTGCTCTCATTTGCCTCAAACCCCACAACTCCCTGTTGTGTCTTTGCACTTTCCACAGACTGTTCTGAGCAAGAGGAGCATCTCTCCTTGCTTGTCAGGTGCTCTCTGATGGACGTATTAAACATCAATTCTCATGGCTGCAACTCAGGCAGTAAAAGACATGTCACTGTCTAGACTGGGACACCACCAGGTGGGTGAGAAACTGTCTGAGCTGTTGAGCCCATGTAGTAATGGTCAATGCATTGTGCTCCATCTAAATGCCTGAAGCAGGTGAAGCACCTTTGAGCATGATCTGAGGTGATAAACTGCTCTGTATAATATCTTTATTAGTAATCAGAAGGAGGAGGAGGCAGAATAAACCCTCATGAAGTTTGTGAGCAGTGATCTGACCCTGAACCAGCAGTGAGCCCTGGCACCAGCAACAGCCAACAGCATCCTGAACTGTGCTAGTAGGGAAGAGATTGTTCTCCTTCACTCATCTGTTAAACAGCTTCTGGTCTACTCTGTCCAGGAGAATTACAGGATGAGTTCATTCAAGGAAACCAACATGCTTAGGGGGCAGGAACACTTGCCCTGAGAGGAGAGGCTAAGGGAGATGGGCTTGTAGCCTGAGGCAAAAATGGCCCTGGAGGAACCTCAGAGCATCCTTGCAATGCCGGCAGGCAAGTTACAGAGAAGATGGAGCCAGGCTCTCTACTGAGGTCCATGGTGAGTGGAAAAACAAGTCGATATGCAGCACTGAAACAGGTTACCCAGAGAAATACCATAATCCCCTTTCTTGCAGGTTTTACAGGCCTTCCTGGACAAAGACCTCAGAAACCTAGTTTCTGAACTTGGTGTAGACTCTGTTTAGAGCAGAAGGTCGCAATAGAGCCATGTGAGTTCTTTTCCAATCTGAATGATTTTATGACTCTGTGATGCTACAGGGCTGCATAAATTATTACAGTGGTAGGCAGGCTTTGCTTTGAAAATTAAGCAGAAATGGTCTACAGCTTAACATCCCTGACTCAGCTTATTTCCAACAATGCTAGCAATTTTTCTTACATAAATTACTTTTCTTCATTTCCCACTTCATGTGCTTTTCATTTAGGTGAAAGAATCCGCTTCTGCTTTTTATTCCAATATTGATACAACTTGTGATAATATAAATTTCTTTTATAACATCCTCCCTTCACTCTATCTCAGGTACTACTCCTTTGCTCCTCTCTTTTTTATATTCATCATTTTCAGGTGCTGTGACATTCATAGCTCATTCATAGAAACATCTGGACTCTAAATCACTGTCTATCATTGTTCAGGGCATGTGTTAGATATTACTGGAAGTAGCTGAAAGCCTCTTCATTCTTTCTACTTTTTGGCTTGTCTTTAGCTTTCATGGTTCCTCAAAGATCCTCTCACAACTCTTGTAAGATGAAGGAACAGTTGTCTCTGTGCTAAGGAGAATGGTATAAAATGGTGGTGGTGGTTGTTTTTCCTGAATACTTAAGCAAATGTTATCACTTATGGAAATATTTACAAATGTCTTCCATGCAAACCACCCCAGGATTGTGCCCAAATCCATGGCATTTGCATACAATATGCTATTAATAAGGTAATCATACCAAGAGGTTTCTTATACATTACAAAACTTCATGCTGATACTGAAGATTTACTACAGAATGAAAACAACTCACATAACTGACATAAATATTTGTAGTACTCATATGTAATGGTCCCTGAAAATTTTGATAAGAGCTGGCTGATCACAGATGCACCATCTTGAGAATCCCTCTTTACTCTTTACCCCCAATACTGTTGCCTGAAACCATGCAGAACAACCATCATTGCAAAATCTCTGCAACAAATAGCAAGCACATCTATGCAGCTAAATAGAGCACAATACAGGGATTCCCAGGCTATTAGATTAGAAATTCACACAGCATAGTCAGGATCAATATAGACAAATTATTATGGAGCCCCACACATACCAATTAATCTGCCAAAAGACACAAACTAGTGATTTCTCACTCAAGTTGACTTCGGTCAGAAAGTTTGGTTTCCAACAGTGGGCCCTACTCCAATGAAATGTGGCTATAAGCCAGGCCAGTCTAAATCTGCATGTGTCTGCTGATTAATTATGTGCAGGGAAGGCCAAGGATGGTTCACGACAGAAACATGTTTTATGTGACTTATGACAATCCAGACTTAAGTTTCTGCCAAGGAAATGTTTTGCAAATATCGATGCTAGAATATTTTGGCTTAATAAACAATTATTAAAACACTGTTACATTGTCAGTGTAAGACTTTCTGTTTGCAGTGCCCATGTCATAGAGTGAACTGGAAATTTGGTGACCACTTAAGCTGTCTTTTAGAAAACTACGATGGTTTAATTATGAAAAGGTTTATTAGAATCAACAGGCCAGCCTGCATTGCATAGTTCAGCAGGTCATCTCAGTCTCACAGAGAACAAGAGCAGAATTTCCAGTGGCTGCAAAGTTTATTAAACATTAAATTTACTCTTTTGCAAATTAATATACCAGGGACATGTGCACTGCAATGTTGATATTGTCAAAGCTAGAGGGGTTGGTAAAGAAGTAGGGACAGGAGGTAGTTGTGAACTTGAGATGGATTTCAGCATTGACAATGTGGGACATCCTGATTCATATCGAAATGCAGAAGGAAGGGAAGCCATTGCTCATAGAGGAAATAGAAAAAATGAGTGGAACTGACTCAGTCCTAGTCAGGAATGCAATGTAAAAGTGATTTCAGACTCTTCTCCTTGTTTCTATCGCTAAGAAAACTTCACAATGCTGGATAGTCTAACGCTTGAAAGCTAATTTCCTGCTTCTGCAGGAATTTTATATTCTCTTATCCTGAAGATCTGCAGCAGGAAGGTAGAGGAAATCAGGCCAGAATAAGAAAAAGAATAGATTTGCTACATAAAACCAGAAGAAAAACAACAACAAAACAATTTATTAAGACTGCAGATTCTAGCAGGGATGACAGTTTGAAGATTGTCTGAGACTTTTGTCCCTTGTGTTTATGCTTCACTTCCTTGGCTGTATGCTTGTATATTATCCTTTTTTCCCACACAAACCAGCACGGTATAGCTACTGTCTTCAGTGTTTTCTTGTCTTGTTCAATATATGGCCCCATGCCATAATGACAGTATACCTTTTTAAATTCAGCCCTCAATCAGAATGATTCATTTATTTGTAGATTTCATGCTAAGACCTTTATCTCAGAAGTCAGTCTTGGACCAGTCTTGGAGGAAATCACACCGAGTACTGAAAATGGTGCTCAGAGTCCCAGTGTTATACAGGAGAATTTTGTGGTATGAGTCAAAACCCCACGTGAATGATTGTGAGGAAAAGATCAACCACAAACCCAGGACTTATTTGGTAATATAGACATAGCCTTCATAAAAAGTTAAAATGTCAAATTATACTGAACAGCCTTGTCTGCAGCAGTCCCGGAGCTTCAACTTCTTCTTAGCTTCCTACAGGTTTGACAGTGTTTATTCTGTTGCAGATAATACCACTCGATCTTGTGTCATTCCTAATTTGACATCATCTGCACATTTGCTGAATGTGTAGTTTGTGTGATCCATGTTACTGATAATGAACAATGTCAGCCCTGCTATTGCTTGTTGCCTTTAGGGGTAATATGAATTAGACATCAATTTTCAGTCTTGCAGTAAGCTTACCAACCCTAGAAGCTTATAGATACATCTGTAGCATCCTATGCACTTTTTGGCAGGAAAGTATCCCAAAGTTGGCTCCTCTGTCATATATCCAGGAGTGCTAGTCACTGTCTCTATGTTGTGCTGTGTAAGAACTACCTACACTCCATTTGGAGTTAAACTGGGTATTTCTTTGTGGTTCTATCTTTAAACTGTAGACCCTACAGAACATGTAAGTGATTCTTTTTAATGTAAGAGCCAAGAGTTCAAGACCAATTGAGTTTTCCTTCCCCCCCAATCCCCTTCTAATAGTATAGCTGGAGTTTAGTATTTTCTCTCCCTGTATATTGTAGGTGAATTTTTAACTTCAGAGTGATAAATGGAGCACATTAGAAGTTCCTTGTTGTCTTATAATGCCTAAAAGTAAATCTATTGTATCACAGTACATTGCCATTCTGCCTTACAATGCAGAAACAGGGCACCCTTCAACCATCCCTTTGAAAACAGTGTGAATTTGAAGACAGAAAGCAAGAAAAAATTCTGAAGGCACAGGTGGGAAATCCTCAGTGCTACTACTTTAAATATGTGTTTGATATCCATTGGCAGTGACACAACTCAAATATTTTGTCAAACTTTATGACTAAATCCTTGCTATATCCCTGGTCTAGGTAGCATTAGAGTAATATTTTTTTCTGCTTTATGCATAATTTCATGTTTGCAACCATTGATAGGCCTTAGGAAAAGTACTTTACATCCACTCTGCTTTGTTTGTTTAGTTTGGGTTTTTTTTTTTAATTTCCACATTCAACAGACAAAGCTATATATATATTTAAGATGCATTTACAGATTTGTTGACTGTATTCTACAGTTAGTAAATACAAAAGCATTTAAAATATTGTTTATTTTTTTCTCATGGCCTCTCTCAAATGGGTAATAAATGCATGTAAATACATATTCTATTGGTGCCTGGAAATCCAAAGAGAAGCTCAGAAAGGAGAAACAGCAAAAGCAGACAAGGCAAGGCTTTCAACACTATCTCTCACAACATTCTCATAGGCAAAGTCAGGAAGCATGAACTGTATGAATGGACAGAGAGTTGGATTGAGAACTGGCTGAAAAGCAGATCCTGGAGGGTTCTAATCAGTGACAAAGTCTGTAGTCGGAGGGCTGCCAATAGTGGTGTCCCCCAGGGTTCAATAATGGACACAGTATCGTTTAACTTTGTATGTATGGACAGACTTTGCGAACGAAGATTTGGGCAGGGCTCTCCCCACGTGGGTGTGCCCTTCCAGCCTGTGCAGTGGATGTTTTAGGT
>JAOXXN010000446.1:98914967-98930850 GCA_026770055.1 Myrmophylax atrothorax | reverse complement strand
AAAATTGTAACTCTGACTTATAATCTCTTTTGTGTGGAGTTCCTTTCCTCCTGCCGGTTTACCTCTAAACCAGCACAATGGTAGACATACAGCAATGGCCTGGGTGGCTCTACCTGCACCCATCTTTTTTTTTTTTTTATCTGACAGAAGGCAAAGGAAGCTCAAAAAATAGATTTTACATTGTCTGGGGTAATGATCACTTAACACAGTAACACTGACTGTAACCACATTCTGTTTTTCCCTTGAAATATAAAATTTGCATTATATTTGGAGCTGGCTTATAGTCATGCCAGTGAAATCAACACCAATGAACAAATCTCTAAAATTAATCTGAAAGCAGGTTTTTGTCTCTGGATTTAAAGGGATAAATAAATATGACCATGGCTGAATTGAAAAATTAGTAAATTGCAAATTATAAAGGTAAGAAACATCTAAAAAAAGGTGGGTTTTTTTTCTATTTCCTAATTAAGATGAAACTGAATGACTCTGATGAGCATGCTGAAATGCTGAAAAAACCCCAAGAAAATGCATAATTTCTGCTAGCTCTGAAAGAGTTAAGACATCACTATCAGGAAATACTTAGTGGTTTTTATACAGTAGGAATGGAAAATGAAAAGGTTATTTCTGTGTCTGTATTATTTATTCAATACCTTAATTTTCGGAATCTGACTGTAACTTTATGCCCATGGTTGTGTAAGGGTTTCTCACATATGTTAGCACATTTTTGATAAATCTCAGTTCTATGATTTTTTTACAGCATTGTAAAACAGAACAGAGAAAGTTTTAGTGGGCAGTAGGTTCACAAGCATTACCAGTGCATGTTCTTCCATCTTCTGCCTGGTGCTAAGGATCACGATGGAGACAGTTGTAGCTGCCTTTAATGTTAATGCATGTAGCAGAAGGAGGGCATGGTGGATTAATTTCATTTTCACATTCATTGATGTCTGCAAAATGAATACACATTGATCAATAATAACTAAAAATTAGAGGGATTGCTAATTTCTCATAAATATCTTTCACAAGGATTCGTAAATGAAAGGTATTGTACACTGTCAATGAGACACAAATACCGCCAAAGATCCTGATTGATACTGTTTAAAGCAAAAAGTAGGGTGGTTTTTTTGGTTGTTGGTTTGGTTTATTTGTTTGTTTTTAAGATGGAAATGATGAAAAAATAAAATGTTGCTTTGGTAATCCACAAAAACTAAAAATGGCAATTGGTTGAATTTTCAAAAATCCAAACCCTAAACTTGAGAGCTCTTCTTGCATGTGTTTGTGTTTTAAGACTTTAGGTTCTTCTGTAAATTTTTCCATGGTATGCCCTATAGAGGTAGTGAAAATAATAATGCTGGCAAAGTTCTATTCACTTCTAGAAATGATTTTAAGGAGCCAAATTTCCAGATTAGCTTTGGTGACAAAATTTGTAACAGCAATTTATGATATCATGCAAATGCAATTGTTTCTAAATGCTATATAAATTCTGTGAAATGACAATATCCTGGCAGAATGATGAGCAGATGAACAATTATTCATGGGAAAATGTACATAAACATATTGTTCTTGATGACATTCAAGACCTTTCTCTCTCACATTCTGTTTATATGATAAAATGGGAGACAGTATGCAGTGCAGGAAGAAAGCACTCAGTGAAGGAAAGAACAGTCTTTTTCATATTTCTACACTTTTTTCTGTGTAATATTTACTTGCATGACTGAATTCTGTTGACTAAAAATAGATGTCCAATATTGTTTTAATTAGTTTCCCATTGGTCCTGTTTATTTGACAGCTTGCTTAATGTCTCTGATACTGCAAGCCCATATGTGGGCAACTAGCTGAGTCTTCAGTGACTTCCTTTTTAATTATAGTCCTTTCCTTTTCTACCACAATGTATGTGCAACTACTTCAAATTAAGTAGCTATTTTCATTTGGTATTAGAATCTGACCCTGTAGGAATCATTTACTCACTTTAGCATTGTTGCCAAGGAAATTCTATAATTGGAAATAGTATCAAGCCTGATTTTCTCAAATTTTAGTGCTAAACAGTAGCTGTGTACAAAGCTAGCTATTGGCTGAGACAGTCAAAAGACTAGTCATACAAGAAATAAGCTTCAGAACCGTTAAGAAACAATAACTTTTCTAACGCCAGTTTGAGGCAGGAAAAAAGCTTTTGTTCAGGATGAAGATTTCTGAGTTAGTGTTACTCCCTTCAAAATTACAGTTTGGGTTAATGACCCTTGGCTTCATCATTGTCTGGGAAGGAAAACCTGCACAGGAAAACCTGCAGCCTTTGCCTGCACTGTAATTCAAATGTGCTGGTTTAGCCTCTCTAAATCCATAGTCATGCTATCTGTTAACTGGCTCTTTTCTCCATCACTAAAGTGTATGTCAGATCTTACCAGCCTACGCTCCTGGTCAGAGAGCAGTGACGTACTAGAGTAAAGTAAACAGAGTTATCTGTCAGGAGTGTGATGGCAGCTAATATAAAGGAAGGTAGCATACTTTAGCACTAAATTACTTCCTGAATCAATAGAAATGATTTCTGTCAAAGTCCAAGTTAGTAAGCAGGAATTAACAGCTCTCAGAATCCTATGTTTTTGCCAGCAAGCCACTCTGTTTTTTTCAGAGCAGCATATAATTTTGAAACCATCTGCAGAAATGCTAAGCTCTATCCTTCTCATTATATTGCTTGATTTACTCCTAATTTGCTGAACATTTAAAAGAATGGGAACACATTGCACAGACATGCGTGGAACAAAGTGCTTTCTACTGTAAAACTCAAGTAGCATCTGCATAAGTGGGTTTTGATGGTTTTGCTTTAATAACAGCATCACTTATTAAATATATGCAGCAGCTTGTTTTCCTATAGCAGATATACAGTCTTTTGTTTACATTGCTGAACATATTAAAAGAAACTAGGACAAGGAATGATTCAGTCATTTAACTTATTTATTCCGTTCACTGCCAGAACATTAATCTATTGAAAAGGTTTTATTATAATTCATTAAACAGCTTTCTTTCTTTATATGGTATTTATGTGGGTGGAATTCAGTGGATAAATAGGGTTTGAATAAAGGAAAGAGCTGCAAATTTCATTTTATTTTTTCCATAACAGGTATAGAATTAGAGTGAATAACTTTCTATTCTGCTATCACAGAGATACTGATAAGCAGAATGTATTGCAGATCAGCTGCAGCACTTGCATTCAAATTGATTTACCACTATCCAGAATATATCCCTAAACATGGCCTTTTCAGGTTTAGTTTTCTCTCGTGTTCTTATAAAGCAGAGTAGTCTGAGTATGTGCACATATATATATATCTAATATGTATACA
Source organism: Myrmophylax atrothorax (assembly GCA_026770055.1). Classification (NCBI taxonomy): domain Eukaryota; kingdom Metazoa; phylum Chordata; class Aves; order Passeriformes; family Thamnophilidae; genus Myrmophylax; species Myrmophylax atrothorax. The sequence continues at coordinate 98,927,518 of JAOXXN010000446.1, read as the reverse complement.
TGTATTTGAGAGTATATACACACACACACACACACACTCCATTATATGCACACACATTTGAAATGTGAACAGAGGGAATTCATCCTTCATAGTGTGAAGAGTCAAAGTCTTGGGATATTTGCCACATTCTCTTTCTTTCTAACATATTCTACTCAACAATAAAAATAAGGTAAAAAGAAAATAAAAGGTAATAAAAGAATGATTAAAATAATAATAGAAATAAAAGTATTCCTTTGAAAATGTGCATGCAATGCTGAAATAAAATATCTATTTACTGATTTCTAACCTGCTCTACTTTTGTATCTGCTAAAGTAATTAACATCTGGCACATCTTTTCATAACTATTTGGGAGAGGGAAGTTGGACCTAAGGTGACTATTAATTTTCATAATTTCACTTATTTGCTTTGCAGTATTTTTTACCCCTTTTCTTTAAATTTTTAGTATGACACAAGACCTAATGGGGCAGAGCTAGGTTTGTATCTAGAGCATCCATTGAAGCAAATGCCAGGAGAATGACAACTGCCTGTCATGCTGCTATATTGAGTGTAAGAGGAAGCAATGCATAATTCTGATTTAATGCTTTTTTTTTCTTTTCCCCTACTGCCTGTTAATAGATTCTATTTTTGCTTATTTAAGCAATTTTTAGTGCCATTTTCTTACCATCATCTTGATTGCCGAATCAGGATAGGTAGAGATTGAGACAGAAATTCTAGAGCTAATAGAGTTTCACATAGTCATTGTACCTATAACTCCAGAAGGTTGACTAAGAGAAAGTATAGAAGTAAGTTCACTTCTGATGAGCTGTTCTGGATAGCCCCAGGAGGCTGACTACAAGAAAGCATAGAAGTAATTCCACTTCTGATGAGCTGTTCTGGACTTTAGCTTTTAGAAAATTCAGAAATACTACTACTACTGCTGCTACTACTACTACTACTACTACTACTACTACTAAAGGTATACCTGTACAAGTGGGAGCCTCAAAATTCCATCCTTTACTTGTGCAGGTTAATTGCTCTTGTCCTTGTAATTGAAATCCATAGTGACATGTATAAGTGACTATAAATTTTCCAAATTCTGTACAGAATACAAAATCACCATTTTCCACATTCTTTGGTGTTCCACATAGTTCCTCTACAAAAAAATAAAATAAAACCAAACAAACAAACAAACAAAAACAAAAAAAATCCAAACAGAAAACACATACACACAAAAAAACCAATAAACCCCCCTGTATTACAAGTTTTTTAAAAATCACCGCCTTTCCCTTGAAAATGCGCATCATTATCTCTTACTTTTATAAATTAACTTCAGTGAAATTTCTCACATATTTTAAGGTGATCAAGATTTTAATTGTTCATTTCTGGAAAAGAATATTACAGGTTTAACTTACAATCCTTGTAAAATTAACATTATAGTATATTCTGCAGAGCTCTTGGTTAATATTTTCTCTCTAAGAACTTCTGCCCTAATTGTCATCATGTCTGATTATCTCACCAGCCATACAAGTTGCCAGTATAAAATTGGCAAACTGTATCCTTTTTTACACAGGAATATGAGAAAGAAGGAGAGAAAGATAGGCAATGTGCACTTGCAGCCCAGAATGTCATATCCTGGGCTACATCAAAGGAGGCACGGCCAACAGGTTGAGGGAGGTGATTCTCCCCCTCTGCTCTGCTCTGGTGAGACCCCACCTGGAGTTCTGTATTCTAGTTTTGGGGTCCCCAACACAAAAAGGACACAAACCCATTGGAATCAGTCCAGAGTAGGGCCATATAGATGATCACAGGGCTGGAGCACCTCTCCTGTGAGGACAGGCTGAGAGAGATAGGGTTGTTCAGCCTGGAGAAGGGAAGGCTCCATGGAGACCTTATTGCAGCCTTGCAATACTTAAAAGGAGCTTGTAAGAATGAGTGGAACAAATGTTTTACCAGGAGCTGCTGCAATAAGACAAGGGGTAATGTTTTTAAATTAAAAGAGGGTTGATTTAGATTCTATATAGTGAACAGGTTTTTTGCAATGAGAACGCTGAAACACCGGCAGAGGTTACCCAGAGATGTAGTGGATGCCCCAGTCCTAGAAAGACACATCTGGTTCAACTTGCACAGGGCTCTGAGTAACCTGATCTAGTTGAATATGTCCTTGGTCATTGTAGGGGTGTTGGACTAGAGGACTCTTAAAGATGCCTTACAATGCAAAGTGGTCTATGAATCTATGATCCCATTTCTAAGTGATTGAAATATTAAAGATTTGCATCAGACTGGTAATTCCAGACCTGCCACAACCAAGATCAGTGCTCTAACTGCTGTTTACTCTCCCTCCCACCAGAAAAAAATGGTAACTACTAGATTACCTTCCTGATAAAATTCTTGCCAAGCTTCTAAATTCATCCCGGGTATTTTGGTACAGTGCTTAAAATCCTGTGGAAACTTTCCAAGTTGAAAGGCATCTGCCGGCACTTCAGTAATTCCTGTGTTGTCACAAATCACGCGGGCCAATGAGTGTTTTCTGAGTTCATGCTTTTGAGCTTCTGTGAAAACATTATCATTTTCCCACCAAAATCTGGAAAGATTGATAGAAATGTTTTTTAGAAGATCAAATACAAAGAGTTGGTTACTCTTACTTTCCCAATACCTTATGTAAAAGACTAAAAAATAAGAATTACAGCAAAAAGTAGATGGATATAATAGTAATAAAAGTAAACACCATGACCGTACAGAACCAGTCAAGAAAAGGCTAGTGTGAGTCTGGTGCAGTGGTCAACTCAGGTAGTGTGTTAAAGACACCTGGTTAAAACTATTAATTATTCACATTTGCAGAATCCTTTTCTTTCATGAAACTGGGCTACAAAAAACATTACAATTCTGAGACAGAACCTTGAAACATACTTGGTTGAATGGCATGCTTACTCCTACACACTTGCTGTTCACTCATAAATTGTTTTGAGCTTAAACTAAAGGAGAATTGCAGAAGTAGCAGTAATAGATTTCTGCTTGTAGTACTGAATGGTTGCTATGAAAACAGGTATTGCTGAATGCTCCTCTGGTTAATATGGAGCACTTAATTTTCTGTAGATATGCAGATTAATTATAGTAAAAAACATAAGAAATTAATTATGCTTTTGGTCCTACAGAAGGTAAGCTAAAAGGACTGTCTGGAACAGAAAGGAGTTGCCTTTTTTTTTGTTGAATCAGGAGTGTGGCACTAAACAGAATAACCAGCTGGTCTTTCAAAAGTGTATCTAATAAGTGATACCTATTTTTTATATAAAATATATATGTATGCATGCACACTTACATATTTGTTTAAAGGTAAAAGGAAAGAAAATACTTGGGAAAAAAGGAAATATAAACATTTAGTACATAAAGACATTGCATTAAGGGCAAAAATACTTCTGGAAATTTTGATAGAACATCTGTATTAGTACATTAGACAAGGTTAAGTACTGCTAAACTACCAAAATAATTCCATCTGGTACTCAAGCCCATTAGGATTCTTCCAAATGCTAGGCAGGATTTGTGGTAATATTGCCTGTATTGAAAGAGAAGGCAATCTGCAGCACCAGGAGCAGAACTGATATCCCACTCTGTGCAAGAAATGCAGAAGAGGTGGATGGACTGGCGGAAGAAAAAAATTAAGTAGCCTTCCTCCTACACCTCGCCTGCACACTGTTCCCAAATTTCTCAGAGCATCCTGAAACGTCACTGACCATTCACAGGCCCCTCATATAACCAAAGCCACCAAAGACTTTTCTCCACTCAGCTCTCCTACACCTGTCATTTCCCCTTCCATGAACATTTAAACCTATTCTACTTTCATAATGAAATTCAATTTTTTTCTAAATTACTAGGAAAACTTGAGCAGCAAATGATTTTTAATCTACTCAGCACATAGGTGTTTACTCTAACAAAGGATACTCCAATCAATCTGTATCAGGTGACCAAACCCCCATGCAAAGAGCAAAACTTCAGAATTTTTTCCCAAATATTTCAGATTCTGAGAGCGTAAAAAGATTCAGAGGAGGAAGAGATGGAAAAGGAAGGAAATCAGAAACAACTTGTTTCAGGTGAAGTGGCTGAAGTTAAGTCAGTGCCTGAGTTTGGTACATAGGAAAAAGAAGTCCTTTTACGTTTTGTCAGATTATTGACAAAAGATTTTGGGGCTATCAGAATGGAGTTCAGTCAGACTTCAGTGAGACAAACTCCACTTAGTACTGATTTCTGAACCTAAAGTGAAGGTTAGAAGAGATATTTTTAAATCCCTGCTTACTGACCAGTCAATTGGGGTATCTAGTAAATATGTAGTGCCACTGTTGCAGATACAGATAACACCCAATACTCTATCTGACCAGGCATTGCAATGAGTGTTAAGCTTTTCCATTCTTATGTTTACTGTGTGACAACTATAACATGTTGTTACATACTTCTAACTTCTCTCAGATGGGTCCTTTGGTATTAATGACAGAATATTATTTCACATTTAAGTTAACTGCCACAAAATTTGTTGCAGAAATGTGGGAAATTCTTTCATTACTGGAACTCCATTTTTCTCAATTGGGAGTTACCATATTGAATTATGCTTATGTTTAATTAATTATAGTAATATTATAAGACACTGAATAATAAGTAACATTGAATAATAGAAACAAGGCTGGAAGGACCTCCATAGATGTTAAGTATGCCTGTACAATCCAGAGGACTTTCAACCACATTTTTAACTCAGCTGAGTGAAATATTTGTTGTCTATACAGTTTATGCTAATAAGATACCACGTTTATGATTAACATTGCTTTTCCCTGTGAGCTAATTAATTGACATTTTTAAAGTTCAGATTTAAATTCTACCTTGGATGCTTATTTCCATAATGGTTTCTTTCCATAGCAGTGACTTATGAGAGGAGCTTAAAGGTGAGCGTAAGGACCACATGTACTTAAATTAGCCATCTCATGAGATTCCAAATTACTGCCACAAGTACATGACAGAACTGAAAAAAAGTTGGTTTTATAATTGCTTCAGGAGCAGAAGCAAGATATAAAATGCTTCTTGCACCTCATTGTGACCTGAAGCTGCATTTCCCCTGCCTTCCATGTGTGAAGGGTTGTCCTGGAACAAGATCCTGATGGCAGTTGTGCAGGATTGGGTGAAGTGGCATCCTATGCTGTGTCCAATGAGGCAAATTCTGTGAGCACTCTGTAATCCCAATTCACATAATGCCAGGTATGTGATGTTTTAATTATCCCATCTACAAAGCCTGGATTACAGATTTTTGCCTATCCATCTGACTTTGGTGCAGTTGCCAAAGGAAAATGTTGAGGTTCTTCCAGTTCCTGAGTCCAGTGCAGCCCCCAGGAGGAATACAGCCCGCATAGCAATACATTTGTCCTCACAGAAGTCAGCGTCCCTGCCACAACTTCTGGTGACACCTTCCATTTTCACCAGGAGTGCAGAGCTGGACATCTCAGTACCATAGAAACAAATTCCATGTCATCTGGAGTTGAGACTAGGTACAGACCAAAGTGGAATAATCAAAAGCTCACTCAACAAAACTGAAGGAGCTAAGACAAAAATATGAAAGGAGCAGAGAACAAATTGTTTAAGGCATATTTAAGTTGCTGTAAAATTTCCATTTTTGCTGCTCTTTTGCACATGATTTGACTGCATGAATAAACTCACCGGTCACCATCCCTCAGGGCTTTCATTTGCTTTCCAATTATACATGCAAACAGGGGACCGGTTCTAGCACCGGGAATAAAGTCTTCCACCAGCCCACCAAGCCAAACATCAATATTGCTAGGACTATGGTACAATTCCATAATTTTTTCAGTGATGTTGGGATTGGTTATTACTTTATTCAGGTCAGAGTGAGTTTCCAGTTTTGGCAAACCACAGAATTCTCGCCATTCATTATAACCTGTAAATACGATGTTAAAGGAAGATTAGATTTGATTGTTAAGTATGATCCATGAAATTACTAAATTTATAAGCACTGGATTTTGGCAACCCTAATAATAGTCATAGAGAGTTATGTATAAAAAGATACCCATTGGTTAAATTGATCAGGCAAATTATGTCAGGATCTGAAACTATAGGATATGCAATTGCTACATCATTTTAAGGATGGAGAACAAGTTTAAAATAATTCTCTCATTTAAGCAATGAAAACAGGATGATAGGTAATAGCAGCATGCACTGTGTCTTGAGATTTCTAGACTAGGAATACAGGAACCAGATGAAGAGTGGTCAAAAAGCAGCCTTATTTAAATTAGTAACTGAAGTACTTTACTAAGGAGAGTGTTCTTGGGCTCATGTCCAGCTTTCTGGAAAATAGATCTCTTTTATATTCATAAAATCACAGAGTGGTTTGGGTTGGCAGGAACCTTAAAGATCATCTAGTTCCAGGAGCTCCTTGTTCAGCTATGCATCCCTCCTGGCATTTTTGCCTGGCTTCCTCTTTGTTGGGATGTATCTCTCCTGAGCTTGGAGGAGGTGATCTTGCATGTTAGCCAGCTTTCTTGGGCCCCTCTTCCCTCCAAAGCTTTATCCCATGGTACTCTACCAACCAGATTCTTCAAGAGGCCAAAGTCTGCTTTCCTGAAGTCCAGAGTAGTGAGGCCACTGTATACTCTCCTCACTGTCCTAATGATTTTGAATTCCACCATTTCATGGTCACTGTCATCAAGACTGCATTTGAGCTTCCTATTGCTGACCAGCTTCTCTGCTCTCAGAAGCTGTGGCATGCTTACAAGAGTTTCTTACACTGAACTGTGAACCTACTGTATTTTTTAACAGCTGATGCAATCAAATTGAACTAAGCTCCAACAGTCTTCCTCTAAGTGGATATATCCATAGCCTGATGGGCTATTGGTCCTTGACTGTTAGTTCAGTCTTATCCTGGGACAACTGGAATAAAAAATTCAGTGCAAAAAACCAGGTAAAAATGTGTAATGTTTCTGAAAATGAAATATACACCACTCCTGGAGACATGCGTTAACACCTTCTAGCGTCTGTAGAGCCAATAATGTTGCGCCTAAGCGGACCTATCCCACAGGCTGGGGACAGCCTGCTGATGGGAAGTAGCTGCTGCAGGTAAAAGCCCTGCTTCTCTGGAGCTGGCTCCCGCAAGAACTAGCTTCACTGACCACACCCAGATCCACTCACTAGCACTTTTCTTCTAGATTCTGGATTTATTCGATTGTTTTAATTTCAAAAGCTGGGGAATATTTTCTTTCCATCAATGTTAAAGATATTAGCAAATTACATTTTAAAAAGATTGAAGTTACTTTTCTGATTAGCAAAGTTATTATTTAAAAGCTTATGATTACATCTCCAATATAAGCAGTTATACTGCAGTTACCAGCTGGAAGAAAATTCAACAAAAATCAATAGACCTGGGAGTCCATGATCACGGCCACGCTGTAAATTTAAAGATGATAAATCAAGTGAACCGTTACTGGACAATACAAAGAGTTTTTCTGTTAATTCCTCATTCAGCAGTTGATCTTGCACCTGCAGCTTTGCTGAATGTGCTAGAAGACCTCTTAGTAAAGGATCCAAGCCTCCTTTAAACACAGAAATAATAGTGTTACACCATATATATAAACCATTATAACTTTCTTAAAAAATGTGAATGCATGTAGGTTTCTATGTTTTTAAAACTTTGTTTATACAGGCTTTTACATTCAAATATAAGCAAAATATCCTTTAGTTTAAAATAGAAGTAATAGTGCTATGAAAAAGCTCCCTCTTCTTCAGAAAAGAATTTTCAACCTGTTAATAAATTCATCCCCCCAAAAAGATATGAAACATCATCATCAAGCATTCTACTAGACTAATTTAAACTAGAGAGTAACATTTTTTTCTGATTCAGTCAACTATTTAACTCAGAATAATAATTTGAGTTAGTACCCTGAAATCCTTTCAACAACTTGAATAAACGATCTAATTAAATAAATGTTCCCATTCCTAATTCAGGGTAAGTAACTTTGCAAAAAGGGTACAATATTTTGGGGAGAAAAAAAACACAAAAAATTGAAACACAAAACAGAACCAGTTTAAATAAAACCATACCTTCTTTAATGAGCCTCCAAGGACTAAAGAAAACTTCATGCAATTGAAGATTTGGGAGTTTGGGATCATCTAAATACTGTGCATTCAATCGCCTTACTATTGGCTGGATTGTTGCATGACCAAAACGAAAAGCAGCTGTTGAAAATACATTAGAAACTGTAGGATTCACTGTGGGATCATAACCTGTATAAAGGCCAATATACAGATTAAAAGCATCTGGACCAATGATTTTGGGAATATAATCTCTTAAAGTAATAATCTGAAAGAAAAGAAAAAGAAACATCTTTCAACATTTCTGTAGATGAATAGTAATGAATCTCAGGCACTAAATACCTTTTTCTTCATTGATCTATGAGCAAGCATTCAGCATGTCTAAGAGCAGTATTGTCTGGTAAACAATATCAGTCTTATTCTTGCAGGAAGGAGACAAATGACCTGAGAGACTCTGGCACAGCTCAGAACAGTGCAACAGTCAGGCGCCTACCAGCTCCTACCATAAACACCAGACCAAAGCCCCCTGAGCAGAGATTACCAGTGTTGCTCATTTACAATCCACAGGGATAATCCAGCTCATAGGAGGTGTGCTGAGATTAAAAACCTTCATTGTGATGGTGTAAATTATAATGTCCTTAAAAATGGCAATGAAAGCATGAAGTGCTATAAAATCTTTCAAGAATGTTTACTAAAGGTGAACAGATTCTATTTTCAGACATATATATGTCATAAATCCTCTTTACTTATTATTTGAAATGACCATGCTTTAAAGTGCTGGTGCTCAGAATCTGTTTGTAGACATTTTACACTAAGCTCAAGCCAACTTACAGACTTCTAAAAAACACACTTTGGAAATTAAAAGAATGATAAACACCTTCTGTTAAATGCTTTTAAAATGTAGTAGTGGTCTGGAAAAGCGTATGAGTAATCGTGGAAAAAAAAATAGGGGAAAATGTTCTAATGTACCAAATAAAATGAAAGTGCTTTATAGGTTAAACATTATGCTGAACTCAATAAAGCAAAATGGAATAAATATGAAGCATAATGAACTCAATAAAATACCTTATAGATTCACTATAATGTACAATACATATACAGACAAATGTACTTTCGATTTGATATAGTGCATGTTGAAAAGCTAACTGGCATAAAATGACCTTATAAAAAACTTGTATCTTTATTTTAGGCACAGTGAAGAGACAAGTAAACCTTTCCAGAATTTGCTCTCTTTTCTCAGAAGGCAGAGGTTTACGTTTTCAGGCTAGGTTGTGCAGCGAAGAAAACATTTAAATGACAATATGTTAGAATCCTTTTTACAGCTCCTTTAATGCAGCATATGAAACAAATAAAATTATTGCAAGAAATTAATACTGACACTGTCATTTGTGAAGTTAATCTTTTGCTACTTTTGCAAAGGTTTTGCTAGACAGCAATTCTAATTTTAGATGTCTAGTTTTTACAATCAAAAGACTGTAAATAGGACTAGGTTAGTCACGGATACAAATATCCTGGTATGACTAATTTTTTGGCTCATTGTAAATCCCTAAGCTAAGCTTCTCATAAGGGCCAGACTCCCTGAAGGAAAGGGCAACTCAGATTTTTCATTTGCTCTAGAGGCAACAGCTTCATTTCCAGTTGCCTTGATAGAGAAAGAAGGCCTGCCATTTCAAGATACGAAAATTAAAAGGCTAAGGGTAAAAAGGGGTCCTATGCCCACCCTGAGCTTGGAGATGCACCAGTTTGAAAACTTCCAATGGCTAAATGAAGTTCCATCAAAGAGAGATGAGTTTTAGACAATATAGGGTAAGTTGTTACTAATATAGCAGAATACATTACTGTTACTGGAGTCTGACAAAAACACACATCTAAAATAGCATCCAGTATTTGTGTTGTCTCTGAATGTACCTTGCTGGAATTTGTCTGTGTGAAGTCAAGGAGAGGCTTTCTACAAGTTCTCTTAACTGACACATATGTAAGTTTTAAACATCTGACAAATACCAAAATTGTTTTTGTTAAAATTCTTTTGCATGCTTTTCTTGCTCTCAAACAATGATATAAAAAATTTATTTCCTTTCTTATTTGGCATAAAAACCCAAAGTACTTTCTATCAGTAGACTGTTCCTTTAACAAATGAGATTCTCCTGTGGAAACAAAGGAACATAATTGTCCCAAAATATGACAATAAAATCAGAGACAGAAAGTGACTGTATGGAAAAGAAATTGCAAACTAGTATAATGAACTTCTCCATCATTTATTACTTAATTTGAATGTATTTATGAAAAATAAGTTAACTTTCAGGTGTTTGCAGCAGCATAAGGAATGTATGTGGATATAATGAGTCTAAACCTGCAAGGTAATGTGTGGTCTCAACATCTTGTGGCATTTATGAGATTAGTGGTAATCCAAGCTCCCTACTTAAGGCACTTTCATCATTTTATAGCATCAATTCAAAGCTCTATGGAAGCCTCATGAAGAAAACAATTTTAATCAATAATGCCAATATTTCTACTGTCTCACAGTGGTCACTGTTTCAACAGTAAAAATTGTGATAAATGGGCACTGTGTTTTAAACAGAGGCCCATATGCTCAGTGTTTACATGACTTATGTAATCTATGACCAGATAGTAAGAAAGACTAAGAGTTTTTAAATGTTATTCATTTAGTCATATCAGAGAAGAAAAAAAATGTTAATTTCTCAGCAGTTCAGCCAATCATTTAGTAAGTATCCAGTCAGAAACAGTATCTGAATGTCTTACAAAAGTGTCAGAAAAGGCTTTGTATAGATTTTACATCATACCATGAGTCCCATGTGTACTGTTTATAGAAAAAGAACTGAATCCTGACCTGTAAACACAATAACACTGCAAGTCTAACAGGCTGTCTGTGTTAAAGGCAACACTTTTCTCATTCAGAAGGCAGAATTGCAACAGGGATTCCCAAGTGTCATTATGAACTCAGTGAGTATCCTGGCTGCCTTTGCCTCCAGGCTGAGCCACCCTCAGCAGAAGTCAGCCAGACATTAGATATTTGGAAATATGTTACATAACTTCAGATTATTTTTGAGAACATTTTGTTCATGTTAAAAGTTATTACAAATTAGTTATTAAATGGCAAAATATGGGTGGGTTGCACAAAACATGAGGTAATTCAGAGTATACTCATTATATACTGCAGTGTTAAAACTTTGTAGAGTTAAGCACGAATCATTCCCATAAAATAGAAGGGAAAGTTGGCCACTGTTGTGGCTTGTATAAACTACTCCTTAACAGTGAAACTGTCTGCAGTATAGTCAAAAAATCTGTTTTGACCAGCATATCAACAGGTAATTATGTTTAGTAACTTTGTCAAGTTTCTGTTACCAAATGCTTGTCACTAGAGATATTTATGATGGCAAAAAAATCCAACAACAATAACAACAACAAAACAATGAAAAAAACCCCCCCAAAACAGGAGGAAAAGTGTGGTCTAAAGAGAGATTTTTTCATTCTCTTTATTCTAGAAACAAGGCTTTCTGTTCAAATCTCTGTAATTAGACACCCACAGGCAGAAAATATGCTTGAAAGTATTCATTCCAAAAAAGGGAAATTTTAGAAATATGTAGCAACTGAAACAAAATTTGATAGTGCGAATCTCAAGGTAAATTCAACCAGAGCTGTCATTATTGTGCTGGTTTAGCACACCACATTAATAGAGATACTCCAATTATCTCTCTTGAATGAATGTCTCTAAACCAGCTAGATGTAACTTGAACACATTTCTAATGAGCCATGGGCAAATCTCATCAATCTGTGCTACTGGCAGTGATAATGAGCAGCCCTGATGCAAGCGGTGCATTGCCTTGCACAGAGTGTTTTCTTTCAGGCTGTAATGTTTGTGGAAGTAAATCAGAAGTGTATGAATGCACAGAGACCTGGTTTTGGATTTGCAATTCTAACAAATCTTAACTATTTTGACTTGACAATGCCATTATTTTAATGCAAATGGCATATTTACATCAGAGGAGCTGATACGGTTAAAATGAACAAGAAGTCAAACATTTCACAAGGACTGGCTAAATACAATTAAACAAACTATGACACTTCTCTGAAGCTATCTGGCTTTAAGCACAAGCAACAACACATCAGAAAATGTAGGTAGTTTTTTAAAGGAAACATGCTCCATATTGCACTGTTTAAAAGCTGTGGCAGAAGAAAGGAAAAGTGTTTTATCAGAAAAGTGAAATTTTATTCTGTCCTTCCTTCATTTATCTTGGGAAAAAAGTTTCCTTTGGTACTAAAAAAAGTATGTGTAAGAATCAGAAAACGTGTGTAGTATAAACATTCTTATAGACTTTTGTGTTTTCCCACATTTATTTCCTCTGCTATGGAAGGAATCCTGTTGTGGATTCACCTAGGTGGGCCTGGATTTGGGTTTTTAAGTTTGGACTAGGCCTGGAATTGTCAGGTGACTTGAGCTGGGCTGGGCTAGCTGACAGCTGACTTCTTCTAACCAA
>JAOXXN010000446.1:98890450-98910052 GCA_026770055.1 Myrmophylax atrothorax | reverse complement strand
GGGGAGGGGGTGGGATGGGGGTTCGGTTGGTTGTTTTTTTTCATATTATGGGATTCTAAGGAGAAACTGAAAAAGAATCTGGCTCGATCAGAAGCCACAGGCTCTATGTGCGAATTACAGGGAGAAATTCTACAGCATTCATTATAAAAATTTCAGAATAAAATATCACAATAGTTCCTGCAAACCTATGAATCATTTACCTACATGAGTTGTTAATGCACTACAACAGGCTTCAGTCCTTCATTGAATCGCACTGACTCAGACCATTTTCCAGAGAGATTCCTTAACCTATGCAGTCAGGACCCTCGTCTCTATGATGAAATCCCCAGAGAGCATGTGCAACTACAGGTTATTCTTTAGTGTGAGTGGATTCTCCCTTGGGTGCCGCTGTTGTAGGAACATAGAAGAGTGCAAACTGTAGCCTCTAAGTTTACACTGTAACATAATATGCTATTGATTTCACTGTCTTTGGAAACAAGCCCCAGTTTCTTCATGTACAAGCTGAATATATAAAACCAACTGTGGAGGTATTCCAAATATTTAGTAATTAGAGATTAATTTAATAAAAGTTCTGGCAGAAAAGTAGTTCTAGAGGGTAATAGCATTTTGTGTAAGTGTTCAAAGATCAGTTCCTCTGGTCACACTAGTAACCCCTCTCTTCCTTTTTTTTTCCCCCTTTTTTAATTAGTTAGTTAATTAATTAAATGATTAATTAATTAATTAAGTAAGTACAGAATCTATCTTCTGAGAAAAAGAGTCACAAAATACTGGACACATTTTAAAAGCAAAAGAACAACCACATTTGTATCTGTCCATCAAAGCTGTGAAAAACAGATTAATAATAAAATTGAGCTAAAAAATGAATGGGACTTTAATCTTGTAACAAATCCACAAGCTGTGGAACTTATCTAATACTTAGAGGGCTGTGACTGAATTTCTTTGCATGTTCCCCACCATGGCCACTCCTGGCTACATCAAAGGTAGCCATCAGCATGCCTTGACCCATCCCTCTGCTATGCTATACTGCTGGATAGGAGCAGCATCTAGGCTACACTCAGTGACAGATTTAGTACCTATTCACATAACTTGTCTTGAAGAACATCCATGAAAACTGCTCTGTGATGAATCTCTTCACAACTCCAGGACAAAAATACAAAATCTGTGCCTTATTTAGAGCACTGAAGGATGCACTTGTGAGCCTATGTCATGAATATCTGTGCAGCTTCTTTCTTTCTGCAATGCCTCTACCATCAGAATAATGTTAGCCTTGGAGTCCTTTTTTGAGGATCCCTTAAGTTGTTTCTTTTTTTAAGCAGATGGGATTTCTAGGCTTGAATTAGTCAGGGTTCAGTGATTAGGCTTCTATGGTTCCTGTGATCCACATTCAATTCAAGTTATGGGAAACAGTGTGGGTCTCTTCTCAATTTAAAAAAAATTCCATTTAGTAATAAAAAATATGGGGGGTTTGCACTTAAAAATCAATACTAATTGTGCTATTTCAAAGAATATGTCATAAACATGAAAGATAAGCTTTTGAAGACTTTTGCAGTTTTATATCTACTTTTTAAAAGTAGACTTTTAAAAATAGGAGTCAATATATTGTATAATATGGTTCAGAGGGATCCTTCATCATGTAATGCAAAGCACTACTGGACAGGAACTGGACATCTGCCCTAGCCTCTCCTGGTAAGACTTTGGGAATGAGAATGTTTCTCAGGCTATTACTTATCAACATAAACAGAACAAGTAATTTCAAAAGTCCGTGTCTCCAGGATGAGAGAGACTACATTTACCTGCTTATGGTAAATTGCAGGTGGTCATTAGTCTCACTTAACCTTCCCTGTATTTTAAATTCTCTCATCAAACAGAAGATAAGACACCTTTTAATGCAGAACCCAATTTGGTTCTCAATACAATTAGTCAAATATTTTCCTTTATGAAAGCGCAATGGGGAACTTAAAGCAAAAGGAGACTGACATGTTTATCAACTACAGTTTGTTGAGGTGGAAAGGGTTTGCTATTCTGCTGAAATTTATTCCCTACTTTGGCTTCAGTACATAAAGAAGCTGGTCAGTAATAAGCTCCAACTGATGAAAGTTGTTTAGGTTGCCCTGCACAGGAATCAGGGCATCAGTCCAAGGGCTGTAATGGGCATGGGGCCCTCCTATAGCATGAGTTGGAAAGGCTGCTCTTTGAGAAACAGAAACATGGTTTTATTTTGGTACTCAATTTTTTTGAGTGAAAGACTAAATATACTTTTAAATTAATTGATCAAGCATAAGAGATCTTACATTTATATCAATTTATGTTTCTTCTAGCCCTTTAACAAGCTTTAAATTCATATTGTCCATCTGCTCAAAGCAAAGATGTGATGTATGTAAGTTTCAGCTGCTCCCTGAAGGTCTTTTTATGCTTACATTGAAGGGATAGCTCTCTTCAAAACTTCACATTAGCTGCATGAAGCATCTTTGCTTTCAATGAGTAAAGTTAAGATCCTTTCATTTTATCTGGTTGAAAATTTAAATGACTGCTTTGCTATTTTTCCCAATGGAAATCAAAACCTTGGAGCATGAGAACAGTAACATTGGAAGGGACTAGTAAAGTTTCTTTGCAACGTAAACCTGAGGTAAAACTTGATGATTGTATTAAGTACATTAACTGCAGTTTATTATTTGTAAAAAAAATCAAATATCTACCTGTTTAATGCAACAGTTGCATTGGGTTTCAATTCTTCTATACCTGTTTGCTCTAATATTTCTTGATGATCTATACATCTGACTTATAATTATTTCAGTATATGCGTATCACTAATGTATTTCACTTTACTCCCCTGTTTAGAGCCTGAAATTTCAAGAAAACAATTTAGAATCTTACCTGTATTGGAAAACATGGATTTTGTTTTTCACATGTCGTCTGGCAATCCATCCCATTTAGGAAGGCAGTTGTACTTGTACTCTGGGGTGTGAATGCAATGTCATGGTCTATGTACTGTCCCCATACCATAATAACATCAGAATACAGGTCATCTTCAGTAACAGCCTCATTAGATGCATGAATAATTTTTCTTGTCACTTCACGAACCTGGGAAGAGAACTAATTTATCTTGAGTGGCAAGTAGTTTTCACAAAATGGTAAAACACTAAAATGTAGGGAGAACAGTGATGAAAGCTTTCTATCCCTCTGCTCCATTTTCTGTACTACTAATGGCTTTCCTAAAACTAAACCAAAACAAAAACACAACAAAACCAAAAGCCCAACTTCTGACTGACTTACTTCTGTTCAGAAGCTGAGACCCAGGTGCCACAAGCAGATTCAAAGATGTTTCAGCTGAGTTTTTCTCTGTTTGCCAAGGAGCAGCATATCTTTGATCTTTTCCTTTCCAGAGAATTTTGAAAACCACAGGTTTCTTTTAGACTGTCTAAAAGTTTTCTTTCTGTTTATTCTATTTTCTCCTCCTTTAACAAATGGATTTTCTGGGCAACCACAAATCACTGTCAATACACAGAGGCTCTGGGTTGCTCTGTACATAAATGGAGGAGCTTATGCAGCCCAGGAGACAAGCTAGGTTGCAAAGACTAAGCTGAAAGATCTGCTTCCTTTTCCCAGGCAGGGAGAAGCCAATATATATTTCTGAGGCACTTTGGTGCAAGATGCACAGAGACACATATGCTCTGAGGAGGAACACATGGAGATATCTATGTTACATGTCCAGCCTATACTAATAACCAAGCAAAGGCATCAGAACAAAATTAGCACTGTTTGTGAAAATAAGGGTATAATTATTCAGAGTCCTCCTTTGTGCTGCAAAATATTCCCTGGCATACAGCAGCTGTTTTAGAAGTCAAGCAACTGAAAGGGCAGCATATAAAACAGTGTCACAAAGTCTGTAATAAATATAAGGGCTATATAATGAATGTATAAGGCAGGTGCAGTAAAATAGAATTGGTAAGGACAACAGGCAACATGGGACTTGTTAGGAACATCAGGATTTATATTGAAATAGTCAAGAGCAAGATACATAGAGCTCATGAGGAATTAAAGCATTTAGATCAGTATTTTAATAGCTTTGGTGGTCACAAAGTGCAAAACTTTTTCTTGCAGTTAGTAAGATCTTCTTATCACTGTTAACTTGCACAGCTACACTGTGTTCTAGTATTGCTTTTTAGTAATCCTCACATTTATCTATCACCTTTGTATTATTTTCATGTTGCTTTTAAGAGGATATATTCAGATAGATAAAAGTAAAAAAAAAGAAAAAAAAAAAGAGAATTATGTAAATGAGGAAAAGCATTTATGACAATAATTTTATCCTATATTACTCCAAAACAAAGCAGAGAACTTTGCTGATGGCCAGACATAATCAGATTTGGTACAATTATATAAACTCCTTTTAGTGTGTTTTACTTCACAAGTGTGTACCCTAATGAACCTACAAAAAGGTAGTTTGTACTATCTACTGGAAATTTACCAGTGTAAATGTCAGGTTTTCATCTTTGAGTGCTAAATTGTGCAGCTTAGAGACAATGTTATTTAATTAGTAACACGAGTTGCAGGTGACATTAACACTAAATTCTCTTGCTTATCCTTATTAAATATACAGCGGTTAAAATAACAGGACTTTGAATCCATCAAAAGTCAGATTTCAAAGAAATGATGACAAACCAGAACTTGCAAATCCAGGCCGAATCATTGCACACTGCACTAGGGAATTTTTCACCTATTCTTCTGTGCAAATGTTTTTTGTTCAAACTTCCCTCTATAGCAGGGCTGCTATTTTTTAATCATATGAGCTGCTAAAATCCATGAATATTGTAATACTTGCTAAGTTAAGTAACTTGGCCTAGCTAAGAAATGAAGTTATGATTTGACAGTAATACTTGTTCAGTTAAGGCTTGCTGGTCAATGAGAAATAGCATACATGCACACTCCTATATACATGCTACCACATCTTTGTGCTTTGCATTTATTTCGCCAACACACAACTTTGTTTTCCCCCAACCCTTCACTGAAAAAAGGCACCATTCTTGAAACAAATCATTAGAAAGTCTAGGCTGGAAGTAAACTCTGGAGACCATAATGTGCAACTTTCTATTGAAAGCAAGGTTTAGGTTATTGAGAGACCCATCAAGCCAGATCTTGGGGATTTTCAATGAGGGATATTCCAGCTTTTGATTCTTATTCCAACAAAAGCCTATTCCAGCATTTAGTTGTTCTTACAGAAAATATATTTTCTTGTATCAAGACATAATTTTGTCTCAAGCAACTTGTGACCATTGTCTCCTGCCATGGCAGCGTTCATCCTTGTGAAGACCACTTCTCTATAACAGGCATTTCATCATGGGAGATCATGATTAGGTCCAACTTGCACCACCTTTTCTCTGCCTGAGCAGTCATCACCCTGGGTGTGCTGGCTGCCTGGCAGCTGGTGCATGGCTGGCTCATGCCCTACCTCTCTCCACCACAGTACTTTTTGGAGTACAGAGCTGCCCCTCGAGGCAGTCAGTGCCCCTCTGCACTGTCCCATAGGATTACCCCAGACAGGGACAGGGGACCTCTCACCATGTGGCTGGTTGAACTTACGCTTTAGCAAAGCCAGTGCCTCCCTAACTGATCTCCACAGATACTTTTTAAGTATTCTACACAGATACTTCATTTACTGTTGTAAATGAAGGTCTGTGGTGGCAGGTATGGTTATAGCCCAGTGTAAGTGTTTCGAGTGATCTCGTGGTATGCTTTCTAACCAAGGGTAGCTGGAATCCATTGTATTGGATGCTGGGATCCCATCCTTGAGGTTGGCTGAGCCCATCTTCATAGGCTGGTGGAAGCCATCTAGCCAAAGCTGTGTTGGATGCTCCCCATCTAGGATGTTCCCTATGAAAAAAAAAACAAATCAAACCAAACCAACCAACTAACCAAACAAACCCAATAGCAATAAAACAAACAAACAAATCCTGAACCTCTGAATATATGTATTATATATTTATATAATATTTATATTCTGAATATAAAACCTGAGTATAACATAAGAGAATCATTAGCCACAGAGCAATATGCAATTGCAATAAGATGCTCATACAGCAATATTTGAAAAGGCATCAAATACTGGTCTTCATGTATGCCAAGATCAGTTTGACACAAAATGGGAATAAATAAAAAAAATTGCTAACGAGTTGTTACTACTTTACTTATGTTTATAATCTAAGTTGGTTACCTTTTGACATATTTGGAATACTCGCCATGAAGGTGATTTCCTGATAGTGTCTTCATTCCCCATAAAGTCAGATATGCTCTTAAGTGCCTTTGTTAACATCTTTAAAAAAGATGTTTGTCTAGAGCAATAGCTAGGAATTTAGGAAACTATAAAGAAGACCTAGAATAAAGGTGAATAAAGCTTAAAAGAAAAATGGACACTAGTTATGGAGAAGTAATTGTTTAGCAAGACCCAAGGAGAAAGTACTGAGGAAAGGGGAGCAATGGCTGAATCCAGTGGCAATTCTTCCTCTGATTGCATTTGCTTTAATTTCATGGGTACAGCTTTGTGAGGGCCTGTGCACAAGCCAAAGTTCTGGTGTGCACGATGCTTTTAAGTTGCTAGAACGAACTGTAGTGCATTTTTGGCTCATGACAACTGGCATTTCTCTGAATGTCACCTGTCTGGGCACACCTTGGAATTACTAAATACCGATTTGTCATCCTGCAGCCTCTACTTGGAAGAGGAAAGGAAAGTAAAAAGGTGTAAACAAAAGTGTAAAAGTAAGAGGGTAGGAAGAGTCAGGTCATACTTAGAGGGCCAGCAGATGATTTCTGGTGACTTCTGTTAGTGTAGTCAACGAATCTGGAGTTTGACCCAATTAATTTTCCCTCTATCATGAATATTTCAAATGCCTTTTTGCTAAGATAATATTTTAAGATTTGGTTTTGTTTGTTTGGTTTTTAATGTGTCTTGTTTAATATTTTTCACAGTTGTTAAATATATACCAACATTAAAATAAATAAATAAATAAATGTTTTGCAAGGCACTCTGTTGACCAAAATTGTAAATTAAGCCACAGAGAACCAGAAATATATTTGGGCAGTTAGCAGAAATACACAGTGCTAAAACATACATTTATATGCCTATCAGGATGCTAAAGAGGAAACGATTATTTTATTAACACCTCATTGATCTGAAGAGGCTCAATTTGCCAAGCTATATGGTAAAGTAATACACTTAATTATCCACAATAATTCACACTTGAAGGTTGAAGTATGCTTTAATAAAGCATACAAATTAGTTACAGTTGATTTGTCTTTATTGAAATTGTATAAAATACTGCACATAGTGTAGTACTATTTGACTCAATTAAAAATAATGAAATGTTAATGTAGCTGCTTAACCAGTATTTTTCTCTTGATTGCTTTTGTATTTAGCAGATCACTGGAATGCTGCTTTACTAAAATGCTTCTCACATACCTTTTGTATTATTTCATTAAACATGTTAATATCTTTGAATCTTACTGGAGTTCAAAAGACAGCTGAAATAATGGGATTTTGCTACCATACAGCTTTATAGAGTAGTCCAATTTGATTACTCTGAATTTTGTTCATGGGAAGCAAAAGTTTTCATTTACTTGTGAAGTACTGAAATTGTACAGTTTGGACATTGTTTGGACTGCCTTAGAAGGAACCTGGAGTTTTAAGCTGCAGTTCACTATCCAGATTTATATCTTTTGAATGTTATTTAAAGTCCTGCCTAGTTTCAGTGAAATCTGCTGTTATCTGTTACTAGAAAATTTGGATAATGACACTGCTGGAATGTCTGATGTCATGTTGATATTGTCCATGGAAGGCCATGTTTATGCTATTCTGCTATGCCTTTGTTCTTGGAAGAGCACACTAAAAGTAATTTCAGTGCTCTAGAATAAATCTTTTATAATTGATTTGATTTGTCCCACTCATGAACTGATTTAGTAAAACATCTGTAAAGCATTTCCTTGTTCACTTCGAAATAGATTTAAGTAGATTTTTCTTGTAAGCAAACAATTAATTTTGGTATGAATTTTGGTTTTAAATTGCACCTATGAATGCAGTATTTACTGAACTACAGCACAGCATCACATTCCTACTGGATGATCAAATGTAAAAATGCAATATAAGTCCCTATATGTTTTCTCCTCAAAAGTGGCAGCTGTAAAGCAAGGAAAAGCACAGACTGGCACTTCATTTAGTGTCTGAAGTCTTTAAAGCTGGCTTACATCACAGAATATGTTATGGGCTTTTTAAGCTGATGTATTTCAGTAGAGATTGAGGTATTTCAAGGGGCTCACAAAGTTTTAGACTAAGTTAAGATCTGACTTGCCAGTTTCAAGTCTTTATTTAGGGGATTTTTTTTGCTGCCTTGCACCTTTTAGAGATGTTTAGAGCAAAGAGTCTAAAATACCACCTAATACGAGTAGAGGGTTTAAACTCTAATGTCATGCAAGCATAAAAATATACAAAGTAGAACACAGTGACTACAGACTAAGCAGACTCAATGGATGATATATCTTACCCAGCTCTAGAAACCAGACTGAAATGCCCATACACATCCTATTACTATCAGTCATTGAAGAGAAACAGGTCTTTTACCTTACCTACAGCAGTGTGTTCTCTCTGTCTCTAGGGAGAAAGACTACGCAGCCATGCCTGCAAATTAAGAGCTCCAGCCATGTGCCTGTGTTCAGCTGCATGAAGCTTGGCCAATGTATTCAAGCCCTGTTGGAGTTGTCAGTGCAAATATTATACTAGCTGCTAGTTCAGATTCCAAGCAACTCTGCAAGTGCCTGGGGGAAATTATCCACATAGTTAGATTTGTAAAATTGAGGCACACCAGGTTGCGTCCTTTCAGCAAAGAGTCTATCAGATATGTTCCTTGCAAATGACTTGTGATGTAGCAAAACAGATCCATCTCATAAAACCAGACTGATTGAATAATAAAACTACAGAATTTTACTGTTCTGCATTCACCACATCGCAGAGCACCTTAACATGTACAAGGCTAATGACCTTCCACTTTTATCTCTGTAGCCCCTCACTTGTAACATTACAGCCTGCCTTTCAATTTACAACCTCAGGTCTGTGTATCCAGAGGCTGCTGAGTATAAATATCACTTACCCTCATACTTAAAAGGGCTCTCATTCTCAGTTTTACACCTTCATTACATTGGAAGATTCTGAAAAAACACTTATATCTATTATGTTGGGCTTTGCTGGAAACAATTGCCACATAGATTAGGCAACAAGTAGATACAGTAGAAAAAGGTAGTGATTCAGATAGCCTCTAAACATATATTTATATAAACTAATATATAAAATCACACTAATATCACACAGAATTTTTAGATGCATGCTTGCTATCTGTTAGGGTTGTGGGAAAATATAAAAATGAGAATCTATGTGATTTTCCTATTGCTCCTCATGAAGTAATTATATTTTCCTGTTTAATATAATTTTATCCAATTCAATAAAAAAAAATGCTGGGTTAAAATTAAGATCGCTTCATTTATATAGAAAAAGACATCTACTGAATCAGTCCCCCCTCAGTGTAAAGTTCCTCACACAGTCTTAGAAGCCTTCAGAGGGAAAGCCTGTCTACAAAAATTAGTGTACCAAAGTTTAAATGATGAGTTCTTCCTCTGGGAACTTTCAGAGGCACCTCATTTAGAGACATGTTGATGTCAAGTTAGGCCACTTTGGTTCCACCAATTTCTAGTAAAAGTAAACACAGCTTCTTGAGTTTAAAGAAGAAGAAAGAAGGATTCTTCAGGGCACAATTCTTATCATACATACCTGTTATTGCAGGCACCAGTGATGAGTCGATATTTATTAGCTAAGCAATTGTTTGGACATTTTGGTGGTAACATATAAGGCAGACATCCAGAAATATTAGCAATCCTAGTGAGCAGATCAGCTGATAAAAGATCTGAAAGGAAGAACCCAGACAAGCAATTTGCTCTATCAGATATAGCTGCTACAGTAGAAAGGGCATTACTGTCTGCTGCAACTACAGCGTTCTCTCTCTTTCTCCTGGAAAAGAGCCCTTAGTGAGAAGTGCTTCAGGGGACTGCCTCAAGTACTTAGAGGAAGAGCTTGTTTTGTTATCTAATGCATAGAGAATAAGAAAGCAGTCCAGCAATAGCTGAGAACTGAGGTTGACTTGCTCTTTTCTCTTTGCCTTTGACCTGCTTTCTTCTTTCCCCGTATTGCAGTCCTTCACTTGGCTGGTCCCTGTGCTTACAACAAAGGTGTAAAAAATGCCATTCAGAAACAAAAGCACATACCAAGGGCAAAAAATGTGGAACCAGAAAGACACTGTAGCTGCCTATAGAATTCAGTATTGAGTGAAAGAGGAACATAATTATAAGCTGGAATTTGGAAGCTAGGTAAAATTAGGTACCAGTGTACTAGTAGACAGCATGTTATCAATATATTTGTAATACGATCCAAGATGGGTCTCCCAGTGAGCATCTGATGATGAGGGACCAAGATCCACAGTTGTGAAAGCTCCAGAGAGCCGGCACCCTCTCTCATCCCATGCATTTAAACACTTTTGGCCAATGGGAGGTGGATATACACATGAAACAGGAGCAAACTGGTGTAGTGGAAAGTGTTCCTGCCCATGGCAGAGGGGTTGGAACTGGGTGGTCTTTAAGGTTCCTTCAAACCCAAACTACTCTATGATTCTATGAATATTCTTCCTGAACTCATAGAACCCTTGACATTCAAACTGACTGTAATCATCATGTGCTGAAAGAATATGGTAGAGGTAACATATAATTTTTGCCTTTGTCTACCCACTGGCTAATGCAAGTCACCAAACCTATTTATTCTGTCCATTCAACTCTGAACTAAGTTTCTATAGTTCATTAAACAAATAAAAACATTAAAACAGAAAAGAAAAAAAAATCAATAGCCGAGTGAGCTCAACAAAGTGTTCTCTGAGCAGTTAGAACCTGTGCAAGGTAGGGGTGAGAACAGAGAGAGAAAGAGGCTGTTAGATTGCCTACATAAACTTGTCATTATGTACTAGTTGCTCGTTCCAAATTTGTGGATGCAGCTGTACTTTCATGTTAGTTCAGGTTCAAAATTATACTCAGAGCTCAGCTCCCCATTATCTGGGCTGCCTAGGTATTGACTTACATGTTTTCTTTAAAGTCAATTTAGTTCTTTAATTCAATTAAAACTATTCTTTTGTGCCCCATAGACTGTACAATGTCTATTTTTGTTCCATTAACACTGTTCCAGCAATGAAAATTAACAAGCGTTTCATGCACTTCTGTAGTTAAGTAATGTAATTTCTTTTGAAATTGTACAGCACAAGAATAATTGTATCTGTGTCTGTGTGTGTGTGTATAAATATATGCACACATATACTCATTTGCTATAGATATATTTTTAGTTCTATAAATGTCCCATTAGTTTAGTAATTCAGATGTTTCTGCATGTAAATAAAATAATAAAATAACTGTGGAGCTTTATGTTTGTCTACAGAACTGTAATGCTTCCATATCTTGAAAAAAAATGTTATAATACTAGGGCAAAGCATTTTGTGCAAGTGAAAGAATTAAACTGTGAGGGGAAAAAAGTCAATATTTCAAAACTTTTAAGCCTTCCAGACACCAAATAGACATCTTGAAATTTAATTAGCAGCAAGAATTTTACTTTACTTAGACAATTATACAACTCTGAACTTTCTGGCCTCTCTCTCTTTCCCTATCTAACGTAAAAAAACCAGTCAAAGTGGAAATAAAAGTCTAACAGCAATGCATTATAAAATTAGTTTTGGAAATAAGAGCATATTTTCTTAAAAGAGGGATATGCATAAGGCAATCAGTATTGAGGGGAAGTGTGTTTGAAAATGCCAGTGCCATAGGGTGATAGAAGATCAAACACTAAACCCAAACTACTCTGGAAGATTTCATTGTAAACAAGAAGCTTGTAACACTGAGGATATGCAAGCTGATTTACAGGTAATATAAGTATAGAGTCTTGAGTTCACAGGATGCCAATAGCTTGGTGCTGCTCTCCTCAGCTATAAGAACACAGCCCACACTCCAACAAAGATGTAAACCAGTGACTATGTGAGGTGTTTTTAAAAACAAAAGAAAGTGCTTCCTGGCCCCAGGGTGACAACAGGTTATGTATTCCTGCTAAAGGTAAAATAAAAGTGTAGTTAACCCAACTTTAATCTAAAACACAGCATTCAAGAAATCAACAGGGGGCTTGCCAATGTCAATATACTATATTTACCAGTTGGATGCAATGAACGTTTGTGCTTCTGGCAAACTTTTTGTTTCAGCACCTGAATTGACATTTCCATTCGTTCAGCTGCTTGGGAAATATCTTGACTCTCTTGTTCAGGAAATTTTGAGAAAGCCAGGAGCAAGGTAGGGGTTGCTTTTCCACTTCCTTGGATCTTTCTGTAATTAAGATATAATATGGAAGGTTTTGCAATGTATAACTTTCTAGAACTTTTTCATAGTTAATTAGTTTCCCACATTTTCTGCTGATTCTATCCCCTGCCCTTATTCAATGTATGCATGTTAGTCCCTTCTAGTTCTTACCCACACTCCTAAAGATGAACACAGTGTAAGTTGCAAACTGCCTCAATGTTTAATAATGCAGAAAAAGCCTTCTAAAGATAGCAGAATGACCCATGATAGCATCCTTATTAGGAACAGGAAATCAAGTCATGAAGTGCATTTCATACATGTTTAAAGACCTAGTGTGGACCATGGTGTTTGGACAGAAGGTTTTTTATGCTTGTCAGACTCTCAGTTTCTGAGTCTCATTACAGATTATAATTTATGAAAAAAACCCAAGTCCACCAAGCCCTCAAACAAATTCTCCAAACTATGAGCCACACTTTAATCTTCAGCTGTTTTGTGTCTGAGACTTCTTTCTATCTTATAATAATATAGTTATAAAATACTTTGTTTAGAGATTTCTAGCCTGACAATGCCTTAGATACATGAAGGGAGGATGAAGCCAAGGACTTTTCAGCAGTGCCCAGTGACAGGACCAGAGTTGATGGGCACAAATTGAAGCACAGAATGTAGTGTCAGAACATCAGGAAACACTTTTTTCTGGGAGGGAGACTCAGCACTGGCATAGGTTGCCCAGAAAAGTTGTGGAGTCTCTCCTGGGAGATATTTAGAAGCTGTGTGGATACAGTCCTGGACAACTGGCTCTAGGTAGCCCTGCCTGAGCAGAGGGTTTGGTCCTTCAGAGATCCTTTTCAACCTCACCCTACTGCAAATCTGCAATTTTTATAAAAGCTTTTAAAGAAACCCAACAATAGGACTACCGAGTACCAATGCTCTTTAGAGCCTATATACACACATACACAGTATTTCAGAAGAAAGCTGAAGAGTCTGGTGTTTTATCTTGGAGAAGTAAGTGGTCTCAATTTTATTCCTAGTAAAATTTGAATTCCTAATTGAAGCAATTATCATTAAGCATTTATCTTTACCATCTTTTAGCATTTACCATCTGTAAGATATTGACCAAATAATTGCCCTAATATTCTGTGAGATAAATAAACATCAGTATCTCCATTTAGTGCACGAGGCAGCTCAGCCACTGAGGAGTGAAGACTTTTTTTTTAAAGTTAAATGCCTCAGGAATGTCAGCGATTTACTAACTACTAACACTACAAAATAAAAGTCACCTCGGTCTCTTCATACAGAGCAGCCACAGTTCTTGTCAGTTTCTGTCCTTATAAACAGTCATCTCTTACAGAGCTTTGCAAATGTGACTAATTTTCAAATCACAGGGATAAGTCTTTTAGGAAAATCTAAGCAGAAGTGTGATAATTGGACCCTTTACAGCTTAGCTGATGTATTCTAAATTCTGGAGAGAAATTAATTCTTTACAATGTAGAAATCCAATCAAAGCTACACAGAAAGTGATTGAAAGAGATCACTCTCATAGCATAACTCTGGCACAAAGGAGCTTTTCCTAAGTTGTTACCTACGCAGAGTTCAAGATTAATGTTTTATTTCCTTTCCCTTATCATTTCATTACACCTGTTTTAAATGGAAGGAGAAATATGAAATTCACTGTAACAGTCCAATTTGAGGCAAGAGGGTTTGGACATTTATGCCATAGGAGCTGTTTTCATCTCACTCTGCACTGGAAAACACAAAATCTATTATCAAAAATATGAAGTGTCCATAAAATCGTGTTTTTTGAGTCATATGTTAATGGCATGTGGTGTGATATTTAGATCAGAAACACATTCCTATTTATTTTCCTGTTTCTTTTACTTTTTTTCACATTTTTAAAGAACAACTTCTATGATGATAATGCACAAGGTTTTATTGGATCAGATGATCCATGACTTAATAATAGAATCATAGAATGGTTTGGGTTGGAAGGACCTTAAAAATCATCTAGTTTTAAACCCCCTGCCATGGGCAGGGACACCTCCCACTAGATGAGGTTGTTCAAAGGTAGTGGGTGCTGTGAATCTATGACTATAGGTTTTCTCAAAGAAATAGAAAGATGACATCAAACTCCTGTTATTAAAGCTTTCTGTGAAATAAATTATTCACTTTTTTTTTACCTTTTCATTTCATAATGTGCAGCATAATCCACCAGACTAGAGCCCTTCTGGATAGCCTTAGTAATGCAGTTATCTTCAGTTTCTTCTCAACGGGGAAGAAAATGAAAAGAAACATGCATATAATAATCAATACCATATTTATTAAAATATTTACAGTTATAAAATATAAAAGCTTCTAATGTTAAGGTGCAATTTTTCCACTTTAAAATCATTTCCTTATTTAAGTGTTCCTGAAATTAATGTTGTGACTTCTGACTTTTCTGAAAGGTAAGGCAGGGGTAGTCAAATCAATTCTTCCATAATTTATAATGCTTGAAGACTCAGAGTTCCTTCCTGTTTCTTTAAGTATAAATGCAGTTATGGACATGTTACATAGGGCCAAACATCAAAGGTCCAGCTGAAATGTGTTCTCTGTATGCAATTATTCTCATTAGGATTCATATGTATTTTTCATTAATTTGTACTTGGACTGATTGGACAAATCTGAGCCTCCCTCACAGGTAATATGGGCTGGTCTGAGACACATGAAGAATTCAAGTTCATATTCAGGCATAATTAATTAACTTTAAGACCTTCTGGAACTGGACCAATGCATGAAAGTCCTATTCTCATTTCTTCACCTATGTTTGATGGAAAGATATCTGTGAACCTAATAATATTTCAGCTGTGCTATTTTGTATACTGCTGTCGTGAAACTTGGCTTATTTTTCTTTTGTAGGTGTAGCTTTATATTAAAAGAATCAGTCATGTTTAAAGTCCAGTGGCTTAATTTCCATCTGTATCTTGTAAGATGGCCCATTTTTTCTTAGAAAACAAGTAATAAAAATAATAACAATAATTTATGTACAATTGCTCATCTTTTATGGACAGTGCAATTTCAGGGGGACACTTCTTATCTGTAGTCCATACTGTACTATTTCTGTTATTTGTTTTTTTTTTTAATAGGGAACTCAGCTCAAGGGAATATAGTGTGTGATGAGAAGTTATCTTTGCTAGGGAGAATTATACTCCACTCTAGTAGAGATTTCATCATCTAATTATAGCAGTAGTTATTTCTCTTTTTCACTTATACATGATAAAATATTCAGATGATTCATTTGATATTATCATTCAGATTTCTGCTAGATCTGAAAATGTTTTTGAGTCTATGTTATAAAACAAGTCTGATCTTTATAGGCCATACAACAAATAATTATTTTATAATTTAATGTGGCATGGTTTTTAATTAGTTTTAGGGGTTTTACCTTTGAGAGATATAATATGTTTAATGTATTGCTTATTATGTGATACTGATTCAGACTCTGATCTAAAAGAGAAGATCCACTTGCTATTTTTCAATGTCATTGTCTCTGTTCATTTTCTACTGAGGAATTTGGTTTTGGTACCAATAAAGTGTTTTCAAAAATGTGGTTCTTACAGTAACAAACATTATTTTGCACTGTTTTCATCAGGACACTTACTCTAAAAAGAATCACATGCAGTCCATCTATTCTATTTATTTACAGTCCATGTATTTTCACGTATACTGAGGCCTTCCAGTACCTTAGGGGGCATATAAAGAGGAGGGAAGGCAGTTCTTATATGGGCAGATAGTGACAGGACAAGAGACAATTATTTTAAACTGACTTAGGGCAGGTTTAGGTTAGATGTTTGGAAGAAATCCTTTACTTAAAGGGATTTAGGAGAATGTAAAGTTTGAAAATCCTATCTCTGCCCTAATTTTATGTAAAATCAGTCTCTGCATATTTCTTTTAAAATTCAGTCTGGTATCTGCCTACATTTCTTGTTTAGTAGATCTAACTGATTTAGATTGACCAGATGCAAATAAAGCAGCTCTGATGTTAAAAATGACAAGATTACATTGTTTGAATATAGGGACTACTGCAATCTGAGATGCTCTAAAATCCACAGGGTGCCAGCAGCAAACAGACACACAGGAGACATTGCATCCCTGAAAGCCAGCAGGAGCATGCCGGGTGGGACTTCCTATGGCACGAGCCTCTAGCCCAGTTAGTAAAGGTAATGATTAGCAGATGGGGAAAGAAATCTATCAGTCATTCTTGTAAACATGTCATCTGACATCTGAACATCACTAAGAAAGTAAAATCATCCCTAATCAAAGACTAAGTGATTGAGATACTTTGCCATACAAAGTTTTACTCTGCAGGTTTATGAAGCTCCATTTTATAAGAAAACACCCATGGAATAATTTTCACAGAAGCCATAGAGTGTATTTTGCACACAAAAAGAGATTATACTGCCATTGCTAAACTGTCTGCAGTGCCAGTGTATTTTCAACAGTCAACAAAAGAAAACAACATATCTTTTTACTGTTACTTACCAAAGATGATATCTTTGCCTATCTGAAGGAAAGAAAAGAAAACAGCTGTGAAGGCTATAGCTGCTGAAAATCCCAAAATAATGAAAAGTTTCATCTACAAGGAAGAAGAGATAATTGTTGAAAAAATATAAATCTTCATCTTCTAATTATAGGCTGCATTATAAATAATTTCCTGTATAAGGCAAATTTTACTTTAAAATTAGCCACACATTTGACTATGTTTCAAAGTAACTCACCTTCTCTTTTTCCCTTCCTTGCTTATTACTTTTCTTTTATATTTTGAGAAGCTTCCAGCACAAGGAGACACATCATTTTATTTTATAACAATATGTTCTCACAATATCAGCAACACTTAAACTACATATTAGAAATTCATCAATATTTTACCACCATTTGCATGATTTCATTGTAAATTAGTGATTGCACATATAATCATGAAATGGCCAAATTAGTAATAACATCAATCAGATCGCTCTGTGTTTCTACACAGACATAATTGTATCAAAGCAACACAACAAATATGCTCTCTTGGCTAAAGTGAGCTGCATTCTCCATTACAGTGCACTGGTTCTCTGGCAGTTATTACAGCAGTGGAAATATATAAACTATCCAAGAGGTAATATTTTTCACATGCACTATGTTGATTGGAGATTGAATGATTTAAAATATTTTTAGCTCTATATCCTATTGACATTAAAAAAAGAGTAAGAAATCAAGTCTGAAAATTCAGGGAAATGGTATTGCCCATAGAAACTCAATATGAAATCACGCCTTCCTTTTACATTTCATAGATTAATATGATTAATTTCTTCTAGAAAATAGCAAGCAAAAGTTTTATTGTCTGACCTTTTGTCTGCTGAGGAGATTATCTTCACCAGTTCTGTACTTCATGGATGGCAGTAACTGTTTTGAAATATGAAAGCCAAGTAATTTCAAGGGACTCACTTATGCTATCAGCTTCATGCACTAGTACTCACACAAGCTTTAACAGTGCAAATGATTTCAAAATCTTTTTGGCCACCGTATGTTCCCACAAAGCAGAAACTGATGTTAATACTTGACTTGTTTACTTTTTCCTGCAAGGAGCCAAAAGCAACCTATGCAGCCTGTTCTTATATCAGAGTTATATTTCTGAAAATGAGGAGAAGAAATGCTCTCACTAGATATATATATAGTCATGCTATGCAGTAAAATAAACTCTGTGTATATTTTTCACTAGTTCTATTTGTCAATGTATTTGAAAACAAAAGCAATTTTGTATCCTATTTTATGCATTCTGTAATTGGTATTTTACCAAGATAACCATGTTACATTCAGATGATAAACCCCAGGTTGTCCATCAACTTCCTTCCAGCACTTTATTTTGTTTCGTTCTTTAGGGCAATTTATTTCACACTTCTGAGCCTAGTTACTTTGCTTTAGTTACAGTTTTCAACCCTATTTCTTCTGCTAAAGCCAGTAGTTTGACCTATAGAATCTAACTGGCTGGGTTTTTTTGTATTTCTTATACAGGCAGAGAGATCAAAATCAGATCTGGAATCAGGATTGAAGATTCCCGCATTTAATCTTTGCTGGTATCAATAGGGAGATCACAAGGTGGAGCCAAAGATCAGTGTTTTGATCTCTGCCATAAGTGGTATGTTAAGTAGGAGCTGGATAGCAGGGAGCATCTGTTTGTGGATGTGGTATATGATGGTGAAAGAAAACCTAGGAGCATGTGAACTGACTGGAGGAGAAACTCCAGGTTGTTCTTACAGCAGGAATATAATCCATGACCTGTTCACTGCAAAGATGAGTGGACATGGTTGAGAAGAAAGCACAAAGCAAAGGGAAACAGACCTCTATTGGAAAAGTAGGTTTATGCTCCTTGGCTGGGGGATTTAAGGTTACAGACACAAAGTCAAATTTGCAATATCTCTTTAAGCACATTCCAAATTGTAAATCTTTTAAGATTATGTTTCCTTACATAAGAAAACATAAAGTAGAATGACATCTCCCAAGACAGCAAAGCATTGAGAACACCTAATAGAATAAGAAGCTCTCATCTATGTTCTTTCATATACTTCACAAGTACCACAGGTTTAATTTCTGAGAGATAAGAGGCTTTCTGAAAGTGAAAAACAGGTTTGATTTTCTTTGTAGTTTTAGAGTAAAAAAACAAAGCTTCCCCATTAGGTTCAAAAAGAGCATACCTACATCAAGGTTTGTTTAAATAAGGATCTCAACCTTTGCTTGCTGGTTGCAGTTGAAATATTTGTCAACAGCAGGTTTTAAATGGTTACATGCAGTAAATTGGACTGTAATGAAAAAAATTGAATGGCAATATTTTTTGTGGGTTTTTCTGGTTTTAAGAGTATAAATGATTAACTCCTCACTGACCCAGGAATATAGTTTTAGTTAAAATATGTGGGAAAGTTAAACTACACTGGACTGACACAGACAGACACATTTGTATTCCTGTTCTTACTGGAGCTCATTCAGAATCCTGTTATTGAAATCTGCTGAAAGACAATTAAGAGGGCAAAGTTCAGTGGCTTGGAAACAGCCTTAGTTTTCTTAATCCAAGACTGACCAAGATCCCTCTTGGACAAGGAATCGAAAGAGGAAAGCTGACAGTCCACAATGGGCTGGCCTACTTCTCTCTATTCTACCACATCCCCTCCTCTCTCCACTCCC
>JAOXXN010000446.1:98859692-98872514 GCA_026770055.1 Myrmophylax atrothorax | reverse complement strand
TCCTGACACCATTTGCCTGGGAGGAATCTTCGTCCGTCTTCAATTATTGGCTGCCTTGCTGTCATAGGTATACAACAAATTCTGAAAAGACATGAAAAAGCTTCTGCTGCTGATGTAACATGAATCAGCTTGATGACATTCACCATTGACAGATAATAGCAAAAAGCCCATTGCCTCCAGCCTGACTGGAGACCTCATTCTGTCCACAGGATTTCCTTGCCTCACCTTACCATTTTCAAGATTATACTCTTGTGCCTTACAAAATCTTCCAAGAAAGCATTACTTTACTCTCATTGCTGTTTCATAAACCTCAGCATTTCTTCATGCTTAAACATTTGTTGACACAAAAATTTTGTATCTGGGTAGCTTCTTTATATTAAAAAACCCACAAACCCAAAACCGGACAAGAATGGCCTAGAAGAGACTGAAAGTATTAATAAACATGCTTAAGTTGAATTTTTTAATTTTAATACTTTTTTACAGATTTCTAGTGTAATTTTAAACTTCTGCATGATTGTAAAGGTTTCCTCATTCCAGTGTTAATAAAAATACTTCTATTAAAATAAGCATGTCTGAGTTACAGAGATGAGATTTTATAAAGGATTTTGCAAGGGCTGGGAGTGAATTAACTAGTGCAGATTAGTATTATAATCATCTCCACAATGATGCAGATGTATCATCATATTTCTGAATAAATAATTTTGCTCATTGGTGTTCTAAGATCATATTATTTGGCATTTAAAGAGACTTCAGTGATTGATATTCAATTAGAATGACATTTACATATCCTTACATTTTATTCAGTAATTATAAAATGGTATTAAGCACCAGTCATAACTTATTATCCATTATTTTCCAATTAAAAATGTTATGCTAGCTGAGCTCTGACTCAGCAAAGCAATTTTTAAAATGTATTAAATTAGATTTCCCCAATGGGTAAGCATCTAATTGCTCAGCCACAAATGGTGAATATTAAAATGAACTCTGCACAAATAATTAGCCTGGAGTACTTTACAAATATTCAGTATTGGCAAATAATGGAACTGGTTTGGAAATCATTCACAAATACTAGAGACAAACAGAATATGCTGCAGTTTCACTGTGATAAACATTACAAATAGATTTGTGTTTTTTACTTACAAAACACACTCAAGAGTGTTTTCTTTACAATAGAATTAGTTTGCATTTTGCCTTATAAATTTAGAAGCCTCCTTATGGTATTTCCTCATATTAACCTTATGTTATTAATCCCATGAATATATGTTTGGAATGTTGTTTTGCAGAGACAACTCATCCCTTTTTACATATAAAAAACCACAGTTCATTAGAACATGTTATTTGTTCAGTACAAACAGCACCTACTTCATATATTATAAAACAGGCATCATCATCTGGTCTTTTTCCTTTTTTTATAGTTAACTACCAATTAATATAGAGACAAGGCACTAACGACAGTGCATGCATGCATTTAGCATATTTAAATTAGTGATGGCATCAAAACCTTTAAAAGTTAATGGCAAAGCCCTCTTGAACTATTCGACATTTACTTATCTTTTAATGTAGGATATTAAATAATTAGAGGTTAGCCATATGCATACCAAAAATAAGAGACTGAAAATCCCAAACAGAACAACTAAATATACCCCAAACTGACCACTTTTTCCTCTGAAAGGAAAAGACTTTTCCACAAAGTCCATGATCTCATAAAGTGTTATGAAAGTGAAATGTATACAGATAAGGAGAATGGAATTTTAATGGACTAAACATATATGAAGCCATTTCTTTGTCATTCTCTATTAAACTGAAGAGGAATATAATGATTGAGTCTAATTGTAAGAGTTTTCTCTAGAAATCAATTACTGGTCAACATTTCAATTCTATTAACAGAAGACTCTAGGGTTGCCAATTGGAAAAGATAAAATTTTAGCATCCTCCAAATATCACTGATGCTTGTTTCTTTTTATATTTGAGACAAAATCTTTCCTCATATTACATTTAACATTTTTTTCAGTCTTTCTGTCAGTGTCAGTATATGTAAAAAAAAGGAACATTGTAGGACTTGTCAGAGGAACTTAAATGACTGAAAGAGAGAAGGACTTAAACTATGTGCTCTTTCAGTCTGCATTAGAAATAAAATATGCATATCAGCATTTAAAATATAGTGACAGTGAGGGGGAAAAATTATACCAACAGCAGAGGGTTTAGAATACAGGCCCTTGCATTAAGAATTTATAC
Organism: Myrmophylax atrothorax; assembly: GCA_026770055.1. Taxonomy (NCBI): domain Eukaryota; kingdom Metazoa; phylum Chordata; class Aves; order Passeriformes; family Thamnophilidae; genus Myrmophylax; species Myrmophylax atrothorax. The sequence continues at coordinate 98,870,279 of JAOXXN010000446.1, read as the reverse complement.
AGCAGTTTTTTACAAGCTATTAAGTGCATTTACAAAAACATAGAATATGGTAAAAGCCTTAATATGGAACCTGCTATGTCAGGAAAAGCATTTTTGAACATTCAGATTTTAGCATAAACCCCCATCTAAGTAGGAGGTGGAGATGAAGATAAGAGCAGCTAGAGTTATTATGGTTTTACTGAGAAATATATCTCAGTTCCCATACAAAGAGTGTACTAGGAAGCCAAATTAAAACTCTTAATTCTGAACACAGCCTGCAAAATCTTCTGCAACAGTTTTTTTTGCATGGAATTACTTGTGCTAAACAGAAATTCTTTGAAAACTCTTTAAAACTGCAAAATAGTTGAATTAAAATGCATATGCTTTGGCTTTCTCATATCAAAAAATGCTGCTATTTTAGGATAAAATATTTTGTAATTACATATCACCTTTTTTTTTAAGCAAAACATTCAGAAGACATTTATAAAGTACGTTGAAAGCATTCTTACTCCAAATACACATTACATATGAGGAAATGAAATGACAATGAAATATGACATTCATCAAAAGCAAATGTTTTCAAAAATTTCATCCAGAACACACTTCCGAAGTCCACATATATTCCTGTTCCAGACAACTGTAAAAAAGGGATCAGTGAAATAATGTCTTTGAGAGTTATCAAATTAATAACATCTTCACTTAAAAGATGTGGCAGATCCTCTCATTTGCCCATATCTTTAAGGAATTTGTCGTGCCACAATTAAAAGCTTACAGAACTGTGATAATTGTGTATAGATACAAATAAAACGACTTTATTGAAACAAAGCAGATCTGATTAATTATCTTGTACATTCCTTCAATATCTGCTGTTGCTGCAGTCAAAGGAACTGCATCTTAAAGCCCTAAAATGTCTCATTTTTACATAATTTGCTTGATATAGCATTCTTTTATAAAAGATGGTGCTGTAATCTGATGCTTTCAAGAAGACATTATAGTTGTGGGGTTTTTTAAATATCGATGCACATTTGTGGTTCAGCATATATGTATACAAGAGACCCTGGCACTAAAAGTAAGATTTTTCAAAGGACTCAAATAATGGCTCATTATATTTTCATTGTATTTATTAAAGGGAGCTTCCATTTATTTCAATACAAGTGGGGATAGCTCAGTGCTTTAGAAAATAATACCTATTCTTAATACATCTGTGTTTTAAATGCTGGCTTTCTCAGGATATTGCTATGCTTGAAACTTTTGCCTTTAGGTCATCTTCTGAAATAACTATCTGATCTAATCTATTTTTAACTTTTAATTTGTAATGCTCATGACACTATAGCAGCTAACTGCCAAAATGGTTTGCTTAGTCGAGCTCTCATTGGACAGACTGCCTTTTCAGGAATGTTCAGCATCACTGGGATTAGGCTTTAAACCACCATTCCAGATAGACCAGGGCTACATGCACATGTGGGCTGAAGCAAATTTTCCTCCATAGGAATTGTGTTCCTATAGGAAGACTGAAGTCAACTTGTAGGTTCAGCTATTCCTTGTCAAGATGAGTGGATATTGCAGTTGTGGATGCCTACCCTTGGCCATGGCATTCTCTTGTGTAATCTGAACCTATGGCTAATGTAAACCTAACAGAAGAAAGAAGACTAGCTACCTCCTCTTCTAAACTGGCTTAACTGACTGCAGGAGAAGGTAGTGAGATAAATGGAGGGAGGAGAACAAAATCTAAGATCAGCAGCTAAGTAATGGTTATCTTGTAGGAGGAAAAATGTAAAGTGTGTGTTCTTTAGCCTTGACATATCAGGAAGAGATTGTGCTTCCTTGTCTCTGTATCAGAGCAATGGCTTCATAATTTTGTAGCAACTCCTTTTTCTTTTTCTTTTTTTTTTTTTTTCCCCCAGAGAAAAGCAAGATTCGGCAATGATTTGAATGGTAATAGTTTCCTACCTGTAGATTTTTCCAAGTATATTTTCACATACCTGAGGCAGATTGTCAGTGTCTATCACAGTAATTGGGCTGGAACAATTTGTTTTACTAGAACCAGTGGAACTCTACTGGTTTACTATGGCAAAGACAATTAGTTTGTTTTGATACAGTTTGCTATTACATTACAAATTTTTTTTCTTCTCTGATGATCTATAAATTCTGGAATTTCACAGTTGAAAAGGGATTTTAATCAAAAATACCAAAAAGAGACATTTCTGAGTGCAAAATTCAGTTCTGAATGAATGATGCTTTGACAGGATATTGTTTTTCTGTCTGATTCTTATAAAGGTGGAGAGTAATAGGGAATGACAACTTTTAAAAACATAAAATTAAATATAAAAAATCTAGATATTACTCTATAGGTAGTATTACTATATAAATTTGAAATTCCATGGCAGTAAATTCTTCACAGATTTTAAAGCATCATAGAATGCTTTTGGTTCCAACCCCCCTGCCATGGGCAGGGACACCTCCCCCTAGACCAGGTTGTTCAGGGCCCCATCCAATCTGGCCTTGAGCACCTTCAGGAATGGGGAATCAGCAACTTCTCTGTGCAACCTGTTCCAGTGCCTCATTAACCTCACAGCATAGGATTTATTCCCAATATGTAATCTAAACCTGCACTCTTCAATTTAAAGCCATTCCCCCTTGTTCTATTTCCATCACTATGTGCCCTTGAAAAAGTCCCTCTCCAGCTCCCTTGTAGTTTCTGCCTCACTGAAGTCTACATGATCCTTGAAAAATAATAATGAAACTAGATTCCCATGACATAGTTGTTATCTAATTATTTGGATATATAAATAAATATAAATATTACATTACATATAATTATTTACATTTATTCTTTCAATAGAAATAATTTTTAATTTTAAGAATCTATTACTATTTTTAGAAATAATGGTCAACATTTCATGTTAATAATGTTTAAAGTAGAGAATATAGAAATGAGTTTGATTTCAATAGCCTTGTAAATGAGAAATGCTCTTTAAAAAATTGCAATAAGTGCATTGCTTGATATTCATCTGTTACTTGAATTGTTAAATTATAAATTATTATTGCAAATGTATTTACAATTAGTCTCTACAGCTCTCAGCATCTTTTTTTTTTTTGTGTTGGTGAATGGTGGGTTTTTTTGCATCACTGTGAAAATGAATTAGAATCTATCAGCATTTCTAAAAATGACCAGTTAAATTGGAATTGTGATAAGTTTTCTGTACATAATGAAAACAATCTAGACCTTAATTGTGTAATTAAATTGAGTGCTTCTTTTAACAAACTGGTATCTTTTAACATTGTTATAAATTCAACAAAATCTAAATGCTATTTAACATGTCACCTGAATGAAATGAGGATATTCTCTTTGTTTATATGTTTGTCTCAGAAACTAGTTCTGTAATTAGCATGGCATTTCCATTCTTAAAGGGACTCATATATCATTCTGTTTCATATGTGCTTTGTAACCACCACAGAATAAAAAAATAGCATTACCAACTGTATTTAATACTTTAGCATTTTAAATATATCATTTGCAGCTCACAAGGCTTGCACTATGACCAACCAATCCTGTTTTACTTATCTTCTCAGTAAACTATGAAGAATTAATAGATTCATAAACTAGAAATGACAATTATTTCTTATTCAGAAAGCCCAACGTCTGTTGGATTTTGTTTATTTAAGTGCGCTTCTTTTGATCAGTCTGAGGATGACTTAGACTACTATTTTTAAAGAACCATTTAATTCCCAAAGATGCCTAGAAACAATGAGGGTGTTTGTTGTATGACGGTTGCTGAGACAGCTGAAGTGTTCTGAGCATCTCATAAATCACGTAGTCAGAAGAGTTAGGTAAGCTGTTACAGAAAGAGAAGTGAAAAGACAAGTAATCTCTCACCGAGTCCCAGTGGAGATATGGTCTCTAAGATCTATTCTGACAACATCTAACTCAACTTGTAGTAAGATCAATTCAAAATGCCACTGAAGAATGACTCAAAAACACATTTTGTGTAATGTTCTCGGAATGAGACCCAGGAACTGAACTTATTTTAGGCTGCCTGGATCTGAATATCACAAACTCTTCAATTTTCTCTAAATCCAAAATCTTCCATTGAACTTGTACCTTTCATGGTAAAAAAAAAATAGTTTCAGATGAGGCTAATTCCACACTTTGATGCAGTTTGGTCACCATACAGAGGGAAGGCAAGGAATACGCATTCCTGATGAGCACATATCTTAGTGGCTTGTTCAACACTCAACTTTAAGCAATTATAAAGGTACATTGCTAGAATATGCATGGATTTTCTGTTGCAAAAAAAAATTTAGGAGTAATTTGTAAAGGATTTTCCTATCTGGCTACTGATTTTGAAATCTTGGGGAATTTTTGTTATCTCCGGTAGACAAAAAATAAACACCCAAATACATAAACTAATTTTGTGTCTTTCTGGAGCTGCTTGAGATATGGGAGCTATTTATCAATTTAATGTGGTGCCAGTGCAGGGTTTTAAAATGTCAGTGCACATTTGTGCAGTTCTTTCATTTTGATCCTTCATCATTATGTGGTTTTACACACCACAGAAGCAAGTAGGTGATTTAAAATATAAACATTAGATTTCATGTTATAAGCCAATTATTGCCTATGATTATACGCATACAGTCACTATTACACTGATATTTTATATAATATAGTCAACTAAATGAGAAAACATACTGGTTTCCTTGAAATGTTACTGAAAGCAGTTGGAAAGAATCTATTCCATTCTGTATGCTTTGAATTAGTTCTAGTGAACCCTTTCAGAAAATTTTTAACAGAAATATGCATCTAAAATTAAGTAACTGTCCAGAACAAACAGCAAGCAGTTGTTGGAATGAGGAGGTTGCATAGACTATTTCCTAAGCTGCAAAGGAAGGATGAGAGGGAAGCATTACATGGACAAGTTTTATAAAGAAAACCTTTAAACCATAAATCTTTACTAGAAATACAAGGGGTGAAAATCAAACCGTGTCAACAGTATAGACTCTGAAAAGATTCATACAATAAACAATGGAAGTTTCATGGAAAGCAACTTCATCTTTCTCAGATGAAAATATTATGAATAGGTTAGAAATGAATTAAAACTGATGAACTGGCAAAATCTATGACAAGATATCACAAGGAAATTAAAAAGATGACTAGAAGAGTGGGAATGAAATAGTAGCCAGGACCAAACACTTAATCAGAGGGAGTCCATCAAGCAAAAGGGGAAAGAAAAACAAAGATCAGGAAAAGTCAATCTTCAAATAATGATGTGAGTTGTTTGTTTGTTTGTTTGTTTGTTCTTAAACATCAATAACATGGTTATAGATTCCTCAGGTACTTCATATAGATCAGCCCAAAGAACGTATAGTGTAATAGAGGGAAATGTTGCAGTCTGGAGCAGAAAGATGGTGAACTAAGCATACTGCAAGGTATGTCACTCTCATGTCTGTCATTTTTAAGTGTGGAAGGCTCTCAGGCTCACAGATAAAAACCAGAGATTGGCTGGACTGACTAAAATGTAAAAGAAAAATAATTATTGCTTACAAACCAAACCAAAACAAAACCATTAATCATCCTCATGTGTTATTTAATTTAATAGGAATTTTAATCATAGGTGTTTTAGCAGCATAATATTTGTAGAAATAAAATTGAAAGATTCATATGGGAATCCTGTAGAAACAAAGCTCCAGGTCTGCATGCACATTATTCCCAGTAATTATTTTTGCATTTATCCAGGAACAGACATAATCAGTAAGCAATTCTGAGCCACAGTGAGACAGTCTGGATTACATATTCAGCATCAAAAATCTTAATATAGAGAATGGTTTGTTGTTAACTCTTAGGAAAATAACAAAACAGTAAAAATGCATACACAAATATAAAACCTCCACTGAATGTGGAATTCATGTTAGCTGAATTATAAAGAGAGAAGATAGAGAATAATTCCATTGTACATTTATGTTCATTATAAAATGGTTTTGGACTTCCAGTAATGTCAAGTGAAATACTTTGAAAGATTCATTAACTTTTATTTCATTTGGTTTTGTTTTATGTTATGTTATTTTTAGTGTATATTCTTCACAGAAGGAATCTATATCATTCCAGGATCATGAATTTTACTGCTAACAATACATTCATATCTCTGACCTGACCAAATATATAATATAAATGTAGTTACAGGGTTTATTTTTCTGTCAAGATCAGTCATTGAATCACAGTACAAAATGGAAAGAAGTTCACCAGAAGTACTTACCTTTGAGCACAGAAAATAACTAGGCAGCAAAAATTCTTGATTATTCTGTTACAATTGAGTGGAATCCAACCTATTTTAATTTTTTAAGTAACTCATTAAACAACATAGTTTTTGTCCAAGCAAAGCAAATGGCTTCATGACACTAGGCTATTCAACTGCATGGGGATTGGAAAGAGCTTGCAACACCTGCATTACAGCTGGAAGTATGAAGGGAAAACTTTCTTTTGTGTTAGAATTGCTAGTGAGAAGAGTATGTAGCCATGTCTCATCTCTATATACTAACTGCAGGTATTTTAGAAACACAGTGGTAGATGGCTTTTAATGCATGTTTCTTTTCAGTCTCCTGAGAGTTCTTCTATTTCCGAATCAGATTCCTCTTCTCTGCCTTCTGCCAGCCACGTAATAAAGCTTACATGTACAAGGGTTCAAGATAGCCCAACTGTTGGTCCAATTTTTCTACAGTTGACAGTGAAATGTATTACCGTCACTCTTTCCTCTGTCCACCACCAGATACTATTCCAATATTCTCCTCCACCCTCCTGTTGAACAGAACTGATCCAAATCATCCCTTTGAGATGTTTCTGCATTAATTTAACAATCACATCCAAGACTCAGCTGAGTCAATGTAATTTCCTTTGGAAAGAATAGTCTGATGCAAGGGAAGAATACTGATTAAGTAATTTAAAAAAGACAACATTGAAAAAGCACTGAACAAAATCCCATAGTACTGACAAGCCCAACCTGAAGGGTCAAAGAACTAGTAAGAGCTCTGGAAAATATGCTAGGCTTTGTTTTTTGAAGATTGTCTACACTGTAAAAAACAGGGAAAAAATAAAAATTACTTAATCCAAGCATAATTTATTCCTATGGCACTCTTTAGGATGTTCCAAGGGGGACAAATGTTCTTCCTGGGCTTTACAGGAGAGGATTTATCTTCAAGTTATGATTGAGGGGACTTCACTGCCTATCTCCTTCCATTGCAATGTTGACTTTTATTACCAGCCTCATGGAAATACTTCTTAATAGCACATTTTCTCCCTTTCAATTGCCTTTCTGTCATCCTTCTGTTGCATTTTTATTGCCCCCATCTGTACAACTTATGCCATCAGCAACTACAAGTTTTTCTAGTTAAAAAATACATATATTCCTAGAACATGGATTTAACATACATTTGCTTGCTATCATTGCCCATAAAAAGATTAATTTAATTAGGGTCACTGAATTTCAGTTTCTTAGAATAGGGCTTTAAGATAGCTGAAAGTGAAACAATATTGTGATATTGTGAGGGAGTTACTTCCTACTTTATTGCATTCTTTCTGTCATCTAACAGAGCTGCCATCTTCAGAAGAAATGTATAAAATAGCCCCAAAATATGGGAGGAATAAATTCAAAAGGACCACTGCACCATAAATTTCTTTTCATAAACTATGTAAAGACAGAATCTTCTCAAATATACAGCTCCTATTATAAAAACAACAAACACAAAGGATATATACAGGATAAGGTTAGCAACAACTCATAGGTAAGATCCTAACACTTAACAGTAAACAGAACCAAGCCATAGTTAAATAAGAGGCTGAAATGACACAGTGCAATCCAACACCTGCCATGAATTTTGCCCAATCACTTATGAATAGAATAAAATTTCAAAAGTCTTCAAAAGAAAGAACTTTAATGGACAATCTAACATACTGGTGACAACCTTCAATTTTCTGTATACTGAAATGCCAGTTCTTCTACTATGGCTTGAAATAATCTATATAATAATAAGTTGCACTTCATTCATGCTGCTTCTGATACACTCCTGAAAAGAAAGGCATTTAACATTGGCATTTATATTTTGAAAGAAGAAAATAGTGGAGTCAAAAGACCTTTCACTGCTGGAGAGTAACCATAGCACTCTGCACCCTACTGACAGAGTGGTTTACAGTTAATTTGAATCTATCCAACAGTGTGAGAGAAAATTAAGATACACAGAGATTTAAACACTGTACTCAGGATTTTATTTGAACACCTCTCCTTGAAGTGTCAGACACATTAAACCACAGTTGCATGAAATGTTAATGTCTTTTGAGCAAAATGAGTCTAGAGGACTGTTGGATTCAAATGACAAAAGATCATTCCACAAGCAAAGAATCATTCCTTAAATTGAAGATTGTTACAATACTTCAGAATAACAAGTTTTGAGATTTAACAATGAGTATTCTGAAATTTAACCAAATATAGAACCAGATAATCTCCACAATTATTATTCTTATTTTAATTAATTTTAATCCGCTTTTTATGTGGATAATAAATAGGAGAATTTAATGGTTGGTCAAACAGTTGTATCATAATTTCTTGAAGAATTCATGTGAGAAAATAGTTCATGCATATTCCATATGCACATCAATATGCATTCCTACCTCATGTTCAGCAATTTTTCAGGAAGAATCAATTTTTTTCCTGAAAAATTGCAGCCCTTCTCAGAAGAGCAGGAGCAAGAGCATGATCATTAAAAAATCTTTTTTTTGTTCCTCTATCAATCCACAGAGAAAAATGGAATGGTTCTAAGCAAGTACTTTGTTAGAACCCAGAAGCCTTGTTAAGATTCCCAGAAATTTTGAAATTTAGATGAGCTGTTTCAATACTTGTGCTGAGACTTCTCCTTGCAAGCTGGACTAATGTAGTCCTGTGACCCAGTGTTCTCAGTATTTCAAACATTTATAGGAGGTTTCTGCAAACCTGGGCATACCGAATCAAGTTTGCGTTGTGTTAAACTGTGCTAAATACGTTTTTAATTGTAGAAGGCCTATAGTCTTAATCCATACACTTCCATACCTTCAGTTCACTTGAGAGTATGGATCTACATTTACTAGCCAGTAGAAAGTGATAATCTGCTGCTTAATTTTGAGAATCTAGGACGATCACAAACTTTACTTTGACTTTTATGCTGGGTTCAAACTCTTCCAAGGTTAACAAGGACAATCCCAATCCAAAATTAATGGTATAAGAGCAATGTATGTCTTCTCTGAAAACAGAACAATTATGTAAAACATTACATATTTATCTTATGTGAGAGGAAAAGCTTTCTGGAACAAAATGTTTAAGGTGGACTAAACAAACTCCAGAGAATCTTGCACAGGTAAAACACATTAATTTCCAGTTTGTAATAATCAAGGCCAACTTACACATTACTACTTCCAATTTTCAAACTGTCATAATTTGCTCACTGTTATTACATAGTCATTGACAGAAAAATATTGATATAAGGAGGAAGCTTTCAGAAGCCTTCTGTGTATAAAAACATACTCAGATCCATCTTCATGGAGGACATCAATCTAACGCAGTCATTAAACACACAATAATATATAAATAATATAAAATTGTTATACTTATTTTACTGATGAAATGGCTCCTGGATTTAAATTATTCATACTTACCCCCGTTCTTTGAACTTCCAAGAAAATTGCTCTTTGAAATGATTTCTCCCACACTGCCAATTCACTGCCCAGCTCTACATTGAAATAATGACTCTTGCCATGTCCAACCAAAACACTGAAACAATATGGCCTCTGGTCTTCAAGATCAAAGTCCTGATGAATACCTAAATACAAGTTTGCTTGTAGCCAGCAATCATCAGCAAGCCAGAGCTGAAAGACATGTTTCAGTATGTGATTCTTCATCTGGCAAAAGCAAACAGTTGAAGCAACACTGTCTCCTGTAAGTGATGGGTACTTGGATAATTTATGGCATTGGGTCAATAATTACCTTGAAGAAATAGTCTGAGAGTTAAGTAATGTCAAAGACAACTACTCATTTTGCTTCTTACTCACTTTACCCTGTATCAAGTATTCCAAGCTACTTCTGCAGTTCCAAAATACTGTCAAAATTACCTAAGCAAGACATATATAATTTAAAATGAGTTTGTACCACTATATTGTTTACAGCGGAAAGGAAGGAAATCCCTGAATCCTTTGAATACAATCCAAAAGCTGCATGCCAGCTCTACAGGAGACTATAATTCCTCCATTCTAACTGGGTTCCAATATTCTAAACCCCAAGGAATGAAGTGATTTATTGAGCACCCATGACAACATAAGCATGTCCCCTATCAGCCTCAATACTGTTCTGTAATTACATGGAGAATAAAAAAAGATCCTGCCATCACCTTCAAGATAAAAAAGAGAAACTTCACATAAAACTTTCATAATAAAAAATATCACTGTAATAGAATATTTTGTAAATGTAAACAAATTCATACAAGAAATTTCCCTCATTTTAAGACTTCATTGATTAGCATGTATGTATGGCCAGACTTCGCGAACGAAGATTTGGGAAGGGCTCCCTTCCAGCCTGCGCAGTGGATTTTTTAGGT
>JAOXXN010000446.1:98848053-98859592 GCA_026770055.1 Myrmophylax atrothorax | reverse complement strand
CTAACCGGGGCTGACCCTGCTTAGCTTCCGAGATCTGACGGGATCGGGTGTCAGGGAGGCATTTAACTGCCTTTGATTGATTAGCATAAATATAGAGAAAAAAAAAACCAAACCAAAAAAACCCTAAATTAAAAAGCTACTACTTACACATCTAACTACTTTCACAGCCTGAACTTCAAAATTACATATATTTTTAAAATTTCTGTTCATCACATAAGGCCCTTTCCTATCTCCATTTCTCTATGATATCATGGGACAGAAAAGATTGAAATAACAAAATAATTAGCAATGAGAATGATATTATTTTCTAAAGTCACTTGCAAACAGAACTGTCTTTCTCTAGCACTCCATGTTAGGTTTGGGAGACTTGATTCTAGCCAAGCAGATCTGAAATATGAGCAATCATGTTTTAACTGGATTTAGGTGTCTTTGAAAAGATTAGTATGCAGCTTTGTAGTGGTACCCAAGTCATAGAATCCTGTAGTCAGAATAAATTTATAAAGGTTTATAATTTAGTTTTCTATAATCTCTATTAGTCCATCATTGCCTATGGAAGCTACAGTTGAAACTTTATGCACTGAAAACAAACTGGAATTTTAGCATTCAAGTGTAAAGTAAAATATTCTCATACATGTAGATCAGATCACAGATAACAGATCACAGACTATTCTGAGTTGGAAGGGACTCACAAGGTTCATTGAGTCCAACTCTTAAGTCAAGGGCCCATATAGGCAACTGAACCCATGACCTTGGCATTATTGCAACCAAGTTTTAACCAACTGAGCTATCTCAGGGTAAAATTGATTTTCAGGGTCTTGTGTCCCTAATGTTCTAGATGCACACTCAAGTATCCTCACAGGGCAGCAGTGAAGATCCACTGTCTAGTAATGAAAGGCAGAGGAAACAAATGCTCTGCTACCACACCCTCCTCTGTGCACTGCTTTCATATTCATAAACAGGGATTACAATACTCAGACCAGAACTGAAAATTTTGCCTGTGCTGGTGAATTACTGACAAACATAAAGCTGGCACGTGCAACCTTCTGCAATTTACTCAAATCTATTCTGTACAGCTATGCCTGTTTCATGGTGCACCTTGGTACACATCACTTTGTTGTCAAAATTGGACCTGCAGCTACCTGAGGAGAGGACAGACTTGTGGAAGCTCAAAGTTATTTTACCAAATCCTTTGGACAGTTGAAAAGGAAGTTGAACAAAATACCTGCATATGTTCTGGTGTTCAGCTGCTATGGAGTGACATGTATTATAGCTGCTTCACAACTCAGTGCAGCTTGTTGACCACTAGATTAATATTTTGTAATTTGTATGCAAAAATACCAGGCAATAAAAGAAAATAAACTGTTTTTAAGATAGCTGGGCTTTAAAAATGTGTCTAATATTCTTTCCCCAATAACAAGATCTAATGAAGACAAATTATGAGGCCAAGTATAGGAATTAACATGTGATAAAAGATTTTACATTTTTAATCATCTGGTGGTTACCACCAAATGTCCATGAAGATGCAAGGCATGTTGTATATATGAATTTTAATTCAAATATTTGCATATGCATGTTTGTCTATTTATATAAATGCATACACGCATACCAACCTAAAATATATCAAACATTTTGTTTCAAAATGTAAATTCCATACTGGATTCTTATATTGCATGTTTAGCTTTGTGTCTTAATAAACATAGATGAGAAGCTTATAATTAGGTATGTAACAAGAGAATATCTCCTTCAAATCCATCTTCCATAAGAAGATACAACAGCACACTCTACCACAGTTCTGTGCTAATTCTAACCAGTTTCTGAAAATCCTTAGGAAGACCCTCCCCAAATGGCAGTTTTTACAACATAACTCTATCTTTCATATGCCATGCAGAAACCTTAATCTCTGCAGATTTTTTTCCTATCATTTTGGATTTGCTCAGTTTTTCTCACTGCCATTTATACCAAAGAATCAACATAAAAGAGGTTAAAGAGTTGAACTTGGGCTTTTGCACTTTAGCTAACATATTCATGAAGACTGGCAATTAAGCATTCATTTATTAAAATGTCAAGAACATTAAAGATTTGAATTTTGGATAGTTTATTTTCCCACTTCTTTTCTTAATAAAAAAGTAGCACAGAAGTTGCTTCAAGGACAGAACACACTTGAAATTACCATAATATTCAGGGAAGGGCTGAGTTTCAGCAGTAAAAATTAAAGTAGAAAAAACAAAACCAAAATCCAAGCTACAGTAAAATCTTTTCAAAAGGCACAATAAGCGTATATTTGATTGGTGCCTGAGTTATTTATCAGCAAATTGTAAAATTTTAAAAAATATTAAGGAGAATCAATAAATGATCTGGGACAGAAACTCTGCTTTTTGTTGGTGTCTCGATGATGGGCAGGACCTGAAGTTACCCACATAAACCCAGCTGCAGACATAGTTGCACTAAAATAATGCTCTGCCTACAAAAATTTGTCTGTACTCCTGTATCTTGCACTCTGAAGTTGAGCTCTAGTCCTGAGCTCCAGGACTGCTGTTTTGCCTGGCATGGCACTGGCCAAAATCCTTCCTTCCTATGTCATGAGTAACTGTTGCATCAGAAAAACCCCCAAAACTAAAACAAAACAACAAAACAAAAAAACACAAAGAAAACAAACAAACCAATCAGTCAAAAAACTCCAAACCCCAAACCCAAACCCCAAATAAACCCTAAACCCCAACACACACAAAAAAAACCCCTCACCAAAACCATAAGCACTTAAGCACTTCTCCTTCAGTGCAGCATCTATATAGGTAACTGGGCAACAAGCTGCCTTTTCCACAAGAGCACATGGTCAAAAGAGAAAGGACAGCAGCTGGTGAGAACTAAAGCTGAGCTGTAATTTTTGAGTGAAACAGTATTTTATCTAAAAAGATGGATTTTTTTTTGGTGAAAATATGTTTATTTTCACTCTACTAGACAAATAGGCTCTCATCTAGCATTATCTCACCTCCAAAGCTGTTTTTGATTACCTGGTAGAGAATAAAATTAATCTACCTGATGCAATTCGAAAATATATTTTATAAGTCAATTATTTATTTTTTTCTGCCACAACTCTTTCCTTGGGACAAGCCAGATAGAAAACATGACTGTATCTAGTTGGGGGAAGGAAACGAATTCTACGGGACACAAATTCAACATGTTACCCATTGTAAGGAAAAACTATTGTAATACTTGCAAATTACTCATGATACAATGAGGACATAATTTTATATTTTTTAATTACTGAATTTAAATAGAAGTATCTTTATAGAGATCAAGAATTACAGAAAGAGGATTTTTCATCATGTTTGCCTAAAATCTGACCAACTAAGAAAAAAAGCAGTATCATTATACTCAGCTGTGAGATATTGATACTTCATACAACCAGCTCTAATACTGGAGACTTTCTTCAATATGAAAGCATTTCAGTAACTTGCTCACTTGGAGCTTAATCCCTTTAACATATTCTCTTATACTTTCACAGCTAATGCACTAGAGGTTACAAAGAGTTTTTATAACAACAGCTGAACTATTTGAATGTTAGCTACTCCTAGTTAGTGTTAACTTGAGCATATCATCAACAGGAAAAAGCAAGCTTTCTTTACTAAATAATATTGTAATCACTAGGCAACCTACCTTGTGAATTTTAAATAGAACCTCACAGAGGTTATAGATTTTTTCAGCTCGTACCCAGTCTAGTGTGCTTACCTATAATATCAAAAGAAAATATTGTCAACACATTTGAAAATCATGTACAGATGAAGAAGACTAAAAAGATTCCACCCATAATTATTCTACTGGATGTTTGAAATACAGGCACATCTTTACACTTAATATCCAGTATTATAAAACACTGTCAAATACTATTCAATTTTTACAGAAACAGAAGTCTTAGTATAATTAAAAGATACTAAAAGATTTCATTGATTTTTTTACCAGTATTATGGAAAGCTCTTTGTAATCTCTGTGGTGAGTTAAATAAGCATATTTAGTTTTTCAAGATGCTAACACAGAGAACTCAGAGTCTCAAACATAAAGTCATTCAGCTTCATGTCTCAATCTTAAAAAAATCGTAGTATCAACAGACAATGTATTCCTAAATACAATTCTGAGTATACATGCACAAGGGTGTCAATAACTCAATATTTATTCTAAAAATTGAAGAGGATTGCATGACTGAAATATTTGAAATCAAGAATAATATGAACCATGCTCACAAAAGTAAAAAAATAACTTATATACAAGAAAAATGCAAGGGGAATACACATTATTTTTCCTTATATGTTTTAGAGCAAAATTCTAGCTCTTGATGAATGCTAGCACAGGAGTGGCAGCATAGACATATGAAGGATTTACCAAGTTGTAACTCTGAGGCCTTTGGCATATGGAAACAAGTGTTTTTGTAACTCTAATAGCAACCAGGATGCTTTGAAATTCTAGCACTGATACAGTTTTGTCTTTTGCCTGCCACCCACACAAAAGGAAGAAAGTGGAAAAAATGAAATTAAAACTATTAAAGCAAAATTTGGTTGTAAAACATCTGGCTTATGTGGATGAAACTTAACTAGGAAAAACCTATGAAATTCAACAACAGATTCTTTTTCTGTGTTAACAGTAGCACATAGTTCACCCATAAACCCCAATATTATTCCTCATGATTTGCATGGAGATCAACATGTGCTGGGGTTTTTTTAAAGTTTATTTAAAAAAAAAAAATTAATTTTTCAGGCATACTGATGAGACTCTTGGTTATTAAATATTAGAGTCCTTTGAAGGAGCAATGTTAATTTGGTGCTAGTTTTTTTCTTATCTTAACAATCTGATCTAATTCTTTATAATCTAGCCATCTTACAGTTTCACTAAGATTAGATTAGTATTGTGAGATTATTAAATTTAGATGTGATGAACGACTTATTGCAATGGGACTGAAGATCTCTAGAAGAAGAAGGTTTAGTACCAAATCTTTTCAGTATTTAAATGGACTCATGTTCAAGGATTCTCCATTTTACAGTTTTTATATTTTAAGAAACAAATGACAAACATCGCTTGAATAGAGTGCACCCACAAGAATAAGTACAAACATGTTACATAGTTTCTGCATTATTATGAGCAATTTCTCACAACTCAAAGCTCAAAACATTATATATAGTAATTTTAAAAGTACATAGTATTTCTTAAAAGAAGCTTTTTCAAATTTAATATTAGCCATTTTAGAAAATAAGTTAAAAAATAATTTCAGGTATTAACTTGTCCTCCCAACACTCCATAAAAGGTAGCAATTTTTAGTGTCATACATTTTAAAGTTTTAGATTTCCATCTCTATTTTACTTCTTATAATGTCTATTCAATACTTTGAGTTTTGCTCTTCAATTATTGTTACTAGTAAGAAATAACACAAGTTTTGAAACTGAGGAATTATTAAGATGATTCATAAAGAAATGCACATTTAAACATGCCTACATGGAGCATGTACTGCATGTCTTCACTTAATCTTATTTCCAGGGAAATATTTTTTACTTTGATGGCTGTTTTGAAAAGAAAATAATTAAATAATACATGTTTTGGCCCATTATTTTTCATCCTCAAAAGGGATATTCATGCTTCTTGCAAAAAAAAGGTTTCAAGTAGAATGGAGGCTAGTTCATTATCTGGTCTTGAATTTCTCCAAGGGAAAGATTATTTTCCACCTCAGTTAACAACAAGAGAATCCTTCATTGCTATTAGTGGCAAGACATAAAAGCATAAGCACTGATTTTATCTGCTGTTTATGAAACTGACGTTAATGGCACAGGTTACAACCTAAAAGCTCTTGAGATATGAATGGACTTTCATTTGCTCATATAATTTGTTTTGATTCCTGAAGATTAATTTAAAATGTTGGGGTTCTTTGCTGCTATTAGTGATGGACAATGGTGACACTGCTGTGCCATGAAATTCACTCTGAATACCTCAGACTTCTTCCCATTATACTGTGCATCTCTTTCATCTTTTGATGCTGTGTAACCTCCTATGACTTTTTCAGCAAAGACAGCTAGTGGTGGTGATAACTGTATATAAGCCATGATTTTACTTTACTGTGTATGTCAGAGAAAGGCTACCATACTTAAAGAGCGAAAGAGCCTGACTATCATTGCAAGTGATCAGAACACAAATGACATGTTGAGAGCAATTTTAAGGATGCAAAGCAAACATACTACAAAGGGATACCAGAATCTAAAGAGACAGCTAACATTATTTATAGTTTTATCAGAACTATCATAGTATGTCTAAGTTAAAAATGTTATTGTTACAGACTCCATTGCTCTTTTAAAAATATCACCAATAATTGTATACTACTAGTCAAGGAGAACAAAAATAAACAGAGAGGTTCATGAAAATTGCAAAATCTTTCATTTGAGTTAAAGAATGTTTCAGTTTACTGCAGGTTATCTATTTAATATGTGGGTAATAAGTAACCAAGATAAATGAGATATTGAAGTATATTTCTTAGGCAATAAAAGAGCTTTTCTCATTATTTACCCTTGGAATTCTTCCTGTAAGTATTCTATACATTGGAATGTTTTAGTGTGACAATACAATTATTTTTTACAAAGCATTGGACAAAATCTTTCAAAAAGTTATATTCAGAATAGAGAAAAATAACACATTTGGAAACCCACAGATAATATTGAGCTGATAAAAAGATAATAAAAACAAACAAAGGCAGAAAAACAAGAATGTGAAGTTACAATTTTAACTCTACAATGAGAGTCAGAAATAAGGATGTAGAGTTACAAAAGTTACAAATTTGTAGAAGTACTTTTTATTTTGGTGTGAGTTTTTGCAATTCCTCAGGTTTTAAAAACCAGCATTACAGCTGAGAGCTGAAGATAAATAAACTAGTAAAATCTAGTTTTACTTAGACCAGGCAATCTCAGCATCAGCTCACGCTCATGTTCCAAATATGTTAATCATCGGCTTCTCTTTAAAAAGTTGTGACTTAAAATAGAGAGAAAACAGTAAACTAATTTTGACACACACATGCAGTAAACAACAAACTCAAAAAGTTACTCCCTAGACAAGAATCACGCAATTATAAAATAGGGAAAAAAACTTTCATGCCTGTTCAGATATCACCACTAAATAAAGAAATATGGGGCAAATGTAAAAGGGAGTCACACTTCAAAACTCGCTAAAGTAAAAATGAACATAACACTCTTTGACTTTCTCTTAACACTGGATCTGATTCTAGAATTCTCCAGGGCCTACCAAAATATTACAAAAAAAATTAATAAATTTAAAGGGTAAAACTGAAGGGAAAAAAAGATCAAAGTGTCTATAATATTTATTACTGGAATACAGAGAATGCTGCATAATCTGAGAATTAAGCAGAAGAACCCAATATGCCCAGAAGTACTAAAAAGGTCTCGGGAGAAGACAAAATTATTTTAGCTAATGAGTAATTAATTTCAGTGTTCTCTTCACTCCTCAATGGAACATGAAAATTAAGGAAGAATAATGAAAAAATATTATAGGTATTAAAATGGAAAACAAGAAATCAAGACATGTTCCTGAAATGAACTATGATATGACATTACAAGAATGCTAAAGATGCCCAAATAAACTCAAACCAGATGGCGCAAAACACACACGATAAATAAAGACCTGTGTGTAGAGATAGAAAGTTCACCAAAACTGTTCATGGTCAAGTCTACGCCTCTCCTAATATGTTACACTGACATAATGTACAATGTAAATTACCAATAGAAGTATTTATAACTTACAGAGCAGTACTCTCTAACAACATTAAAAACACTGCTCGTGCAATTACATCGTGAAAAATTCTCTTCTCTGTAATGTCTCTCAAAGGTGGAACTATTGCTGCTATTTTCACACTATTTTTGTATTTATTCTTTTCTTGAAACTATAAGCAGCACGTGCAGTGATTGCTGGCTGCCTTCATGTAAATCACTTTAGTGCTACTTATTTAATCACAGTAGATCTAAAGATATGGCTACTTGAAGACTTTAATTTAAAAACCATACTGAACTATGAGGAAGACAAAAAATCAAACAGAAGAAACATGTACTATATATAGCCAATATTCCATAAAACGAAAGATTTGAACTTTATTTTTTTAAATGGAAATTTTCAATTACAGAAAAAATAGCTTAATTTTGTAAGACAATTTTGAATACTTTCTCCTCAATTTCTTCTAAAATATGAACTGAGAACGTTTTCAATATCTGAAAATTGTCAGGAATTTCATAGATGCTTTTAGACTGTAATAAAATACTGCTTGTACAAAAGAATAATTTCTATTTTTTCAATGGTGTTTTTCAGATATGCAGTTTTCAGAAATGTGTTAAAATTCCAATACAGTGGGCCGTAAATGAAATATGTAAATTTCTTAAATATGGTCTGCTAAGCCTCTTCAGGGATGAAGAAAGACCATTCTCTGTTAATTACATCATTCTTGATATTTACTTACATGACAAAGCTTCTACATTTTTGGAAGCACCATCTGAGATATCATAGAAATAGTGTATGAATAGAATATTACTTTTCATAGTGATTTCTTTCATATTACAATATCCTCATTTTTTCCACAATTTTCTTTATTTTTGCTCATGTTATCCATTCTTACGAAACCTAACAGCTGCATTTACATTCACGTCATCTTTTACACACAATGAAATGGAAACAGAGTAGAAATTACACTAGATCCTTTTACAACAGTTGTAAAGTTACGGATAAAGATAGATATAAATGTAGAACTTATAGATCACCTGCTCTGAGCACGCTACACTGATACCCTGATGTGCTACATTGATTCAGTATACAAATAGCAATAGCAACATCTCTGAAATAAAACATGTTAAACTTGTATCCTCAAATCATCAAGTGATTTAAAACATCTGTATTTTTGTGATAGAACAATAAATTTTTTTTCTTGCAATTAACTTGGTAAAAAAAATCAGCAGCAATGGTAAAAGCAGTACTATCACGTAACTCTAGAAATAGCGAAAGAGGTCTATGCATGCCTTTCAGCGGGGACCTGTGCTTCCAGCTACGGAGCTGGGACATGTGACAGAGAACCAGTGAGTACAGTGAAGATTGGTGGCTCCCTGGATGCCATGGGAGCTCCCATGAGGTCCCTCAGGGCAGGGTCCTTGCCAGACACTTCCCATCCCCTTGCCCTGCAGTGGCCTGACCCTGTCCAACAGCTAAACACCTTCAGAGCTGCTCACGAACTCCCTGTCCTGTGCCATGGGATGGGGGAGAAAATAGGAAGAGCAAAATTAAGAAAATTAATGGGGCAAGATAAAGACAGTTTAATAAGTGATGGAAAGAGGAAGAAATCAATTGATGCTCACCCCAGCCAGTCTCCAAGCAATCGTTACTTTTGAAGCCAAATCACCATTTTTCATTGCAGAGCATGATGTTTTCTGGTATGTGATATCACTTTTGATCTATTTGGGTGTTATGGGTTCACCTAAGAGGGCCTAAATTTAGGTTTTAAAGTTCAGACTAAGCCTGGAATTGTCAGGTGACTTGAGCTAGGCTGAGTTAGCTAACAGCTGACTTCTTCTAACCAATGATATTGTATTCCATACCATACTGACATCACCTCAAAAGAGGTAAGATCCAGTGTGTGGGTGTGGCTTAGTCAGTTGCTTCCCAGCTGTGGTCCCAGCAAGATGCACTGTGCCATCCCAAGAGGGACCGGGGGCCCAAGCCCGGCACCGGCTCACCACTATGTTATCTTAGAGAAGTAAAAATGTTTGTTCTTAGTCTTTCTGCTTAAGTCTTTCTGGGGATTAAGTTTCTAAAGTGATTTGTAGTTAGAATGGTAGAATTCGTGCTTATTGAGGAGTGGAAGGTTATTTCTTGTCATACATAACTTGTGTAAGTGTGTGTGTTATATTGTAATTTTCTTTTAATTTTCTCTTTTCTGTATAAATATATAGTTAGTTTCAGCATAAACCTAGTTTGGAAGTCTTTTTCCCCTCTCTCTCCTTCTTTATCTCTTGGCTGGTTGGGGGGGAGAGGAACACTTTTTCTCTGTTCTTAGGCAGTTGGCGTTTTGCCAGCTCAAACCAAGACATTGGGGCAGATGTGGCTGTGTCTGCCCCCAACCCCTTGCCCGCCCCCAGGCTGCTTGCTGAGTGAGCAGTGTGAGAACAGAAAGGCTGTACAAACACAGCTCAGCATCAGCCCAAACACTGGTGCTGCTTTAGCCACAAGTACGAAACCCACTGCCACATAGGCTGCTATGAAGAAAGTGATCTCCATCTCAGCCATGAACATGTCTCAGCCAGGAGCAGGGCAGCCATAGGCACTGGGACATCCCCAGCTCTGGGCACCAGACATCTGGGAGCAGGGATGGGCTGAGCCAGGCCTGAACATGGGCCCCTGGATGGCCCTGGCGCGTTGGGGCTCATGGCTGGGCAGACAGGGCTGTGAAGATGGAAACTGGCCCTGCAGCCCTGGGCTGACAGTCATGGTGGGGCTGCAGTGTGCCTGTGGGTGGGGTGGGGTAAGCCCCAGGGAAGGGGGTCAGCAACAGCCAGGGCTGAATGAGCCCTCAGGAGACTGATAATCAGTTTTGAAGTGTGGCTTTAGGTCCAGGTTTGAATTCTTCAGATGGGTGGTTGCTGGAAACTGCTAATTTCATAATTTTTTGCAGTTTGGGGGGTTTTGGTTCGTTTGCTTGCGTTTTGTCTGATGAAAAACATGTGGAACTTGTGGAATGATTGAAGAGCAAGAAAACTGGTCAACACCTTTTATGATTTAAAGACTGTCACATTCACTCGTGTATCACAGTATTGGGATGAAATAACACATTGACCAAACGGGTGCATTTTTGTTCATTTTTTTGAAAGCCACCATTTCTAAACAAAATATAAAAAAAATGTGCAGAAACACAACATAGTATAGCAGATTCTGTCAAGCAAGATGGTACTAACACTACCAAACAGTCATCCTCGCTTGTCTGTTCTTAGCAGAGTACTGAACATGGTAAATGAAGTTGTTTATCCCAAATTAGTATAATGTAGATGGATACTTTTAATAATATCAAAAAGATGTCTTAAAACCAGGTTGAGAATAATAATTAAAATTTATAGATGAAAAACATTCATGCAGTGTGTTATTAATTTGTTTAATATTCTTGTATTGTTTTACATTTTAATTGGATTGTAATAATTGGATCAAATTTTAGTTCCTCAGCTTAACATATTAAACCCCCAATTTTCAGAGGGGGAAAACCCCTGCTGTTCTCAGATGTCTTATTTTAAAAACAATACTACTGGCTATTTTAAAATGCTTGAAGTTAATAGGAATCATTAGATTAAGAATTTCAATCTAGAGAGAGGGTAAATTTTACTTATTGCATTTCATTGAGGTTCATGAATAACTTTCAAAAGAATGTATTTCCCAAAGGTACTGCAGACAGTAAACATATAGAGGGTCAGATTTTCTTTGGATCAGCTGACTAAACTGGGAGACAACACTTTCTGAGCAAAACTGTAAGCAA
>JAOXXN010000446.1:98807405-98821380 GCA_026770055.1 Myrmophylax atrothorax | reverse complement strand
CCAAGCATCCACACTGCCATTCATTCCACCACCGTTCTCCAGAGGGACAGCAGAGAGAATACAAAGAGCAAAAAACCTCATGAGCAGAAATAAATGCAGTTTAATAAGCAAAAGGAAGAGGAAACCTCCACAACAAACCAAACCACAACAAAAAAAGTGATGCAAAGGCAACCACTCACCATATCTCACAAGCAGGACAATGTCCTGTTAGTCTCCAAGCAATGGCTAGCTCCCTCCAAGCCCTCTCTGCTCTGTTTTTGTTGCATGGCATGGAATATCCCTTTGGGCAATTTGGGTCACTGGGCCTGGTTGCACCACCTCTCAATTTCTTGCCTACCCCTTGGCCTATTCATGAAGTGGGAACGGAGCAAGAAAAAGAGAAGGCCTTGTTGGTGCACAACACTGGTCAGCAACAACCAAAATACTGGTATGCTATTAAAATTGCTTTAGTCACAAACCAAAACACAGCACCTATATGGACTACAATGAAGAACATTAGCTCCATCTCAGCCAGACCCATTATGATATCTGAAGATGTTTTACTTCAAGAATTCTTAAAATGCATATGCTACTGGTTTTGGAAATATAATGCCTTGGTATTTCTCCATCTAATGCATTAAGTGCACAGCATAGGAGTGAAACTGCTTCAAACTATAAGTTTGAAGTTGTTGTAGTTTTGAAATCTTTCGTGGAATTTTCTACCAACACAGAAGTCTGTGAGCTAATGCCCAACCCCACACACCATCAGACAGCAAAGGGGTGGCCAGCTGCTTTGAATTCCAACTTGATTGCTGGATGCAGGTGAGGGGAGGTGGGGGGAGGTTTCTTCGTGGTGCTGGACTTCACTTCGTTTTTGGCAGCTGCTTTGACTAGAAGCCACCATTTTGCTGAGCTGGTGAGTGCACCTGGGAGGGAGATCCTTCTAGCTTGGCTCTCCCCACTTTGCCTCTCCAGGTCTGGGTGCCCTGGGCTTCAGAGAGAGAGTCACTGCTGCCTTTGGATTCACTGCAGACTTCCTCAAGACCGACTTCAGCTGAAGGGGGTTTGCTAAGAACCACCACGCCCACAGTCAACGTTTCCTTCTTTGAACAATGAACAAGGAGAGAGTCTGCTCCACCCACCAAAAAGCTGCCGGGGAAAAATTGGCTGGGAACTGACCTTCGCAGCCAGCCGGAGTGTGACTGCCATCTGCTGTCCCTAAATATAATTGCACCGAGGAGAGGGAGACCTTCCCCATTTTGAGGTTTTGGCAGGGTGGGAGTGGTTTGCTCTGGTCTGTTTATGTATATATATATACACACACACACGTATGTATAAATATATACATATATTGTAGTTAAGAACTGTTATCCTTTTCTATACATTTTCTCATTAAAGTCTTCCAAATTTAAAGGGGTGTAGCGACTACTGAGAAGAAGCCCCCCTTCTCTAGTCTAGATATACACCTTGGTTTCCTTTAAACTCGGACAGAAGTCAGAGATTTAAATGTTCTATCTTCTTTCATGTACCCTTTATATGTTAGAACATTGATGATAAATCGATGATGAGTTGATGTCTAAACGTGCACACTGAGATTTTTTCACTTAATTCACAGGACAGCTTCTAAGACTTCAATGGTTGGAAGCCTATAATAGATTGGGAAAGGTTGGACGACAGGAACCAGTCAGTAGAAGTAGGGAGAAAGAAAGTGATGGAGGAAGTGATGAAAGACTAAATAAAACAGAATTAAGAATTCAAGCAAAATGTGTAGAAGAACCTAAAGCTTTTTTTGAGAACTGATTATTATTCACCTGTCATGCTTTAACATAAAGTCTGGGAGAAGAGATGCTAAGTGATTTAGGAGATGAATTGTGCTAAGTTAAAGTGGCATATCTGTCCCACAAGAAAACTAATGGTTTTCAGATCATTTTTAGGAAATTGGTAACAAATCTGGTGTAGACCAAGAAAGTTATTTGCATGAATTTCTATTACTGCCAGGTAGAAACTGATCTGTACTGTTGATGCTACTGTGTGAAAAGCAAATAAATATAGGACATCCCATAAAGAACATGATAAATAACAATAGGGAATGAACTCCCATTCTGATACATATGGAGTACCATGAACTACTTGGCCCACACCTACTGATAGATTTGAGGCAGTCCTACCACATGGAATGATGTGCAGGAAAACTTGTGTATGCTGCAATGCGTTAAACTTTTCTCAAATATATTATTTATTGAAGCTTTATTAAACTTCACTTTTGCTTTCATCTTTCCTGAAGTCCTGTAAAATCCCTTCTGACATCCTATTCCACGGCTACTTTATGAACCATTAGTTATGTCTCTGAGATGTAAAAAATTCTATGATCAAAAATACAATATTTTTTACCATGTACTTTGCCAGTATCTCTTGTCAATATGAGTTTCTGTATGACAGTGATATACATGTATCTCTATGGCATAATAGCACAGTCAGAATGATTGTGCATTATGTTATCATTTATAATGGTAAAGGAGAGTTAATTGACAATATTAGAATCTGGGAATATAGAAGTACTCTCTAAGTGGTACAGAACAAAATGTAGTACCTTCAAAGTTTATTCAAGTAACACTAAGATTAACCATTGTACTAGTTGCAGATGCTAACTGAATTCTCAAGATACAACAGATTGTAGAAATGTATTTGTAGGAGCTTTACATTATCGTTGGTAATCACTATTGCATGCCATTAATCCTAAGAGAATATGAACTGCACAGATTTTAATAAGAAGACTTTCATATCTCCACTCAAATTCTTACAAAGCCTGCAGTAAAACATTGTCTACAGCTAACTAAACCAGTGCTTCCCATTTTAGATTACAAACCTTAATTTATCTGTTCCAGTTTTGTACCTCGAGATTCGAGCCATCGACAGAGGAACTGATAAGGTGTCTAGCCAGCGCTTCTCATATTTTGGTTCATTAGCTATGGGTGAAGAAGGTGAGGATGGAGCCTGTGCAGAATAAATGAGAAACAGTAAGAGCAATTTATAAGACAATATAGTGAAAAAGTCATGAATATGCATTTCTGGCTCTGTTTGTCTCAGAAGTGAATAATCACAGCAATGAAAGTATTCAGGAGACTTAGGATTTGGTAGAGAAATAAAAAGAATTGTTCATGTAGAAAGGAATGCTATCCATCTTGATATTTTGCTTGTGATGCAATTTCAGTATTACCTTAATTTTAAATATAGTTAAATTTCTGTTAATTTTAATAACTAATACTGAAAAGGAAACAGCTTTCAGTAATAAATGCCCTGAATTTTCTCTAAATGCAACATAAAATACATTTTTAGTTTAAATTAATTTGGTCTTTACATATGTTCTACATGCTTCAAAAATCATCAGAGAAAAGGGGCAGATAATATCCTAATTAAATACTATATTAGAGAATTTATTTATGCATTGTGACTTTCATCCATTTTTTTTTCAACAGTAGATTTAAAATTCTGGTTCCTGTGTTATCCCTATACAGACTGACAAATTCTGAAATTTTATCTTTGAAGTTTTCCTTCAAATGCTCCTACTAGAAAGGCAAAATTGTTGAAATTATTTAAGCAGTAAAGGATGTCCAGATCTCAGAATAGAGATAATATAACTATCTTACAATCTGCTTATTTAATGTGACAGAAGAAAATAAAGTTATATCAAATGTGTGCAAATGCAAATTAAGTTAGGGTAATGAGCCTGGATATATAGCTATTGATAAAAGGGTCTGCTCAAACCCAACCTAGAGCTTATATGCAGACTGTTTTGCCTGCTTGTACATGTAGCATCTTGTGTACTGCAACTAAATAGTGCATGACAGGACCAGGAATGAAACATGATAAAGAGAAAATATTCCTGAAATTTTAGAAGCTGGCACAGAACCACTAGCACTAAAATATTCAGGAAACTGCAGAGACATATACTCGTTAGTTGATATACACATGCAGATATGTAGGGTTTTAATTTGTGTAATAATATCCAGAGGTTTACATCATTATATCAAGGACTGAAAGTACAGAACCATGCCCCCCAAAAGATGGTAATGGGACTTCTTTGCAAACAATTTCAAAATACTGTTTATGGGCAAAAGTCAATTAAATTAGAAATGGATTAGAAAATGCTGAAAACCTCTGCTCAGTTTACCAGCTGAGATTTATGAGCATGATTATGAACTTAAAAAAATGTTTAATAAATATGCAATAGAACGAGCTAGTAGTTTCTAACAGAATGCCTAAAAATCATAAATTGAAGAATTTTTATTGGCACTTATAGTTCTTCACTACCATTACAGCTGAGCATTTCATCCTGTTACAAAGATAACAATGATACCAGAGAGGCAGCTGAGAAGGATTCAGACATAGATATTTACATCAAAGTTAGGCATTTGTGCTATCTCTGAACCAAACTTTTTTTTGTCCCACATTGTACAGAGAACTTTTCAGTTCAAAGATGGTTATTTTTATATGAACTATAAGTATGCACTGAGCAGTACCTATGAAAGCAAGAATACTACAGAATGACCCAACTTCACCTCTGTTTTGCCCAGGTGTTCAAAAGCCATAAAACATACTCAAAATAAAGAGCATTTTGGGAATTGTCTCTTTCTTTATCTTGTCCATAAAGATTTAGGACTACTTTCCCCCCCTCAAGCTCCTTATTACACTTAGTAAGGACTGATCTTTCTATTTACTTCTTTAAATAAATCAAAATAGTGAGTTTCACATTCTAACAGGATGACTGAGACTTAGTGACTGAGGTACACTTTTCTATTAAATGAAAACTTTGTAATGAAATTGCTGGAGTTGGTAATACTAAAGAATCTTTTAGACAGCAATCTCTTTGAGGAAAGGAATTTCATTTAGAGAATTTGCAATGCATAGAGCAATCCAGCTTTCATTTGATTGAGATCTCCTGGTGTTTTTGCAGTATGAATATTTCATAATCAAGTCCACTATTTTATAGAATTAGTCTCAAAAGGCTAAGGTGTCTTCAACACCTTGCATAAATTTATTAGTATCAAAGTGAAGAATCAGCCATGTCCTAAAGAATTCTGCACAAACTAAAGTAAATGGTAGAACTCTACAAAATTTGAAGTTGAAAAAGATCAACAAAATCTACCATTGTCTGTCTGGAAACTGAAATGTCTAGGAATAAAGCAGAAGGTAGCAATCAAACATGAATCTTGATTATTATCACTGAATTTAAACCCAAGGATCAGAAAATAAAGAAAAATTCCTGCAACACCTTCATCTATTGTTTCCATCCTCTAACCTTTCAAGATACAGAAAACAACTAGAAAATTTAAACATAAAAATTTGACTTTTTCTTGTGAAATATTAGCTGTACTTCTTTTAGAAGGCTTTTAAACAATATTGTATGATATTCTAGATGATTTAAGAGTATTTGGCAGCAAAAAACCTAATGAGTGGGTGAATTAGGCAATTTAATGTTTTCATTTGGTTCCCTTCACTTCAATCAAATGCTTTAGTAAGATATCAGTGTAAAGAAAGATATCTCAATGTAAGTAAAAATTAGAAAATATACATCACAGGTATTCATTACATTAGTGAATTGAAGGGGAAAAACGGCCAACACAACCTTGTCAAAATCTATTAACCCTGAAGCTATGAAACTGCAGCATAGAAATATATATGTCAAAATGCTAAACTGTTGCAACTTCTGTAGACTCCGAAAGAAAAAGAACCTTTCCCTGACAATTTCAAGGTTTTGATATTTGAAAAATAGAGTAGAAGGAGTAATTTATTTTTCCCCCCACAGTTCTGGACTACTTATACCTGCAAAAACCCCATTGCATGATCTGAACATTAATGACCAAGAACAGGGAAAGGATACAAAGGGGTCAAACTGGTGCAAGTTTCAAATGTGTATTTCTTATTAAACTATATTCCACTTACCAATTTATAGTAGAACACAAAGTTGGACTGACCCCTGTTCATCTTCTTAAGGACAAAGGAGGGCATAAATATGTCCATATGACCATTACATAGAAACAAAATACTATTGTAGGACCTATTAACAAATCAATCTGAGATTCCTTGATATATCCTCTGCAACACACACAGATAAAAACAAGAAAATGAGGAGGAAACAAAATACAACTTTTGCAAACAGAAGACACGCCTCTCAAATCTTTCAGATTTTTCCAAAACTGTTAATTAATGTGAGAGAAGCAATTGCCAACGTGTACTTGGGTTTCCAAAAGCCTTTTGTGCCTCACAATAGGTTACTTAATTAGCTGTGAAATAAGGTGAAAATATCAAATTAAAAATTATCTAAACTACAGCAAGCAAAACACAGAAGTAGAGTACTATCAGTGGAGTCCCAAAGTTATATAAGCTGTTCAGTCTATTGATTAATGATCTGGACAAGAGGGGGAACACCAGACTGCCCAGGTTGCCTATGCATAACAAGCAACAAAGATGGATTAAAAGAAAACCAAATGGGAAACAGCTGCAGAAGAAGCTCATTATACTGAATGACTGAGAGATAAAAGAACTGCTAAAAATACAGTAGGTGAATATATAGCAATGTACTTGAAGAAAGACAGTATTAACTTTCCCCATACTGTAATGGGATAAGAACAGGCGATTAACGCTCAAAATTTAGATCTTGCTGTTGTGGGAAAACCAGATGTTGAAAGGAACGGAATTGTATTTTAACAATTTAGTGAACAAAGTTTCATTAAACTTGATCAGAAACTCGTAAGGGAACTGTATCACCAAGGATTTAAAAAATTAAATAACAGGGAAAAGGATTAGAAAACAACAGTTCTCTTGGCATTTTCACATACAACGCCGGGGTATTGAAGTTGAAAATAGTAGGATAAAACAAATTACTAGTC
Source organism: Myrmophylax atrothorax (assembly GCA_026770055.1). Taxonomy (NCBI): domain Eukaryota; kingdom Metazoa; phylum Chordata; class Aves; order Passeriformes; family Thamnophilidae; genus Myrmophylax; species Myrmophylax atrothorax. The sequence continues at coordinate 98,814,511 of JAOXXN010000446.1, read as the reverse complement.
TATATAACAAACTCTGGTTCAGGAAGCACATAGGTCAGCAGTCATTGGAAGTGCAGGAAATATACCCTATAAATGAGTATATATATTTCCTCTGATTTTGCATTCTCTAGAGGGCACCTGCTGGGAACAAGGCTAGATGGTTCTCTGGTCTGACCCAGTGTAGTGAGCTGGCTGACCTTCAAGCCATCTCTCTACAAAACAGCTGCTGCTGCTCGTGTTGAAAACTCCCCACACCACTCCTCCAAAGCACTAAAAGAGAGATCATCTCTACAATGACAGCTTTTATGCTCCGGTTCATTTTACACCTTTGGTTTTCTGCAGAGACTGCCAACAATGTCACCAATTAATGACAATTTGCTTGTAACACCTGCCCATTAAGAAAGGGATTGAACACAAAAATCTCATTTTTGACAGAACACTGAACAAGAATCAGGTTGTAATGACGCATAATCACTACCTACCTGGGACAGCGGTGTACTGTTGACCTGGAGCAGGGTCTGACTCTGTATCCCATTAGATATCCCTGACCTATGAAGGACAATATAGGCAAGTGTTCCATTGCTTTCTTAAACAACTATAGAACAATTCATTATGGGGCAACCAAAAAGTCTTCCCTGAAGTAGAGTGAGTTCAGAAAGTCCTCCACTAAGTGGGACACCTCATCAGGCATGTCACTACAGTTAAGTTTCCATCAAGAGCAAAAGAAGGAAGGCAGGGAAAAGATCCCAGATGGCTGAGCCTATCCATTTTTCATCTTTTTGTGACATATTATTTGCAGAGCTTGGGAAACTGAGTTATTTTACCTTATTTTCATTTAAACTGTCATTGATTCTAAATCTCTGCAAGAAAAATATCATGTCTTCCGAAGGAAGTTTTTCTGAACACCCTCTAGTAATTTAATTTCCAATTCCTGCTAGGGCCTCACCTTGAAAGGATCCACTGTGTTATTTTAGGTTGACATACTGCTCTTTGGTTAAACATGGGCTTCAGGAAGGCTGAAGCTGGGCTAATGAATTTTAAATTAGAAATACACAGGATCACATTACTGAGCATAATTAATTTTGCTTTTAAATATATTTGTCATCTCATATTACAAACACTATCTGTTTTGCAGAAAGGCAAGTCTTGATGCCCCACCCTGGGAAGTATCCAAGGCCAGGCTGGATAGGGCTTTGACCAGCAACCATCATGAGTGCAGGACAACAAGGTGATCAGGCACATGTAGCATGGGTTTAGGAAAGGCAGGTCCTGCTTGACCAGCCTGATCTTCTATGACAAGGTTACTGGCCTAGTGGATAAGGAAAAGGCTGTGGATATTGTCTACCTGGACTTCAATAAACGCTTTGACAGTGCCTTTCACAGCATTCTCTTGGAAAAGATGGGAGCCCATGGCTTGGACAGGTACATTGTTCTCTGGGTAAAAAACTGGCTGGAAGGCCAGGCCCAGGGAGTGGTGGTGAGTGTGCTGCATCCAACTGTCAGCTGGTCACAGGTCATGATCCCCAGGGCTCAGTCCTGTTCCACATCTTTATCAATAATCTGGATGAGGGGATTGAAGTCTCCCCCATTCAGTATGCAGATGGGTGGGAATGTTGATCTGCTGGAGGGTAGGAAGGCTTTGCAGTGGGATCTGGAAAGGCTGGATCAATGGACCAAGGACATCTGTATATGGTTCAACAAGAACAAGTGTTGGGTGCTGCACTTGGGTCACAACAACTCCATGTAGAGCTACATGCTTGGGAAAGAGTGGCTGGAAAGCTACCCACTGCAGAAAGACCTGAGGGTGTTGGTTGACAGCCGGCTGAACGTGTGCCCAGGTGGCCAAGAAGGTGAATGGCTGGAGAAGAGGCAGCTCTAGGGGTACCGTATAATTCTCTACATTTACCTGAAAGGAGGCTGTAGCCAGGCGGAAGTCAGTCTCTTGTCCAAAATAACAAGCAATGGGACAAGAGGAAATGCCCTCTGTTGCACCAGGGGAGGTTTAGGTTAGTTACTAGCGAAAATTACTTCACAGAAAGGGTTGTCAAGCATTGGAACAGGCTGCCCAGGGAAGTGGTTGAGTCACTATCCTTGGAGATATTTAAAAGGCATGTAGACAGAGCGCTTAGGGACATGGTTTGGTAGTGGACTTGGCCACTTCAGGTTAAGCTCGGGCTGGACTTGATGATCTTAGAGGTCTTTTCTAACCTAAATGATTGTGCTACATTATGAAGTAAGAATGAAGTCTGTTATCCATTAGGGAAAAAAATATAACCTTTTACTGATAATTTGGAATTTATCTCTTTTTTGCTTTAGAAGATTTAATATTTCAAAGTGTATTATTAAAGTCTTCATCTTGTTCCATAAACAGGTATTTCTACCAAGAATATGTCAATGTAAGAGGTATGACGAATTCTAAATTACTCTCCTTATGGGCACTGATCCAGAGATGATGATGATCCTGTTATTTATCTCTCAAGGTAATTTTTTGCTGTTTCCATTTTAGTGAGCATTTCTGAGGACTTCTGAAAAGAATATACAGTATTTCTCTGTAAAATATTTATATGAAATTGGTAGAAACATTAATATATTTGATATTTATATATTGACATATTTTTCTAGTAAAAATGACCCTGAGGTTGAAATCATAGAAACATAGAATCACAGAATGTGATTTACAGACTTGAAAGGAACCCATAAGGATCAGAGTCCTGATCACTGTTCCTCATAGGGCTACCTAGAACTAAATCTTGTGACTAGAGTGTCTTCCATACATGCCTTGAACTCTGAAATGCTAAAATAGCTTTGCATAACTTCATCTCCTTAAGCTACAACTGAAAACATTGGCCAATAAGTTTTAGTGGATTTTGCTAAAAAGTTTTAGATTAGAAAATACTAACTTTCTTGCATCTTGTTGGTGCAAATGGTAGTGTGTTTTGTCAAAACTCCATTACTAAAAATATTAAAACATACTCAAAAGAAAGCCTTCAATGAAATATACTTTTCAAATAGAAAGATTTGCCTTGCACTTACTCTGGGGGAAGGCAATTAGAGTTACATAATTTACTGCACCACTAACCATTCAACTGCTAGTGAAATGTATGTGCTGTCACTATAGTTTTCAGTCAGGTCAACGACTGACAAGTATATATTGTATAGGTACATTAGTTTTCAGTGTAGCAATGAACTGATCTAATCTAAGTATAGCTAAGCATTTGCTGCTACTTATTGCAGGCACAAACAGGGAGCAGAGGCTGTATGCTGCTTGGAGAAGAAAACAAGACTGCTCCATATAGCAGCAAAAGAGTCTTACATTAGCGCACTTTAATCGCTGAACAACACAACTACCAGGTGTTCAGCCAGGAGTAGAGACATGAGTGAAACTTGTGTGATACCCCACTAACAAAAGAAATTATGGTGGTGTCTACTGTAAATAGAAGTCAGTTAGAGCTTTCAACTTGTCTCAGAATTCAGCGGGATTTAATTATGGTATCGAAATACAAAATACTTGGGCACTCCTTTGATGCAAAATGAATTCAGGAGAGGGTCTGTATTTACTTATTTTTAATGGAATTCTTAGATGCAGGTGCAGAATTCTGTGACAACTCTAAGAAGACAGTAATTATCTGGTAAAGTATGCATCACCAAATTATTTAATAGATAAAGGCTTCTATAAAGAAATAAGCTCTTTCAGATGAAGTAACAATTTGGACATGTAATATGATGTCTTTAAAATTCATTGAAAGCAGTAACTTTTAATTGCACAGCTCTATTATACAATAATTTAATTGACAGATGTTTAATTCAATGGGAGAAAAGTGAAACAGTATGTGAAACAACCCGTCCCTTCTTATAACAGAAAAGAAACATTATTTCAATTCTAATGATTCATCAGTTACATGCTTCTGAAATTTAATGACTGCTCTTTACAATATTTAATGATTTTCAGTAATGGATGGGTTTACAGACACTAACCATCTATGTGTGAAGTTTACATGGAGAGCCTGTACAGCAATACACAGGAATGTACACTGCCCTATTTATTGCATTAGCTATGCATTTAAATCAGTTGGATTACTATTCTACTGATGAGGAACAAATTAAAAACCTTTCAATTATGTAAGTTTCCCTAGAGGTGATTTACAATGGAAGTATTAATGAATATTTCATTACAGTTGTGCTGCTAGGTGCTAGCACATTATTATTTTTTTAATGAACCAATAGGGTACAAGCCTAAGTAAGATATTTTTAGAGAATACATATGGACCATTTGACAGAATCTTGCACCTTTTTCTTTAATTTGTTTCCCTTGAGCTAGTATGTAATTGGTTCCCAGGTAACCTCAACAACCTTGCCTGGAACATCTTTCCAGATATATTCCTCCTTTGGGTGTAGGGGACAGGGGCCAGAGTAGTTTATATTAAATCTCAGCACAAAAAGCAAGATGCAATTATGACTCCTCAAAAACTGCAATAGCAGCCAGAAATCAAAATTTAACATTAAATATATATAAAGAAAATAATAGAAAAAATACAATGTTGAGATCATTATGGTGTTACACCATAAATGCGAGTGTATCCAAACTTCAGATGGTACAGACAGCTTTTGGCAGCCTTTCATATCCCCAAATGGGGCGTCCTGTCCTTGCTTAGAAAAATTAGCTCAAGGTTAGGGCAACTGTTTGAACTCCACAGAGTCTGCAACCCCCTCAGGACAAATCTGAGCCTTGACTCCTGCTTCTATCACTAACTAGGAGCTCAGTAAGTGTCAATATGTTGCAGGAACTTGTGGAATGACCATGGATAGAACTTTGGGGAAGAACTCGTTACCTCAATTTTTTTGCCTCAATTACTTTTTGCTTTAAGCCACTTACACATGTACCTGAACTGCTGCAGTTCATCTATGCTAACCTCAAACCAAGAGCTTATCACTACGTCCATCTCTGCTTCCACACTGATCACTACCACAGCCTGGTATTTGGGACAGTAATCAAACACTAACTTGGGGCAACAGATCTTTCTACTTTGGGGGGAAAAAAAAGGAAAATAAAAAAGAAAAACCTTGCTTTAATTTTCTCTAGCACTTTAGCTTTCTTATTTAGTCTTCAACCTCATGAATGCTACCCTGTGTATTTCCCTCTAACTGAGTACTTCTGGTACTCCCTGATGAAACACATGAAATATGGTTGCCCTTTCTGTTCACAATGTTTGCAACAGGTGAGAAATGGCCATAATTTAATTTTCTTATTTATTTGCTCATACATTTGCTCATAAAAGAGTTTAAAATTACTTCTCTTTAAAATCTAACTCTGACCTGAAGTGGTCCATTTTGCACCTTTGTAAATATATACAGAGGAACACATAATAATAAGAAAAAAAGATTATTTTGTCCAAGAATCAAATGCAAATTTAATTCCTCTGCAGCTCTCATACTGTACTCATAAATCATAGGTCAAACAGAAGATCATCATTTGCTAATAAATAGCACCACTCCTCAAAACTCATTTATCTATATGTGCAAATAAAAGGTACTCAATACACTCAGTGCAATCTACAGAGCAATGTAACTCTCCCTAAGGGTGAATTTCTTGTTGAGTAGTTGGATGAACCATCCCCTTGATCCATCAAGTAGCAAACAGACTAAAAATATTTTAAGTGTAATTTAAGAAAAAAAATGAAAAGTATAAAGGAAATGATCCATTTCTATAAGGAATTGTAAAAAAAACCCAAATCAATTGGGCTATATCTCTAAAGCCATTTTCTTTTGCTGGTACTGAAGACTAAAATGAACAAATTCATAAGAACTATAAGAAACAATAAATTCACATGCAAGAGATATGTATGGAGAAAATATGTATAAATACAAAATGAAACCAGATACTTAACAAATGCACATTACTGCTTTCTACTTGGAATAATAGTTCCATTGTGATCTTGTTGTACTTTTTTTCTGAAAGAGAAAAAACTAAGCCATAATCTTTTATCTGACCTTTATTGGTCTTTGACTTCTTTTCCATTGAAAACAGACCTGGATTTAGTCCAGCCTCTCCTACAAAATTAAAGCCATCTTCTTTCCAGGTGTGTGAATAGCACATTAATTTTCAGTGGTTCAAGTGAGCCCTTTTAAAGCAAATATTAGATGTTATAAATCAGCAAATATTGTTCAGTATCCATTTATTTAGCAGCTAGTAAGACTTCCTTTGTATTTTCCATGCCATATTTCCTTTCATCACCTTCTGTTAAGACTGAGTTAAAAATCAAACCAAATCAAAACCAAAACCAATCCTAAACCCAAATTTGACTAAACTTCACTGGGAAATATACAAATTTTTATATTCTGCACACATGAAATGACCAATCTGATCAATCAAATGTTAAACACCAGAAGAAATAAGTCTGCTAAGTGGATTAGCAGTTACAGTGTGGATCAATATAACTAAAAGGTAAGACTTTTATTTCCTTCATTAACGTCATAGTGAAATGCCCAATCAGCTCTAATCAGAATTAGGAAAACATAGCACTTCTGTACAGCTAAATCTAAATCAAATTCAATCCTCCAAATCAAAAGCATTTCCTTACAATTCTGCAGCAATGGAGCAGGAAGATGTTATTTAAAAGGTTCTTTCCAGCTTTTAATACTATGATTTCTGAGTGGTGTAATCAGAAATACAAAATTTGTATTATTTTTCCCTGATGTGGAAAAGGGATAGTCACTTCATATTTTATTAACTGAGAAAAAAGAGCACACTTATTTGCAGTGTGTTTATCTCATTTCATAAACATCCTCAGCACAGCAGCAGTCTGAACTATTTAAGTGCAGCTGGCTGTGTTCATCTATTTTAAGTTTCCCTTCAGCAAATAAATGGAAGACATAGTAATGATTACTTTCATGAGAGTAACCAGTGCTGTACCTCTAAGAGAGCTATTTTTTGTATTTATTACATTAATTACATTTTATGCATGTACATTACCAAATGATACACTGTGAATTGGAAGTCAATTTAAAGTTACATTGCTTTCATATTCAGTGAGAAAATCATGGATTTTCAGATCAAGAGTTGGCAGAGTGTATTGATATCACATGCTAAACCATTCTAATAGAAAAGGTATTGATCTGAAATCCTGAAA
>JAOXXN010000446.1:98796967-98807305 GCA_026770055.1 Myrmophylax atrothorax | reverse complement strand
TGAGAGTCATGGAGTTTCAGAGGAAGAGGCAGCAGAGGCAATCAGTATCACATGCAAAAACACTCTAATAGAAAAGAACTGAAATTTCTCTTAAAGTGAGCTACAGGATGATAAAAATTAAAGAATAAAATAAACCTTAAGAATGATCAATAGTGTGTTTAGACTGAATTGGAAAACCCAGGAAGATTAAAAAAATAAAACTATTGAACCTTTCAGATGTCGGGCATCCATTCAATCGCAGTTCAATGTTCTGGTCATGCATTCTCCTAAAGTATCCATCAGAATGACTTTACTCTCAGAACACGGATGTCCACCTCCTCTTTCCTTTCTGCCTTTCAGTGCTTGGGACCAAGTCCTATCATTTCCTCACTCGGGAACCAGGACTACCATGACATTAAAGATGTAGTATTCTACTGGTCCCACAAAGAACTGAGCACTTTTTAAGAACTTCACTTAGTGATAAAGTAGGTAATGTCTGTTTTAAAGCCAAACTGTTTAATTTAGCAGATGAAACAAAGGGAAAACTATTTTAAAACAATTCAGGAAATGTTAAGATGCCTGTTTAGCTCCATCTAACCTACTAAACTTAACATACACTAACAAAATTAAATTAAGAGCTTTTAAATTACATGAACACAAAGAAAATAACATTTTACTCTGCTATTACTTCACTTGTTAGTACATCACTTTTAGATAATGCAGGGAAGCTGGATTCTCAAATAAATGAAAACTAACTATATTCTGCCTTTGCATTTTAACTGTCATACTATTCCATTGTGTCTTAAACAGCAATTTGTTTTATTTCTGACTTTTTTTTTTTTTTCCACCACAAATTGTTCTCCAGGGAGCTGGCCTGGATGTCTCGGATATTTAGACATCTAGGAGAATATCTCTACAGCGTTTTCTTCATTGTTTAGTAGTTAAAATGCTCCAGGTAAACAACCTGTGCTCACTAGCCTAGAGACCACCTCCTTTGTATGTTCTGTGTTCCCCTCTGGAATTTCACATTGTGTTTAATAAACCAGTTATAAGGTACAGATGAATGTAACTGCCACTGCCAATCCCTGTAGCATTTGTCACAGTGCCCAAGCACATAATAATTGGGTGTGAAGAGAGCAGTTCAGCTCATTTCTCTGGGTTTCAGGCAACCCTGTTAAAAGTGCTATATTGCAAACTGCTTTGATATTACAGAAAGGATGTCTATAAATCCTGAAGATGATATCACATCACATATAACAGATGCTTCACAGCAGAGGTGATAAAGATAGGTCTAACAGAGGCAAGTCAGCACCAGAACCGAAAATGGTATAATCGTATTAGGCAGAAAAAACTTGCTGTTAGGATGGCTAAACTACTGTCTATATGATATAAGTTAGCTCTAGTGCCTCTCTATTATTGCTTTTCAGAACAAACATGCTGAATGACAACAGCTTGTTAAAACTGGCATAACACTAATTCCTTACCTCTCAATCCTGTCCTTTCCTTTACATTGTGTGCTTTTTGGAGTAGCATTTCCACTCATAAATACAGGTGCTTTGTTTAACATGGCATGAATGTGAATGTGGTTAGGAAGTTACATGCAACTGCCACACAAACTTGCAAGATGAAGTATTCAAGGTGAGTCAGATGTCCCCTACCAGAGTGACATAAAACCGGGATTTATATATCATTAGCATTACTGGCCAATACCATTATAGGAAATGTCAGTTCTGCTCTTACTTTACCATAAAGACAAAAATATACAATTAAAAAGAAATAGAAGCACTCACTAGATGGTAGTTGATATGTGTTTATAACTCCTTTTCAAGATGTGGTCATAGCTCAGTTACACTCACAGCTTAGTTTGAAAGAGAATTTGACCACACACCTCCAGGGGACCATCTCAAAAGCCAGTCACTCCTGCTCGAAGTACTTAGAGCCTTGCTGTTGCATTTCACAGTAAGAATCTGGTATTTTTTCATTTTGTTTTCTACGAAGGAAGATCATGACTTTTACAATCCACTAGGTAGATTGCTCTGCTGCATTCCACTTCTAGGTCATAGTGTCTGGTGCATACACAGCTCTTCATGCGATTTTATGTCAAGCTTCTGAAAAATTAAGTGCTGTATGAAAGCAAGCTAGTACCTTAGTACTTAGTAGTCCCTTTTATTTACTTTCTGTTTTTCCATTTATATTTCAAAATTATACACAGTTTTTTGTGTGCTACCTTGGCAACTAAATCTAAAGGACCCTGTTACAAGTCTACAACACACAGCCACCTATTTCTGTTTTTATAATGCGTAGAATTCAGTGTGCAATTCCCACAGTACTGTAATAATTATTCTTAAAAATTGTTATTGCACACTCATTCTAGCACTTGATAGGCATCAATGAACTAAAACATGCTAATGTGATCACAGACAATCATCTGATCACAGTCTTCTTATAATGTGATCTCTTTGCAGAAATGACTTTGTCTGCGGAAACCTGGTAAACAGGCATTGAAAAATGCTGGCCCCTGAGGATAGATTTGGGCTCCTTAGTAAGACAACAGTACAAGGTAACTAAAAGTAATAATTATCTGGAAAATTATAAATAAATAAACACAAAACTTGCTGTATCTATGACCAGTTTGGACAGCAAGCACTGAAATACAGGTATTAGCCCAGAAAAGCATATTTCTATTTATTTATTTATTTATTTGTTTGTATGTAATGCATTTATATTGCCATATCTAAATATATTTTTTCAGATGAAAACAAACCTTAAGAACTAGTTTAGAGAGACAGTGCTAAAAAAGGTGTGAAGGTTTGGAGAAGTACAGTAAGCATCAGAAACTGATGTCTGGCTGAGAAGGACAGAAAAGAAAAAACAGGAGAGAAGCCTTCTGTCCATTCACCAGGTATTCTTTCTGTTTCAGTCCAACTGAAAGACTACAGCCATAGTTGTTAGGAGCTAAACAGGCTTTGAGCATGAATGTTCATGAATGTCTTGTGCACCTATTATTTACATCTTCAATCTTCATTATTAAAAGGACAGTATTGTTGCTTAATAAGGTGTCCTATCTTCTTTGGCTTTGGTGACTGGTATTTTTCCTGGAGAAAGTAACTTCTGCTCTTTCCCCACAATGTTGCAATTAATAACAGAAATAGTAATAATAGTAAGAATAATAATGCTAATGATGAATATAATTATAATTCTATAATATATTATAGAATTATTGTATGCCAAACATTATTAGTATTAATAATAATAAATTAATCATAGCTGTTCACTGCAGAAAAACTGAATATCCTCCGGGTTAAAGAAAGAGCCATTTTTTCCACCTTAGCTCAGCTTTCCCATTTCCTTCCTGCTGTTTTTCTCCCTTTCTTTCCTATTAAAAAAGTTTTCTTCAAGAATTCAACTTTAGATTATTTTCTGAATTCCATGTACACTTCAGCATCTCTACCTGGATTAAATGCAATAGTACAATGCTACAATTCAACAAAGTATGACAAAAGTTCAGATGAATTAATGTAAACAATGATTAAAATCTTACTGTGCTCATTTTTACAACCTTCTCAGTTGCCTCTGAGTAAGAACCCAGCAGTGCAGGACCCCATGTTGACAACTTTGTAAATGCAGAATTTTACAGTATAAGCACATTAAAATTACAAACAATAGAATCAGGGCAGTCTTACACTGGCATTTTGAAGCTCAGAACGGGAAGAGAACTTACACAGCTTATATAATGGTTTTACTATTCATTTGTTTACCGTGTTAGTTGAGTTTCCATTTAAATGTAAGCCACTGTCAAAGAGAGGTGATGAAGCTCCACTGCTATGATCACTAGATGGTCCAGGGGAACCTGGAATTTGGATATGAAAAGTAACTATTTATGTTAAAAATATATGTATATATCAGACAGTATCTATTCCAGCTATAAAACAAGAAGAATTTTTAATATGATTCACAAAACCCAGACCAAAATACTACTTGCATTCTAGAAAGACAGCCAATAAAATGTCTGTAGGCTATACTTAATGTCTAGAGAGAAACAAAGGTAACCAGATGTCATCTTATAGAGGCTGGGCTCATGAGGACTGTTTGCAATCTTAACTGTCTTCAGGATTAAGCCTATTTTTCACTGAGAATGAGATATTCAAAACCAAGTAAGAAATTCAGTAACAAAAAACCCATTAGTTTATTAAATAAATTTCCTACTGTGTCTTTAAAGTCTCCACTTAGAGTATAACCATGGACTGTATTTATAAACAAAGCTAATAGGAAACTCTCAGGCCAGTGCTAACTGGACACATACAAGCACTTTATTAATGGATGCATCTTTTCCTTAAAATGCCTTTGAAGAAAGATGCGCCTTCCCATACTCAGAAATTGAAAGGAAACAATCATCCTGAATTGTTGATACTATGTCAATATGTAAGACTACACAGTTCTACTCTTTAAAATATCTCTTCTTTTAGCAGTTTTGCATCATGATCCTTTACTGGTTAAAAGTGACTCCCGGAAAGCTTAATGCTTTTGCAACGTATAATAATGAAAACAGCACAAAGTCACATCATTGTGTAATTTCAGCCTCATAATAGCACCAATAATACACAATTACTGTCAGACAGCACTTGGTCTTATCAATAATACACATAAAATCAATTGTACGCAGTATATTCATCATCATCACTGAAAACTCACATTTCCATCTAAAAAATTCACCTGAAATTGCCTGTAAATCACTTAACATTAATAGGCCTGTCAAGTCTAACATCAAAGAAGCCAAAAAATCATTCTTAGTCATATATTTTCATATGCATCTATTCTATATGTGTGGAAGATTTAGCAAAATGGAACTTAATTCAACAACAGTGCATTTTCTCCATTACAAATCTCTGTCAGCTCAGTGCTGAGAGTTAATCTCAGAGTTGTAGCCTAAATTTCAGCATGTTTTTGTTTGGAGTCCTTTCTGTACAATGCTAGATGATGAAAGCAGAAGGAGTTATTATGCTTTGTTCTCATGGGTCTAAGGCAAGCACTGACTTCAGCAGCTACATTTTGTAGGTCCTATATACATAGATGACAAAATCTCTGTGTTCATACTCATAAATGACTACAGGGATTTCATGAAACAGGATAAAATTTCTAATTTTTTTAATAAAAACACTGAAGTAAAAAAACGTTGGCATTAAATTCTCCAGTGAACCATCTGCCCGCTGGGGAATCCTACTATCTCCAGTAGTAGACAACTATCACAGGTCAATGAGTCAATCAGATTCTGAAAGTGGAATTATCCCATTTATTCGGCTATTTGATCATATCAAAATACTTTCATAGAATCATAGAATCGTAGAATTAATTGGGTTGGAAAAGACCTCCGAGATCATCAAGTCCAACCCTTGGTCCAACTCTAGTCCATTTACTAGATCATGGCACTCAGTGCCATGTCCAATCTGCGTTTAAAAATCTCCAGGGATGGTGAATATCTGTCTCCTCATGTTTTGTTTCAGTGGAAGCGATTTTTTTGTTTGGTTCATTTATTTCTCTTACTGTGCCTTGTTATCTTGTTTTCCTGCTGGGAAAACAACACTGTCTTTATTCAGTTCTCTATAATAGTGTAATCTAAAAGGAAATTCAGGAATGTGTGGGTATGTTAATAGAGTCATCATTTTGAAGAATGTAAACTTGTCCAAGTATCTTCTCTTAGCAGTTAGAATTGCCGGAGCTGTTTCCCCACGGTCACAGTTGTGCTGTATGTGGCAAGGTCAAATGCAAGAGGCACAGGTAAATTGAATCTGTGGCACCAGTAATCTTGGTATTACATTGGTAATTACATTACATCTTGGTATGACATTTTATACATCACAATAGGAAACTTTCAATTACATATTGTTATATAAACTTTCCATGCTCTCCTACAGACCTACTTTGCTTCTGGAAAACTATCAGCCATGGCTGGACCTGAAAGTGCCTTCCAAGGTTGATGCATCACTCTCAGAGGTAATTGGTACATCATTTCTTTAGTACCTTAAAGTTTTCTGTGTTCTTATTACATGTCTTTTAGACCTCTTATTTATGGTTGAGTAAATAGCTCAGATGTACTTTCCAGGTTTTTTAACTTGTTCATGTGAAAGTCAAATCAAAAGAGTATGTGCCAGGAGCAGAGGGGTGAGATGGCCTCCTTGTTAACAAGGATGTGACTGCTTGTGTGGCAGTGCATCCAGAACATAGAAGAAATGTCTGTTTAAATTTAGAAGAATATTGGTAAGAACAGTTGTAACTGAACATGTACCATTCTTGAAAAGATGACGATTTTGTCCTGCTTCGTTTGTTGGGAGCGGAGGGGAGAGATTATTTGCTCCAGCTGCAAAACTTCTGTAATGAAGATGGTAATTTGATAGTAGGGAGACCAAAAAAAAGGTGGAAAGAGGCTATTTACAAGAGCATGTAGTGACGGGACAAGGGAGAATAGATTTGATTTGGATCAGGGTAGGTTTAGATTACATATTAGGAAGAATTTCTTTACTATGAGGGTGGTGGGGCACTGGAACAGGTTGCCCAGAGAAGCTGTGGATTCCCCATTCCTGGAGGTGTTTAAGGCCTGGCTGGCTGGAGCTCTGATCAGCCTGGTCTAGTGAAAGGTGCCTCTGCCTATGACTGGGGGGTTGGAACAAGATGATCTTTAAGGCCCCTTTCAAACCAAACCATTCTATAATTCTGTCAGTCTATTTAAAATCATCAGGCAAGGCTGTAGCAACATTTATCTAAAAATAGAAATTAGCGGATTTACTGAAAGAAAATTAGCATAGATATATTTTTAATAAGGCTTTAAATGAGGAATTTTGTTCCAATCTCTTTTAAAAAGAGCTATCTGAAGAGTAGTTTTTCTTTGGGCCTTTTTTTTTGAACTTGATTGGTAATTGATGAAATATATTGGCAGCAAAAAGATAAGCTTTTGTTGTTTTTTTTGAAGCTAGGAAAATACACAAGTACCTATATACCTTAACATCCATTTATGTAGAATTCCAGCTTTGGAGTTCTGTGGCAGGAGGATGAACAATTTGCATGCCAGAAGTGAGAAGATTTTTGCAAGTCAGTTCTTGCAACTAACAGAATGGTTTATGGAGTGCATATGTTTGTGGTATGAGCTATGACTTTAGTTCACCTCTGCCTGATGGTGTCCCAGGTGTGGCCCAGTGCAGGAAGCCCCAAGAATGGCCCACTGCAGGAATAGGAGAAGAATAAAACCTTAAGGGAAGGGAGGGATGGACAGTTGAGAATTTTTTTAGTAAAAGAACAGATAACAACTTGTTGATTTCCATTAGTTTAATGAAGCGACTTCCTCTGCCATTTCAGAAGTGAACATTTATTCCTTGAAATTACTTAATATAATTTTGAAATAAGTTTAAGTGTATTTGACAGTAATCCTGGATATCATTTCAAAAGTCTAATGCTTTAATAGTAGAATATAAAATAAACAGTTCTATGCAGGTAACGTTTTTAGAATTTTGAGGCGCAAATAGATGTGACAGTTTACCAAAGGATGTGGTAAATGCTGAGGAACTGGGAATTTTTTCCTTAGCTTAAATGGAAATTTAATGCTAGAAAGGTTCTTTGTAGTATCTTATTCATGAGAGATACTAGTAGATACCATAGTTGTCTTCTAAGACTGATCTTCAAATTGTGTTGCTACACCTTGACATTTTGTATTTGATTTCTGTTGCTGTAATTCTGCCTTTCCAAAGTCTTGAGTTTTTCTTTGCTGTTACTTTATAGTTCAGTGGCATGTCTCAGGCCCTGCTTTGTTTAGCATTGTAGACATGGCTATTGTGTATCTATGCCATGTTTCTCATTCCTTTATCTTGATGTGCTTAACTAGAGGGAAGTACCAGGCCTGAGTTCTGTGCCTTCCTGGGGCAGCGAGCCGGGGTAATCCTCTTCAATGGGCCCCAACAAGCACTCTGAGGCACTATTTTCAGCTGTGTAGGACAGACATTATTGGGAATGAGAAATCTTACTGTATTGTTCCTTATTACAGCTCTTCTCTACTGGTTAAAAGGGTAGCAGGGGTTCTGCCCACACCATATTTCTCCTGACCTGAGGATGCAGCACGTAATGCCAGCCTGGAACTGGATAGCCTGCTTCAGGTTGGAAGGAGAGACTGCTCTTATTTTCTTTTGTGGGTTAGTCATACATTAGAGAAGCTGATACAGTGTGAACTGAATTAAGGTTAATTACATTCTAAAGGAGCGCCCAGTGCAGCCTGCATCTAAAAAGCAGATTCTTCAAATACTTGGAATAATTCTGGGATTTTTTAATTTTGTATTAGTTTTTCTACTTCTTCTTTTGTAGGTTGAAGAACTTTGACAATATTCTCCTTTCCCAATGTTTCTAATTTGAGCCAGTTGTGTAACCTTTAAGCTTGTGTTTTCAAGTGCTTTAAGAATAATTTAATACACACTCAAATCAGAAGAAATCCAAGATTTCTCACAAGTATGGATTGGATTTTTTTCTGTCTTGGATTGTGATGGCAGTTTGTCTCACTTTGCAAATTCTTAATCTTTTGCAGCCTTGTTTTAGTCTACTTAGCTGCAGTATGTGGTTTAGAAGAATAACAAGAATCCGTACTTGGATATTCCTCTCCGAGAGTTATGTTTGTTATTACAGTTGAACTGTAAACTGTCTCAACCATGCATCTATCAATATTTTATAGTTTGGGCTGTATCCTGCACAAAAATAATGCAGTGACTTAAGTGTAATTTTATTTCTCCTTTCTAACCCATTTTGTGTTATGTTAGTTTCTTCAGTGTTTTCTTTCTCTCTGAATTAGGGCATGATATCTGTTGCTCAGTTTTATGTTGCATATAGTCCAGGTGCTGCAGATTGTAGAGAGGAGAATTTAATTTTGGTTTTCTCTTAATGGACTCATCTTTTTCCTTGCAATCTCATTTTTGCTATGTCAGGAATGGTTGCAAGTCAAATCTATGGAAAGCCGCTCAGCTACTCTTGATTGACATCATGAAAGAAATGCCTTACTGGATCAAGGTGCTGCTGTCTTTTGATTTCACAATTTTTTTTTAATTCTTAACTTCTCAGGTCTTTGACTCAATTATGGGACTAGACTTTTTTGTTTCCTAAGAGTAAGAAATGGACAAATGCATGATAAGAAAGCAGTTACTGTCTGAACATGTTCTTTGCCATTCCTGTAGCAGCCCAGTGGGCTGCATGCATTATTGGGAACAGCTTGTTCTCCCCTCAGAAAGTGGTCTCAGATATCTAGTTGGACTGTCTTTTAAGGCTTTATAATTGTCATTGTGGTTTATTACTCCTTTCTCTTTTAATTTGGCCTGGTAGTTCTGACCTGCTACTGACTCAGTCATCACTCTGCTCTACAATTCCTCTTCTGACAACTGGCATCAGTTGTACAGCAGTCCCCAGAAAGCTTGTCTCAGCAGCAGAGACTGATGAGCTTTGCAGTGTTGTAGTGCATGCTAGAAAGTAATTTCTCTTTTTTTCTGCAACTGCTGCTTATATTGCTGCTTGCTGCATTTGGTTTTACACTTGTAATCTCCTTCCAATTCAAAGCTGCCCACGCATTGTAGAAACAGTCATTTTGCAAAATGTTTGAAAATAGGTAGGCTTTAAATGAAATTACTCATCATTTTTATTTAAAACTGGAGAATAATACCTTACAGACAAGGAAATGTGTTATCATTAGCTGTCATTCTTAGAGATGTCCTATCTGCTTTTTTGGCATGGTGTCATATGGGCAATTGAGCTTGAATGATATTGTTGATGTTGCTAGAATGGAAGTGGGTGCATGTGTCCTGCTTTCTCAATGCTTTTTGAAAGTGCAATGGATGATGTGGTAGGTTTTTTTTCTGTCTTGCAGAATCACACTGGAATGCTCACAGTGTCCAAGGGAAAGCAGTATGGACTGCATGCCTTGAAATCCAGTTAGTGACAGTCCATGGCACTCCTTGAGTGCTTGTATTTTTCAGTAGGGATGATTTCACACCGTAGCTCTCTTTTAACTTCCGTACAGCACCTTGGTGCAGTGGATCATTATACATAACTGTCTCTGCTGTGCCATGTGTTTAGTAAATGCACAAATAGGGGCTGCCTTCTGTGTGTCCACACATTTTTTATTAAGGCCATATAGATCATTTGGGGCAGTCCTGTGGTGTAAAGGAGAGCCCTCCAGACTCTGAATCCCAAGGTCCCGAGTTCCAGTCTCAGTGGGGACTGTCCCCTGGCAGTTCAATGCCTCCCTGCCATCCCATCCCGTCACATCTCAGATGCTCAGCAGGGTCAGCCCCGGTTAGTACCGGGTGCTGTGACAGTCCCGAGGACTTCCCTGTCACTGTC
>JAOXXN010000446.1:98772264-98783560 GCA_026770055.1 Myrmophylax atrothorax | reverse complement strand
TGAAAGACACTGGAGACCAAAAGTATATTACAACTTGCTTCCTAATGAAGAATGGTGCAAGATGATTTCAGTGATGAAACAATTGCACTTCTTACAGCATCTGGAAACAGTGAGGTTGAATTGTACATCCCACAAAACTGTAAAATTATAATGTAATTTGCTGATTTTAAGTAGCTTTATTTTTAAGCAGTGCTGAGAATACTTATGGCAAATTAGCACCTGGAGAAGTTAAATTAAACTCAGATCTTTTTAATCTAAGCAAGATGAAAACCACTTTTTAATTATTTGTCTCACTGTCATGATAACTCCTGCTCTACTGTGACAAACTGCCCAAGAAAATAGCTCAGAAAAATTCTGTAGGGTAACTTAAAGGAAAGGAAAACTATGCACAGCAGAACTTCTAATGCCAGAAATGAGCATTCTTGCCATTGATGATTGTTTATTTCTGTTACTGCCCACCTACATAGCAGCAGTGAATTTTCTAAAATTAAAGCAACTACGGTAAACTTATTAATAAATGCTGCTCAATAAGAGTTCCATCACTTCTTTCAGGTCCTGCTTCAGCTCCAATCCATGCAGCTGTCCTGCACCTCTCTACTGAGGTTTGGCAAGTATTTGCTGTCCACATAATAGGTGACTAGAGCATTCTTTTTGAACTGACTGAGGCAATGACAAAAGGAACTCTGTGAGAACAATGAAGAGAAAGTTAGAAAATTAAAATCTTCAAAAGCTTGATATCTTTTCTTTGATGTATTTTGTTACATTCTAGTGGAAGTTTCATATACAGAAACTAGTCATATAAAAACTGATATGTAAAAACCTCTACTTTTCTCCTTGAATATCCAGTGACAATGAAGATCAGTGTTGGAAATTAGCAAGAGTAAGAAAAGTACAAGATGCTAAAGGTTTTGGCTTTTTTCTTTACAAACTTTTTTTTTTCTCTTTTCAAAAGATTAAAAACATTTCACATAAAAAGACTGGAAAAAAATAAAGGGAGACTCATTGGATACCTACAAGGATGGATCCCCTTTTAAATTTTTTTAGTAATATTTTTATTTAATAGTTGATTGAGGGTGATCAGGAAAAGCACCAGAAAACACCCTTTCAAATAGTTACTGCAACAGATTTTCGGAGCTTTCCTGCTGCACTTCCTTTTCTTTACTCTCTGACATTTTCCTTAGACTTGCTTGTCATCCTTCTGGAAGCACAATGACTCCTTTTTTTGATTAG
Organism: Myrmophylax atrothorax; assembly: GCA_026770055.1. Classification (NCBI taxonomy): domain Eukaryota; kingdom Metazoa; phylum Chordata; class Aves; order Passeriformes; family Thamnophilidae; genus Myrmophylax; species Myrmophylax atrothorax. The sequence goes on along the minus strand of JAOXXN010000446.1, from coordinate 98,782,330 downwards.
TCCATTTCATATTTCTTTAGGTTTCCCATGACAAAACACACACTTCATCAAAAATTCACACACTCATCTCTATATGTTCAATTCAATTTTTAGAGACTGATTTCTTATTTCCACTGTACTACATCTTCTTTACTTGAACACACGACAAATCCTAAAATAGAGTGTGATGTTGAGGTGATTTAAGACACTACCAATAAGTTTCTCTACAATACCACATACTTCTTTTTAACTTATATTCATACAGTAAGATGTAACAGAAGCTAAACTTTGCAGTAATATATATAGACTAGTTCAGAAAGGGTATAAAATTTTACTTTCTTTTTTTTTTTTTGGCAACTGTTCATATTTAAAATGCTTTTCATAAGTATTCAACTATTCTTCCATTGTGTCTGAAAAAATGAATGGAAGGAACAGGTTGGTTTTGCTAGGGTGTGCTAGTGTGGAAGCAAGGGATAGGGAATGAAGTAGCTCACCTTCATTCACATGAAAATCACTTATAAAGTCATGTTTAAACTCTCAATAAAAATAGTTTATTAAAATGCAGAAATCTCAAAGTAAACTCTGGGAAGTACCAGGAAAATGGAAAGACATGCAGCTGAAGAAAGAAATCAAACAGTTCCACAACATTCAAAGGAATCAGCAACCTTCGTATGATGTGAGAAAATCTGTTACTGGTTCTTCTGGATCTGGTAGAATTACCCTTCCAATATTAAGAGAATGTTTCTTCTATATTGTGAAAACAAAAAAGTTGCAGTACAAAGGACTAACCATTCAAGTAAACCATGCAGAGGACTGCTGAAAGTACTGTGAAGTTTCATCTTAGCACCACTAAGATGGATCTTCAAGAAATGAAACATGCATAGGCTGTCTATGTAGAAAAATATTTATTTTTCCTTCATTTAACTGGTCAATCTCTCCTTTTATACTTGCCATACTTGAAGTAAACTGTTAATTTTGACTTCATAAAATTTTTTCTGTTGTGTGAAAAAGCATTTTGAAATTGAAAAGTTTCCTGCAGGAAGAACTGCAGAAATTAATGGAATAACTTGAAGTTAAGCATCAGTATTGGGTCAGAAATGTATGTATGTCTGTAAGGATACTTACATATGTTAATGTAGCAACTAGCTGAAAAATCTAGCAAAACAACAAGCATTTCCTTGAACTTTGGTCTGTACTGCTGATTATTTCTGGCAGAAACCTTAAGATATTAACATTTCTACATATATTAAATGACAATTTTATTTTTAATTTATCCAGATGTCATAAGGTTGTTGCCTCAAATATTACTAAATTACATATTCAAATATTAACATACGGTTAAACAAAGAGAACATAACACTGCAGTTTTCACCTTGTAAACACGCATCTGAATTTGTTTAAAGAGTAATGGTTTTACCAATAACAATAGTCAATAAACTCTACTCATTAATATGACTATTAATAAAATATTACTACATGCTAAAATTGGTAAATCAAAAGAATGAATTTCCATTACTTCACAAGCATCTATCAATTTGACAAGATATTTTGTAATTATTTTCATTATTTTATTTCTTAATTAATCACTACAGTTTTATGTTTTTTATTATCTTACTAATTTTGATTTATTTGTTGAGCAGCTAAGTATTATGTACTTTTTTTGGCTATGTATCTTCTAATTTTTTTTCTATGCAGAGAACTTTATTTCTGAGATATCTAATGCAGAATAGATGATGGATTAAAGGATGAATCAAAATAAAATCTCAACATCTCAATATAGATAAACAATTTTAAGGTTCACTTCTTGTATCTCAGTGAACCAGCCCAATGAAGCAGAAGTTCATCACTGTATGACAGACATGCCAATGACACATTAAATAGCATTACAATAAACATCTGAAGTCACTAGGTATCTAAAAAAAAAACTATTGGCTAAAAGCAGTTGAAATTCCAAAAATCTAAAATGATTCCTATTGAATAGATTCTGTTTTAATGGGTATCGTTTGTTTGGTGATGTTCTTCTGTGAGACTATGCATAAATAAAAAGAATTAAGTATTTCTAATTGCTTTCTTGGGTCAGTGATCAAAATTCTAATACATTAACATTTGTGTGAAATAATAAAAATGTGTGAAACATGCTAATTTGTCACAAAATACATGAAAATGATATAATAAAAAAATACCATGCAGCACAAAGGTTTTAGTTTTCTACACCTAAACTCTTGCTCCTGCCTTTCCTAGTTAATAGAAATAATCAGTTTATTGTCTTGAAATGGGATTCACTTCATACAGACTTACATTTGAACTAATCAGAGAATCATAAAACACAGCCCAGGTTTTAAAGGACCTCAAAAGATGAATGTCCCCACCATTTGTGAGAAGGCGAGCCTGCAGGACATTATCTAGCATCCTGTCCAATTTCACCTGGAAAGGCTCCAGTGATTGCTTTTCATCACATCACCTACATTTTGCTTATTGTGGAAACAAATAGGTGCTTCTCATGCATTTCCTCACAGGGCAGTGCTCATGCTGGGTGCTCCCAAAAATCTTCTCGAATCTTATTTCCCTCTCTAAGTACAGGGAGAGAGAAGCACGCAGACCCATGCCACAAAATGCCAGGAAGTGTTTCTGCTCATCAGGTGGGCCTTGAAGATGCTGAGAGGGCTGGAGCACCTCTCCTGTGATGACAGGCTGACAAGCTGGGCCTATTTAGACTGGAAAAGAGAAGGCTCTGGGGAGAACTTAGAGCACCTTCCAGACCCTACAAGGAGCTACAAGAGAGATAGAATGGGACCTTTTACAAAGGAATGTAGTGATAGGACAAGAGAGAGCAGTTTTAAAGTGAAGGAGCACTGATTTAGATTAGATATTAGGAAGAAATTCTTTACTGAGAGGGTAATGAGGCACTGGTAAAGGTTGCCTAGAAAAGCTGTGTTGCTGAAAGTGCTTAAGGGCTGGTTTGATGGGGCTTTGAGCAACCTGGTCTAGTGCCAGCTTCCCTGCCCATGGAAAGGGGATGGAACTAAATGATCTTCAAGGTTCCTTCCAACCCAAACTGTTTTATGATTCTGTGATTTTATGAACCTGAAAAATTCTGTTGAATCAGCAAACTGTCATCTCATTTTTCCTTTCACAGTTTATTGTGAATACCTTGAAAATTGAAGTCCCAGCCAATCGAATACCAATTGGTATATATTCTTTGTGATCTTCAACCAAAATATCTTCCCCTTTCCTTGCCCCTCTCTCCCCTCAGTAGAATTGACTATTCCTTTCGTGTTTGCAGGATGACAACCTGATTAGCCATCAGGGAAACAAAATTGATTTTCCTCTCTGATGAGCAATACAGAAACTATATTAATCTCTGAATTAACATGTTCTCTATTCAGCCTCTCTACATCAATAGATTATTTCTAAAAATAAACTTATTTTTCAAGGAAAATAAATTATTTTCCATTTTCTACACTATTTTATTACCTTCTGCAAAAGTAAGATTTTCCTCAGTACTGATATAATTTATTTATTCTGTCTATACCCTTAGCCAGAACTAAGGCATGATAGTAGCAGTTTGAATAAAATTGTGGAGAAAAGCAAATTCTAGTAATCAGAAGTGAGAAACAGGAAAGCCAGTTTGTTGTTAAATTGTTGCTAACCAGCTATCTACATAAACAACTTCAGAATGAAGATGGTAGATAGCAGACAGAACAAACTGGCCTTCTTTCCTGAAGTTCCCAAACTTTGCAGCATTCTCTCCCCATAAGTCTTCAACACCTGTAAGCCAAATTGACATACAATTACTCTTAAGTTTTAATTTAGAAAAATGTAAGTTATCTGAGTTTGTACCTATTCAGTGCACCTCCTCACATCCTGCAAGGATGAACCAGCATTCTGAAATTGTAGAAATCAAGAACAATAAGGGGAAAGTCTAAACAGCAAGGAATCCAGACATGCTATTGTGAAATAAACAAAATAAAAAATCCAAAGAAAATCCTTGAAAACATTTGTTAGACCTACAATTAAGAAATAAAATAACCGAATCACTAAAGACAAACAAATGTTAAAATCCAAACAGTCCAACATCAAAAAAAGGAAGAAACATGTATTCTGCCCCTTAACGCCTTAGCGCTATGGCTGGACTAGTGAAGTAATTCAGAATCTCTGTCTTCGCCAGCAGCATCCCTTTTAGTAGTCTGTGGTGGGTTGAATCCCATTCCCCCACTGACAGGATAGGAGAGAACAGGATGAACAAAGCAGCAAAACCTTCTCAATAACGACAGTTTCAAGATAAAGACAGTTTGATATGACAAAGGTAAAAACAAACAAGTGATGAAAAGGCAATCAGTCACCACCTCCTACAAACAGATCAATGCCCATCCAGTCTCTGAGGAATGGCTGCATCCCCCAGAAAAGTCCCCACAATTTTAAATGCTGAGCATGATGTTACACGGTACAGAATATCCCTTTGGTCAGTTCAGGTCAGCTTTCCCGGCTGTGTCCCCTTCCAACTTCTTGCCCACTCCTTGCCTACTCAGTGAAAGGGGAGAAAGTGGGAAAAAAAAGAAAGTCTGGATGGTTTGCAAGCTCTGCTCAGGTACAGCAAACACACTGGCATGTTACTAGCATTGTTTTAGTCACAAACCAAAATACAGCACCATACTGGCTGCCGCAAAGAAAATTAATGCTGTCTCAGCCTGACCCAGTGCACAGTCCCTTGGATCACACAGCACAATTTGTACCCTTGAGTTAGGATTTACAAAAGAGGTCTCCCGCAATCAGAATGCAAGCAGCAAGAAGAGTGCTCAAACTATATTAGAGGATGATGTTTCATAAGTCCCACCTTGAAGTAGATGATTCAAAAAGTAAGAGATCATGGTGCCAGATGAAAATAAATCAAGCCAAAAGTATTACTCCATAACCTTTGACAGGCTCCCACTGATTAAGTACTTTGTTTCATGTTAACAAGGTTGCGTAAACTGGAATCCATAGTGAATTAAGACTACTCAAGTCTCACTTCTGAGTGTGTTTTGAAAAGAAGTGCTGATGCACCTCTCATCTAACCTGAGTGACATTTAGAAAACAGAGCACTCTTTACAGCTACAGAAGATGTGGGTATGATTTTCTAAAAATTATATGAGTCCTCCATCCTCAACCTCCTGCTTCCTGAACAACTACCCTTAATCACTAAACTACTATATTAACAGCTTAAAATACAATAATACTACCTTCTTCAGTGGTGTTTCCAAGTGTCAAAACCCTTTCTGAAGCATTTCTTTCACATTGAAACCCCACCATATGAGATAAAGTTCTCATATTCAGAGAATTTTATCTCAACCATTATTTAATTAAAATGCAAAGACATAATTTGGATAAAAGTAAAAAATATTCCAATCTCTCAGGAATTTTGGTGACAGCCCATCTCATAGAACCAGCCTCTTCCTCTACCACCTGGCCCATTTACCTAACTCCACTCTGATTATGGTAACAGGTTGTGGTAGTAGAAAGTATCTTTGCAGACCTGGCCCACTGAGATCTCTCTGAGTTTCCTTCAGCCATACAGCCTGCAGTTGTCCTAGAGAATTTTGCTTAATATTTCCACTGAATTCCCATTTACAGGGCAAGGAGCAGCACTACACATTTCTCTCTCATTCCTCACCTCAGCTGTGTTACATTGACAGTTCTGGAGCACTTCTCAGTTCTGAAAAACAATACTTAAGGGATGTAACTTACCATTTTGTGAGGAATAACTTTCAGGAAGTTTAGAGTTTTATTATGTGCAATAACAATACAAGCAGCAGGAGGGCAGTTTACCAATACACAATAGACCTGACTCAGTGCTTTACTGAGATTGTCTGTGAGAGATTCGGCTTGATAGTATTAATCAACATCAAGAAAAGTACTGCATGATCATGCAGCTGCACTTTATCTTGACCTAGAGAGATCACCTCCAAGTAATAAAAGCAAGTTTAGTTCCTTTGCCCATGTAATTTCTGCCTTGCTGATAAGACTGTCAAAGCCTATGTCATTTATGGTTGCTAGAGATGCTATGCTGAGATAGTGAATCAACTGATAACTGCCAATAAACAGGCAACAGGGGGTAACAATTTTTATCTATAGTGACTTGCACTGCAGACCAGAAAAGCACTGCACATGGAGTGAATGTGAACTGGCTTTATCCTCATACAGTCAATCTGATAAATGAAACATATTGGTAAAAACCAACCACTATTCAATAAATTACTTTGGTTTGGGTTAGACCAAATGTTGTAGAAAACTGTATTTAAAAAATGAATGAAATAATGGGCAAAGTTTTAATAATTACATGTGTGACAAACCTGACTACAGCACTGTCATTATGGTAAAAAAGAGTAAATTAATTTGTAACAAGGCTAGAGGCAGCACAGTTTGGACATAAGATATTCTGTACACCAATAAAAAAATCAAAGTGGAATGACTTACCACTTCTTCATGGGTAGCACTTTCTACATTTATACCATTAACCTAAAAACAGATATGATAGGGAGAAAATGATTTGCAATGTGTAAGTTAGTTACTGAAATAAAAGCAAGTATGAAACAAATGTCTGTGGAAAAAAAGTGAATGTTTACTAACCTGTATTATTGCATCTCCTATAAATAACATTCCTGTTTGTTCAGCTGTGGGATTACAGAAGGAGTATATTTTAATTGATAGTAGTACTGAAAAAGTTGCTATATTCTCTTCCAGCAATTGATTTAACATGCTTTGGTTTGTAATCTTCATTTGTCACTGATTTGGTTGTGAATATACCAATGGTGCAACAACCAGTATTCATCCTACAAAGGTAATAGATCCTTAGCAATTTTAAACAAATTAAGAGAGCTACTTTCCATGCACAAAGAACTTGTATAGTATAGAATACAAATGTCATTTCTCACTAATGAAGGATTTCATTAAATTATGTGGAAAATGTGATTCGCAGTTTTCATTATTTTTCCATAAAAGGGAAATAGGAATTTCTGAAACTACGTAGCAATTCCTTTCCCCTTGAACAAATTTAAAGGGACTGCTGTAATTAAAGAGATTGTGCCTAGAATGTAATACAATTCTTTAACATGAAGTTTGAGTTAGCTTTGTTTCTAAGAATAATGTTTGCATGTTTCCTGCCTTACAGAGTTAACAGGAAAAATGTAATGAAACTGCAACAATTCTGCACAGATAAAAACAACGACATTTTTGAGATGTGTTCTCTCACTTTTAATTTTTTTAGATTTTTTTTTTTTGTGGAATTTGAGGATGTTTATCTTATGAAATGTATTAATTGAAAGTAAGGCTCAGACCCTGCAAAGACTGATAGTATTAAGACCTATCAGTCATATGCATGATCTTTAAAGTCACAGCTTCAGGCTTAGAAGAATGCAATAAATGTTAACAAAGGCAGTATTATAAGAGATGGAAATAGAGGTAAAAAAAGAAATGAAAAACTACACAGAGTATTCTCATGATTTCTGCAACATAGCTGTTGCCACTACAAATGTACCTTTGGTACAAAATAGCACTTTAAAAAAAATAAATTCATCTTTCTAATAGATTTTTCGTCTCTCTTTTTGCAGATAAAAGATAACAGTTCATTAGTCAATACTTAAATAACTCACTGTTTATTTTAAATATCATCCTACAAGTTGCATTGAAGGTCTTTACCCCACTTCCCATCCTACTTTGTATTTAAAAATATGCATATAATTTGTAATAGTTGATGAAGAAAGGAGACAGCTATGTATGGAAAATGAACTGAATTAAAGCAGCTCAAAACAATTACAAAGCAATACAAAGAAGGCTATGTTGGATACATACTTTTCCAGAGGTGCTGAGCATTAGGTTGGGTAGGTCAATACTAAACATGTATTTTAGATGTTACTAATAATTATATCAATAGTGAAAAACATGTGAAAAAAATTTAATTCAATGCTTATTTTAGGGCTGTTTTAGAAAATTAAAAGCATACTTGGAGATAGAAGTAAAGGCCTGAGTTTGAAATTCCAGTTGTGGGAAAGTAGAAAAGGATAAATTACAGGTGCCTGCCTTGCCCACTGTGTGGGAATGACTCAGGAGGGAGAGCAGAGATTTTGAGTATGTCTGTATTAGGAAGCTGTAGTTTAATCCCAGCTGTCAGCTATGCACCATGCAGCCACCTGCTCAACCCTTCTTCCCAACACCATACTCCCCACCCCTGCCCCCAACTCCCTGCCATACTCCAGTGGGATGGGGCGGACAATTGAAAAAGAGGTAAATCTCGTGGTTTGAGATACGAACAGTTTAAGATTGAAGTAAAGTATAATATGATAATAGTAATAGAAAGGTGATTGTGTGTAACAAAATCCAAGAGAAAAGAGTGACGCATAACAAAATTCTTCATCATGTGCTGAACGATGCCCAGTCTGTCCCTGAGAAGCAATTAGTAGCTCCCAGATAATTCCTTTCAGTTTATATACTGAGCATGATGTTCTGTGGCACATAATATTTCTTTGGCCAGTTCAGGCCATCTCTCCCGGCCATGGTCCCTCCCAGCTTCTCGTGCACCTGCTTGCTGGCAGAACATGAGACACTGAAAAGTCCTTGATTTATGGAAAGCGCTATTTAGCTACAACTGAAATATCAGTGTGTTGTCAACAGCATTCCCATACTCAATCCAACACATAGCACTGTACCAGCTACTAAGAAGAAAATTAATTCTATCCCAATTGAAGCCAAAACGCAACAGGCACATGTGATGAGGCAGAACAGAGAGAGATCACAAATCAAAGCAGTTGGTGCTGAGGCTCCTTACACCCACACTGTAAGGGTTTCAGGGATTTTAACTGACATTAGTAAGACTGGTCTTCCAGTCTAATTGCTCTCAAGTGAAGATAAGCTGCCCAAGGAAAGCTAGTACACAAAATTTTGATTTGTGAGCCCTTAGCAGCCCATTGTAAGGCACACAGTGGCACACAGTGACAAACTCCTCCTACCAATAATAGCTGCTAGATGCCACAATACACAGAAGCAGATCTTGCTTACAAGTAATGCAATGGTGCCTAAAACTGCAATCAGCATAGAGCCTGGACATCAACTGAATGAGGTGTAACACAGGGAAAGTAGGTTCTCAACCTCCTTCAGGAGGCCAACCCTAATAAGCCAATTCTCAGATATTAGTCTGTCTGTGTGTGGGCCGCAGTAGGAGCTCCAGTGCTCTGCAGCAAGGCATGTAACAATAGTCAGCTGATCTGCAGGGCACAGATGTGATAGGATGGCATATGTGGGCAGCAGGCAGTGCTGTTTTTGAGGCCCTCATGCTCTTGGCTCTGATGGGCAGTCAAAGAAGCTGTCGCTATTGGAAAGAGCAGTAGAGCAAAATGCATGGTAAAGAAAGAGATGTAGGGATGTGAGACATGAGTATGGAAAGGATTCCTGTAACAGGTCAAAAGAGAAAAATGTAAGGTAAGAAAGCAAAGCATACTGAGACAGAAAAGGTTGTGTGAAAGCTGAGATTCTGGTGGAAGACTGTATTGGTTGTAATAATGCCAAGGTCATGGGTTCAATCCCCTGTATGGGCCATTGACATAAGAGTTGACCTCGATGATCCTTGTGGGTCCCTTCCAGCTCAGAATAGTCTGTGATTTTGTGATTCTGTGAAGATTTGCAGGCAGATAGGTAGGTATCACATCTCCTGGATGTTCATCTATCTGTGATCCGCTGCATAATGACACAACAGGAGTCATGCATTGCTGCCTAAGTCTTCCAAGAAAACTTCCTGGTTCTGACAAAAGTTATAATAAAATACATAGACTAGTATTCATGCAAAAAAAGAAAGACTAAATTCCAGACACAGGTAAAATTCTTGAGATAGAGCTAGTTAACGGCTCAAGGGTTTGGGTTTAGCCAGTGGTCTATAATTTAAAATCAATGATGATTTCTAACAAATATATTTTCCATAAATCAAATTTCTAGAAGATGTGTCACTAAAATGCAGATTTTGCAACATAGTTTACTGTAGTTTACATAGTTTATTGGAAATAAAATGACCGGAAAAACTCATTGATTCTCTAAGGCACATTTTAAACCTTAAGACAAAACA
>JAOXXN010000446.1:98760609-98771986 GCA_026770055.1 Myrmophylax atrothorax | reverse complement strand
CCAATACTTTCTAACATGATATTATAGTGTAATGCTTAAAAGGCGGCACGGTATCTTAAACTGATGGATACTGCTGCCACAGAATCATAGGCATTTAACATTTTAAGTCTTCTTTCATGTCTGCAAAACTCATTGATTCTCTAAGGCACATTTTAAACCTTAAGACAAAACATCCACTGATGTTTTCACAAAGTCACATGTTCTCTACATGATAAAAATATTAAATAAATATTAAATAAATTCTTCCAGGCTATTTGGAACTTTCTCCCATTGGTAACATCCTCATTTACAAAAGTGTTTATGTCAAAGGTGCTCTAAAATTACCAGTCACTATGTGTAAAATGAATCAATGCTAAGACCAAAATATTTGAGAAAGAGCTTTGGGATAGGAAGGAGCATTTAACCTTATTCAGTGAAACAATAAACACAACTTTTTCAGAATCTAGTTTGCCTTTTGAAGCTTTACTTGAAATAATATTTTAGTAGCACTGAATTGAACATGTCCAAAACCCCCCAAAAACCTTTGATAATAAGCATAAAGTAGTGAAATCAGAAATATATCAGGCTGTAAAAGAAAATGAAGCATGTGTTAAAACAACTAATGCTATATAACCCTTACTCTACATCTTAATTATGTTTATAAACATTTAATACTGATAGTTGCTGTGCATTGATTAAACACAAAAGTAATACTGAATGGAGCAAAGCATGAGAGAAACCTAAAGCGGCTTATGTTGAAGTAATGGTATGAAAGTAACCACTAAAATCTTACTTTTGAGAATATTAGACTTGAAAAACTTTCCCAAATGCAAATGACCCATCATTCTAATCTTTAAAACAAAAACCCTCTTTGACAGAGCCATGAACTACTAAAAATTATTTGAACTCAGTGAGAAATGAAAAGAACCAATAATTCTATCTTTACTTTTCCTATCCACTCAGGCTCAAGAAGGGCTGTATCAAATTTTCCAAAATTTGCAAGGTTGTGAAATGGCAAATTTACTGAATAGAGTCTTTGGAAGTTCTGACTTACAACATGTTAATTGATGCACATCTCTATGAAGATTTGAGTCTGTCAATAATCTGATGTCCTTGTATTTTTCAAGATTGGTCACAGTATGTATTTTCACTCAATTTTTGTTAAATTTCTGAATCACATGAGAAACACACCAGGTACTATGTCCTATGGCAAAAAATGCTGATAGAAGCACAAAGTGAGCTGCACTACCTTCATGGACCTCTCAATGCATAAGCTTAGTTAAATATATGCATAAGTATTTCAGTGCTTAAAGAAAATAGAAAGGAACAGTTAAGAAACTAGATGAAATAAAGAAACTGGAAAACTTAGTATTAAGGATGCTAACGACTACTCCTACTTATCCAGATGTATTTTTATCTCCTATTCCAGGAACTGGACATAACTACACTCATGACTGTATAGATACACCTGCTGCAGTTTGGGTGGATGATTTTATTCTTTTAGCTGTGGTTGGGGTTTTTTCGTTCTTTATGTTGTTTAGTTGTTTTTTTTAGTCAAGTGCATTGAGATTTTTAATCTGGGATTTAAAACACAATTATATTAACTCAATTATTGAAAAATACCTGGGTTTAGATGTTTTTTAAAATGGAACATAGTTTTTACAGGACTTGGTTAAATTTAATGTAATTGTTTAAATTAAAAAACAAAAAACCCTCAACTTTCTGAATTTCTGGTTTTGACCATGAGGTTTCCCAGTGCCTGTGGAAAAAGCAATAAGAGATCACCTCATGATCCTAAAACTACTGTACCTACCCATCAAGAAGTCACTTCCAGATCTAAGCATACATAGGCCGGAAGCACTGAAGCTCAATACATCGTTTCAATGTGAGAGACTCACAGAATGACCCAGCTGAGAAAGGTGCTGGACACAGAAGTGGGTAAAGACTGAATGTAGCAGGGAATTTCTTTCAACAGGAAAATGTTACAGAACTGAATCTGTTTTGAAGATAGTTGTTCGCTAATGGCTTTGCTCCTTCACCTTCTCCTTTGAGATAACATCAGCAAAAAACAGGTTTTCAGAACATAATGCTCACTAGAACCTTTACTAATAAAAACATTTTTCTGTTAATGGTGAGAATTGAATACAACCTAAAATGAAAATTACTGTAAAAACAAATTTCTAATGCTTTCTATAGAAAATTATTAATAGGATAAATTGAGCTTTACTACAAACAAGTCTTATATTTTATGTATGCCAAAAAGTAAAATGTGTAAGTTGTATAAAGGCAATTAGGAATCCCAAGAGCATGCCAATGGACATTAAGGAACCTTAACCTTAAAACCAAAATCTGTTTATTCTCTGCCATGACTTTTAAAAGGCAGATGATACTATAACTGTTTTCTGAGGCTAATATAAAAATACCACTTTGTTACTACCACCTAAGTATTCAGAGACCCTATGTTACAGCCAAAATTTTCCCTTTTTTAAGTGACCTGGTGGGGGCAATGGCTGCATGTATACCAAACCTGAGAAAACTAGGATGTGGCTATCTTTCATTAAACGTGCTTTGAAAAACAGCACAGAAAAAGTATTCTGTTTTATTTCTACCTGCCTGACTCTTAGCAGTAACTAAAGCAAAAATTATCTAAAGGCTTTTTAATGGTTTTTCTGATTGCAAACAGCTTTGTGACATGAGCTGCATTGCCAGTAATATACATGATCTTGAAAAAGTAAAAAGTACCAGCATACACTATGATTAAATTGACTTCAGAGCTACTTTAAGAAACAAAAAGAGAAAAATTCAGATGGTCTGATTTTCCTACAGAATTTCAGGTATTCCTATGTCTTGATGAAAGATTCTTAAGTCAAACCAAATGGCAATGGAATTCTCAGTGAAGAAAACTTAGATATAACAGGCTAGTTCTTTAATTAAGGAAAGAGGCCTAATGTAGCTCAGATTAACTTGTAGATGTTGCAGCAGAGAGAACCCATAGGAATAGTTATCATGATGAATTCTTAATAGAGAAAAATAATTCCCATTTTACATTCAGTTCTTGATCATTTGATTTTGCCTTTATAGAAAAACATCAATTATCAAAGTAAGGAAACAAAATTGGAACATTAATAGTGCAATTATTTAAAATTTTACCTTTTTAAGAAAATTCATGATCACTAAGATGTGACTGTAAGAAAAGGCATTGTTTTCTTGAAGATGTATCTTCAGAAAATTTGAAAGGGCTACATTACTACTGTCATTTATTACTTGGGATACTTGCCTAACCACAGCCCCTTGAGTTTGAAATAAAAGTAAAAATAATCATGCATGTTACATGGACAGAATTCAGAAATAAGTAGCAGTAATTAAGAAGCAAAAGCAACAATCATAACTATGAATAAGTTATATTTTCTTTAAAAAATAAGTGCTATTAGTCAAGCATAGCTAAGACTCCATTATTAGAGGCAGTAAAAAGCTATTTAAAATTGTAAAAGTATGGTATTTCTAGAAATACAGTTAGTAGTGTTAAATCAACCCCCAAACTTTATAATATTTCCAGAGTTAACCAGTTCGCCTTGATGATCTCAGCAGTCTTTTCCAGCCTTAACAATTCTTTGATTCTGTGAGTTATTACAATATTTTCCAGGTAAAAATAGTTGTGTGTATTTTAAAATTAATTAACCACATAAATTGACAAAGGAATTTAGTACAGTGTAAAGGAAAATGAATCTCATCACGCAGTTGCAATACTCTAAGGTATAAGGTTTGCACTAATAGACATATAATTAATATCACACATAAAAGACTTTCTGAGCTGAATAAGACAAGTTATTAATAGGTAACCTTTTATAAGGAAATAAATTATCCTCTGGCATTTTCAATCTTGTCTTCCAAAATATGCAACCAAGTTTCCTTTGAATTCTATTATATTATGTCAAACAGGTTTAATTGTTGTAGAGGTGATGGTGAAACATTGGAAAACAAACTTTCAGGCTAATAGGGGATGCCCAAAGTAGCAGAAATACAGGCTTTAAAAGAGCTACAAGAAAACAAAATATGTAGTTCCTAAAATAACTTAAAAAGTCTTTAGTTCAGAAACTAGTAAGGGAAAGACAAGAACAGTGAAAAGATAAAAACCAGAACTTTTCTGAAATTGCCAAAGGATATTATTAATTTTCTCATATTATTCCATGTGACATTATCTCCAACTAGAAGTTCATTCCATTTGCTCTTTCCATCAAATATTCTGTATGATTCTTGACTGCTTAAGCCCCAAAATAATATTCATGAGTTTTACTCTGATTTTAATTAGTGTCTTTCAATGCAATAGGAATCTTTAGTGCAGTTGAATGATGCTTTCTGTCTAGGTACTTGCTTCTCCAGTTTATATACCAAAGCACTGTGGTAAAAGCAAGCTCCAAATCCAAAGTCCAAAATACCATCCATCCTCAGAGGCACATCAGGCAGTTAGTTCTCTCCTGAACAAATTATCTGAACACATACTATATAATTCTCTAATTTCTCTGCACAGAATGTCATTAACCTTTTCCTTCAACCTCAACTGCAGTGGTGCCAATTCAAATAGTAACTTTAAGTGGTATTTCATTAGATTTCTGCAGTCCATAAGGGAACTACTTTGGAATCAGAGGTAGGCGAATGGAAGAAAGAAAATGTACGTGTCATTGGCATCCTAAGGTCATGGTTTATTCACTCAACTGCTACAGATGACAACTAAAAAAAATATACAACATATTCTTCACATTTTTCTCTATTTAGTTTATCGTTTAAGAATCCACTGAAATTGTAAATAATGTTTTCAAGGTTTTATATTTACCTCCTTTGTTTCATAAGCTACAGCATGCACATTCCAATGAGAATTTTCATCATAAACCCCTACAGAACTAAAATACAACAATATTCAGAAACCTTTTGTATTTTGACAGTTATTAAGCACAGCTAATTATCTTTTATTGAAACCTGATCTTCTTCACAGGCATGACGAAGTATGTGAATATGTGTGCTCTTTGAATATCTCTTCTTTGTATACTTAGCTAGTAAGCATTATTCATTTTCAGAAACTTTTTTAGACAAATATATGTACTCACATGTAAGACCTCATTTTGAGAAAGTACACTAAAAAAAATTGCCTAAATCTACAGCTGGAAAGCAAATTCACTGTTTTCATTTTTTATCCAATCTAAAGAATAAAAAAAAATTTCAAACTGACCTAAAATGGGAATGCTTTGGCTTTCTCTGTAAAAATGAATTCTGGCTTCATCAAACTTTTAAATATTATTAAAAAAAACCCACACAAATTCTAGAACAAAATTTTTAAGTGAAACTTACAAATATATATTTTTTTCTTGTCCAGGGAGTATTTATGAATAATTTCAATGCATAAAAATATGCATTTCATTGTAACAATTAGAACATTAACATCTTAAAAAAATTTACTAGATCTGATTTTCAGCATACGCCTGTTCAGCTAAATAAAAACTTAAAAATTCTCTCTCTGCATCCTTCTACCCAAAGAGTTCTATATGTTCAGATTAATAATTTAAGCCTCTTGCTAAAGCATTTATCCTTCAAAACAAACACCAGTAATACAATTTGTTCTAGAATCTCAACTGAGGAATTCATCTACCTATATGTTTCTCACTATGACTGCTATTCTCACTAAATATACAGTGACTGCTATTCATACCATTGGACCTTAAATATGTTCTTAACTATTACATTGAATAGAAAAGCTTTCCTGAATCAGAGAAGAAAATACCATCTGTTTACCTGCTGACTGATCTTCAACAGTTCATTAAGATGTTCTTTCTATTAAGAGGTATTGCCTTTTGCTTCCTGTCTAGTCTTAAGGAGAAAATAGTAAAAAAAAAAATCCAAAATGTTAAGAATGTTCTTCTGTGCCTTCTGAAAATAAGTTTAGAGATGAAGGCATAGGTCCAAGAGAAAGAACAAAGAGTAAGATGCTAACTTCATAAATCATTAACTTTTCAATAATAAAGAAAAATAACACCGGTAAATGTAATTAAAAATAAATGATAGAAAATAAGAATAATTCTAAAAAAATTATTTTTTAAGTGATGTTAGGAAACAGTGTCCAAAAATTAAACACCATTCAGCTTCAAATATCCTCTGTTCTAATCAGGCCTTACGTTCAAAGATGGCCCTCTATTCAGTCTTCACCTTTGTCAGCATAAAGCATAACACAAATTTTTGATCCATTCTGGCTTCCTTATAAATAACTCTATTCAGGCTTAACTAATCCTTAATATTGAGCTTGCTGGCTCAGTGGAATGACTCTCCAAGGATGATGAAGCCAAGGTGAGTACAGCTGCAGGAATGAAAACATCAGCTTTGGAAACAACCATGCTGGGCAGCTTGACTGCAATCTCAAATCATGACCACCTACTTGTTCAGACTGGGCTGGGTTACCCTGGTTTTACCACCCTTGGGGATGACTGGAGTCAAAACAAAAAAAATACCTACGGAGGAGGTATCACACACACTTTCATATGTCTTTGTTTGGCATGTAAGTGTAAGTGAAACTCTTAAAAGCCCTTATCATCATGTCCCCCAGATGGTCCTGAATGCAGGCAGCCAGGATGTGATATTTGGACAGATTCCGTGTTTGCAGAGCACATGGTTTTAAGCCAACAGTGTTTCAGTGGCTGAATGTCTGGAGTTTGTTCCAAACCTGACAGGATATTCAGCACCCTCAGTCAGAAGTTGACTAAACATAAAATAGAAGATTTTTCAATACAGCAGAATGTGAGTTATAAGCTAACTTTATCACAGAAGGTGAGAAAATGTATTCAAATTAAGCTTTTAATGAATTTTGGCTCTCAAGGGAGAATCTTTTTGAAAGTGGCACAACACAAACTAACCCTATTCCATTGGGGTTTATTTAATTTTATTTACCTATTTTCATCACGCCTCATGAGCTGAACTCACTGTTCTGTTTCATCATTGCTGCTTGTCTGACTCTACATATTATATGAGATACAAACAGAGTTCACAGCAGTAGTCACATTACTGCAGCAGGTCTCACAAAAATGGAAAGGTGCATCCAGAGGACAACATCTAAGTGCTAACTTGATAATTCTGCAACACAAACCAGCAATTTTATTGTTCCATGTTTAACAACAAGAGAGTACAACCTTAAGTCAGTTTCAAAAGGAAAACATGGGAAAAATAACATTGCATTAAATTACATTTTAAAAAATTAAAAACCAAAACACAGTATTAGAGAAAACCTGGATCAGGCTTAGAAAATATTACTGAGAAGCTTCAACATCAATATTTCATTTTATAATCTAGGAGATTATTAGCAATGTTGCTAATATCCTGAGTTGACTGGATGATTTGATATATGAGTAGGAAAAAATCCTGGCTTTGAGAATGAAATAATTACCTATGGGATTTAAATTACTCTGTAGCTATTTATATCACTCTACTTTTGAATTTACAACTGTGTTTGCATTTACTTGTACTCATTCTGTCTGCCTTTTGTCCCTCTGCAATTAACTTTAGCAAAAGTTTGGTGGTATGAAAAACCTTTGTTAGAATGGAAGACAGATCTATAGAAAAAAATTAAATAACCTAAACTGAGTGATGAGTCATTGGCATTAGCAAAACTTAATACCACTGAGGAGGACGCGCTCAGGAGAAATGCAGGACGTTCTTTGCAATGATTTGCAATACGCTGGACACTGGTCTCCAGCACCATATGAGCACTTAGTCTTTTCAGAAATGTAAAGTTATGCTCCTGAAATGAGTTTCTGTGCATGTTTCAGTGAACTTGTTTGAACAAGAAAGCCTTACTCAAGAGTGATCCAGAACAGCTTACTTTGAAATTTATAAACGCAGTGATCACAGCTGAGAGGTCAAAACGGTGAGAACAGTATTTATTAACACTGTTGCTACAGAAGTGCTTGTGTTGAATAATGAAATGAAATCCAATTGAAACGTTCATCCTTTATAAAAAACTGAAGTGCAAGTGCTGTCAGCTGATGCTTAGGTCAACACCAACAAAATCAGTTTATATTTGAAAAAAACTAAATACTACACAGATAGCAGTATAATTACTTAGGATAGCACAAAGGTTATAGAGATCTAAAATGGAAGCAACAAATTTATTCTATTGCGCTTCTAGCTTTGGAACTAAAAATAGTACTGTATCCAAACAAAATAAGGTTGAAAGCTTAATTTTACAGTGTTGTCACATAGCGGGCATTAAGTTTCACAAGTATTGCAAATTATCAGTCATTTTAGGATATCATTTCATTAGTCATTAAGGAGAACTTTACCCACATAAGTTCAGGAATTTTACTCAAGAATCCAAACTAGTAAAATCCCTGCTAAGAAATTGCTTTTTTATCAGGTAAACAATGCATTTTCAAATGTTTCTGCATGATACAACATTTTTTCTTTTTTAAAGTTCACTATATTTTTGCCTGAAGCAGAGACTAATCTCACTGCTTAACTCAAAGCCACTTTTGAAGCCAGCTTATCACTTCCACTATTATTAGTACCTTGTGTAATGAAATCCATTGGTGATTTATCTACATCATGATTATACAGATGTTCAGTTCAAAATGTGGTTTGAGATAAATCTGTAAGAGTCTCATCTCTGCCTCATGCTTGACACTTTGTGTTGTTATATTTAACATAAATAATTTTTCATATATCCTTTTATATCAAAATACATCTATATTTTGATTTGCAAATCTGTGCATTCATATATATATATACATATATATATATGTATGGAGAAAGAATGCACGTACTTTTAGAACACTTCTTATTTTCTCTTGAATAATATTACCAAATTCTTATCTTCTTGCATTAAAGCACTAGAATCTTACACTAGAAATATTCTCTCAAGGTCACCTGTGGGTTGAATTTCAACCTATTCTTTTACTTACTGTTAATTACCAGTTAAGTATGATACTAGAAAAGTAATGTTGGGAATAGCTTTTGTTATTATCTTCCTCCTATACTGAATAACAGCAGCCCTTTTAGATTTGTGAGATAAGATATCCAAAGAAAAAATTTGCAGAATAAGGATTTTTACTTCCAAAATTTTGCTGAAAATCCCTTGATTTTTTTAATAAATATTCATTATGTGGAAGAAACAAACAAACAAGAAATTTCATGCTACTTTCTGTTGCAGAGATATTCAGTAACCAGAATGGTAGTGCAGGATGTGCCACACACCAGAAAACCATTTTTATCACATATCTCTGATCTTTAGCATCTGCAGCACTAAATGAATCACAGAATCACTCAGGCTGGAAGGCACCTCAGGATTACACCAGAACCAACCCCAGCACTGAAGGCAAGCCTGAGATTCTGTTCTTCATGCCAGCAGAGCAACTGATACTACATAGACTATTTCCTTCACACCTTGCCAAGTGTCGGTGTCTTCATGCCATTCACTGATCCAGCCAGGAACATTTCCTGTGGGCTTGCTGTGATACAGCACTCCCTCTTCTTACAACCATTACCCAGTTTGGAGTTTCCTCAGACAAATTGTTACAAGATCTTAAAACGTATTGTCCGAGGAGACATTTTCAAATTTGGGGTAAACAGATGAGCCCATAAAATTGCTGTTACACTTGTTACTTTAGAAATAAATGCAGTACAAGAAAAACTACTCACAATGTACAACCACTCAATGTAAGTATTCTATATACAAGCTCACTACTAACCTTAACTAAAAGTACTATGCCCTAAGAGATAGCTTTCCTTGTTGGTGATTAATTTTCTGAATTACTTTCCTTAGATCTGAATGTTTATGTTAATTTTATTATTATTATGCATTTCATATATTGGTATGGTTTATTACAGTGTAAATTTAAGAAGCCTATTACTGATTCATGTACAGTAAAACGACATAAAAACACCTTCTCTTCCTCACTGCAGAAATGATATTATAAAATGAAACATCATACTGAAATATTTAAGTACTGTACACAGGAGACTTGAAGCAGTGTTTCTAATAGGATACTGGCATAGCCAATCCATTCAATATTCACTAGGTATGATAGGAAAATGGGTTATCAAGCTTGGGTATTACATTTCAAGTAAAATAAGGGCCCCTTGAAGAAAATGCAGAGGGAAAAAACCAGCACAGTCTGTGGCCAAGTAAAGCATGAGGCTAAACATGGTGCCATGCAAATATGCTTAATCTCCATTGCAACAAAGCAGGAAAAGAGCCTGATGAGTGGTTTTGAGTCCTTTATGGAGCAGGACATGCACTGAGGTTCACAGTGCAGCATGCTGTCTTTTTTTTTGAAGTAAAGGTTACATGAAATGGGTAGATTTATTCCAGGGAAGAGAGGAAACGTATAGAAGTTTTTCACAGAAAGACAACAAATTTTCAAATACGTAAAAGAAGGCCTCAGAAAGGAAAAGAACAAACTAATCCCCATGTCCATGTCCACCAGAGAAGAGACTTTGCTTTTGGTCAGCTAAGAACCTCAGTTCATGTTGCAAGGCTCTTCCCAATCAAGGGCAATGGTTCTAGTTTTCCTTACTGAAGAGTGTCCTTGTTTTCCAGACCAGCTCTCCAAGTTACCAAGTTAAATCTGAGGTCTGACAATCTCCCAAAGGTTCATTTTGCTAGATAAATGTCAGTGTAATACTTAACTAGGATAGACTCCACTAATTTGGATCTTGTGTTATCTTCACCATAATAAACATTACAAATCACTCTCTGCTGGTATGTAGGCAAATTAGTCATTCCATATAGCAGTGAATTACTGTGTGGGGAAAAATATATTTGGGTTGTATTTTTTGTATTCTCTGCATTATTAAAGTTAAGAATCTCAGTAGATTTCCTGTGTCATAGTTTTGTTTCTGCAGTAAAAAAAGCAATTCCTGAAACTATTACTTATGACAGTTCTACATATGTAAATCACATAAGTTACCTGCTTGGTCTTTAAATATTTTCGATATGACAACAGGCACTTTGTGCTCGGCACCACCCTGTAAGAGAGACATATTAACCATGAGATCTCAAGACTGAAGTGGCCATACCAAAAATTAAAAGAAGAAACAAGAAGTTACCCATACCTTTATGCTTAAGCCCAAGCCACCAACTGGTTGTCTACGAAGTGTAACAGTTCTGTGCTTTAAAAAATTGTAGAAAAAATAAATTTAGGTGAAAATACAATATCTGAATGAGCATAGAACATGTTTCTAGGCTCTCATTTACTTTTAAAAAATTAATCTCAAAGGTAGCTTAGAATCTGAGTGATCAAGTTCAGTTCTGAAGTATCATTCAACATTGATTCATAGGCACTTACTTAATTCCTTACCACAGAGAGCAGGACTTGTGGTTGTATATGCAGACTGTTAGTAAGTTTTTTCTATTCCTAAAATG
>JAOXXN010000446.1:98747840-98760359 GCA_026770055.1 Myrmophylax atrothorax | reverse complement strand
ATATTTAGGTGCATAAAGAAGAGAAACATTTATCAATATTTTTCTAGAGAAACCTATCATATATTTAACAGTATGTCGAATTTGACATTTCAACAGTGTGCAACTCACGGTGCCTGACAATATAATAATAGCTCTTCGTCTGTTGACAATAATTATACACTTGACAGGAACTTTTTTTGGAACATGCTGCACAGTACTGGATAGAATGTCATCTTTACAGGAATTCCTGAATATACAAGATTTTTTTTTTAATCTTTCTGTACATCAGAAGTTATATATATAAGATTACTTCTATGTGTATACTTCCTGATTGGGTATCTTATTATTTCACTTATTCAGATAAATGTATATTTTTTATTTCAGAAGTCAAAATCATAATGATATATTAACAAGTTCTTTTAATATATGTAGCATTTTTTTTTTGTAACATTCACCTTGGTAGGCATATGTTCATATTGACTCAGGGGAAAGAGAAACACAAAAAATCATAAATTTCAGTTTCATTTCAGGATGGTAAAAATAATTCATATATTAAAAAAATTATTAGTAGTTTCATACATGTTCAAAATCACTTCTCTTCTCATTAACATTCTCTTCCTATAATACTGTACTACACTAGTCTGTGCCAAAAATGGAAAAAAAATGAAAATTCTTGCATTATGACACATGGTACCTTACATATCTAAAGCTTTATATGATTCAATTTCAGATTATATAATTCAATGTCATTTAAATCAGTGCTAATTCAAATTGTTTTATGGGTTCTTTTGTTCATTTGGAACTGCATCAAAGCTTTTGACCAAAATTGTCATGCTAACTGACAAAGCTCAGATCTGATCTGAATTGGAACACAACCCTAACTTTAAATTTAGTGACTCATTCCCAAGAGTAGTTTCCTAGGACATAACTGCTGTCTGCTTACATAGCTCATGTTTTACTCCACCTATACTTACACCCCAAAAATGTATTATCCTAATATATCCCATCACAAGGAGATGCTGGAATAAATATTTCAACAGTATAGTTTGCTTTAGCAAGGTCAGAAAACAAATAGAAAACTGCTACATGGATAGGTTTAGCCATTGTATAAAAAATACAAGCAAGTTATTACTTATTGGCATCTTACACATTCAGCTACAACTAACATGCATTTTTAAATGGTTATTAGGTAGACCTATGAAACAATCTATTTGCATACTGTAGTAATATTGATATTTTTATTTTGATTCTTCATAGCATTGCTTATTACAGCTTCAAATATTCCTATTAAAAGAAAATATAAAACATGTGCTTAAAAACTTCCTAAATAACAGGTTTTTAGTAAGAGCTACATTTAAAAATGCAAAAACTTTCTTTTCAAGTTCAAATTGCAAAGCAAAATGTCAAAAGCTGAGCAGGCTCAAGCATCATAAGCAGTATCATTTACACAAACGCACTTTAATTCTATAATCATATATAATTTGGTACAACTATGAATAGCAATCATACAAGATCAAACACCACATTTCATTTTGTATAGGCAGATTTTTATTATTGATTTTGAATTTAAAATAATCGATCAGTCTACAATTCCAGAATCTGTAAAGGAAGCTAATATTGGGTCAACATTGAAAACATAAATAGAACCATGTATCTTTATTATATTACTATGCTTTAAGGTCAGATGAGCATAAATCTCTCAATGAACCACGTATGCTTTTACGGAATAGTAGTAAGCTGTAAGGATTTAAAGAGAAATAATTTTAAAGGCGAAAAGTGTTATGGAAAATACCTTTCAAATTACATGAATACTTGCTCTAAAATTTCGAATCTTGATGACAGAGTAGGACTGTTATAGTATCTCTTGTAAAGAAGTGATCTGACACCCCACAAAAAGTTGATTAAAAAACCCCAAACTATTCAGAATAATACAGTGTCTGTTAAGCACATAAAAATTGGCTAGATAAAAGATTCCGACGCAAAATGTAATTGAGATAAATCTACTTATTTAGTGGAAATGCTTCTTGTGCAGTGGTGATCTAAAAAAGTACCTGAATTACTTGCAATATTGTTTGTATAAGGGGCGACACTTGTGATAAAGTAATTATGAACAGGACAGGCTCTAAGCATAAAGCATTTAAGGTCTTCCTGGTAACAAGGAAAACAGCTCAAACAAATAAAGAAAAGCACTGTATCTGGCAAAATGTGATCTTGCAAAAAAACATGATTCATGCTGAGTATGAGAAAAACCCACTTTCCTGCAATGATAAAATCACTAGCGTAATTCTACATCATTGGAAGAGTATTAAGAAGGAGCATAGAGGCCATAAATTATTTTGGTATCTGGCAATATATGCACAACTTTAAATAAAACAGTT
Organism: Myrmophylax atrothorax; assembly: GCA_026770055.1. Classification (NCBI taxonomy): domain Eukaryota; kingdom Metazoa; phylum Chordata; class Aves; order Passeriformes; family Thamnophilidae; genus Myrmophylax; species Myrmophylax atrothorax. The sequence continues at coordinate 98,758,002 of JAOXXN010000446.1, read as the reverse complement.
CATTCTGATAATAATTTTGTTGATGCAAAGAAATTGGAGAGGCAGCAGGCAAGAGCCACAGGAATGCAAATAGCTTGAGAGATCTGTGTAGTAATGTAACAGATGCCAGGAGTTAAATAAATTTAGCTTTATTTAAGAACTTTTCAGAGACAATCAAGCACAGTTGTAAAGCAAATGGCAGCAAATCACCAAATCTTACAGACAGATACAGTGAAAATGCCAATGACTTATAGAAGAAAACAGACACACTCAGGTTATAGACATAAGACAAGATACTTATATTTCTAGTGCTGTATTTTAGCAAAATTTTATATCCATCTGCCAATGCCTACCCAGTATGCCATTATTACCAAGTTGTTAACATCCAGCACTGGCTTTTGTGGTAGAGGATCTCTCATTAGGAAAAATTATTACATCTATCTATCTAAATGAACAATGTACTAAGGAGATTTCGGAAGGAGATTCTGCTTGAAGCACTCCAAACTCATTGATATAAAGAGACATATTTGGTAAAAGACTCTGAATGTACTATTTTTTACTTTCCTGTGCCAGTTTGCATGAAAACATTAATGAAAACATTAAAACATTTATTATTTTCCAACAGCAGACTGTGGCACGTAGTAGAAAAGGCAGGAGCACCTGAAAGAGACCATTTTCTTAATCTTTTGTAGAAAGTGATCTAAGAAACAGGCCCATTCACAATGGCTAGAATGGGTTGGAAGACAAAGATCATCAATGCTTTGTTTTTGTTCTTTTCCCTTCTACTCATCACTAAGACTACTGTGATGACTCTACCACTGTCCTCCTGGACATGTCATGGAGCAGTAAGGTCGAGTGAGGAACCCCTGTGCTGATTTCTTTCCCGGCTGGGCATCTTCCCCATAGCAGGACCTGGATGCTGAGTGATTTGACAGCATTAAAGTTGGCAGGAGTAACTGTAACTTTCTTAAGATAGGACTACAGTTACTAGCTGGGCAGAGGTGCAGAGATCCCACCCCCCCATGGTGCTTCTGGATGCCCTTCAGGGTAACTAAGCTGACCTCTGCTGCAGTGTGATGATGCTATGGTTACTTCCTTTCCATTGTTTGGCTTCACCAACCAGTAGAATTACAAGGTTAAATTCCTGGTACCAACTTTAGTTGTTACCCTGAGTCTGTGCTCATGGGTGACTAGTTGGGCTAAGCTTGACAGCTAGTGAGGGGTCCTGTCTGCCTTATACTACTCTCCAGCAAATATCGGTGAAAATGGGTCAATTGAGACCAGTAACGTTTGTATAAATGGCCTCACAAAAAAATCCTATGGAATGTAGGGACACCATGATAGGTCATTAAAATTACCACTTAAGACAAAAATCCCTGGCCACCTTTACCTAAACTCAGAGAAGGAACATGTATAAATTATATGTGTTCACTAAACAGCCACAACCAAGCATGCCTTGGTACCTGAGACTATCTAGTCTCCACACTCAAACCAAAACAGACTATTATCTTAAGAGAATATAGACTAGTCCTTAAACAAGATAGGTGCATAAACAAGAAGATAGGAAAATGTGATCAAAGAAATCATTCATTGCTGCATTGTTAATAGGATTTTTTTCCTTTTTTTTTTTTCTTTTTTAAATAAATAAACTTTATTTTCACTGCTACAGTGGCATCTGGCATTTATTGAAGGAGCCTTCTCAAAAGTTCTTATTTGTTTAAAGTAAAAGGCCAAATTCACTACAGGCACTACATGGCAGATTGACAATAGAAAATAAAATCCAGCCTCAGGCAAATGATGGTAATAAAGGCAGAGTTTGCCACCCAGGCCCTCAGAAAACTTACAGGAATAAGCAAAACAAGAAAGCGCAATATGAAGACTTAAAAGACAAGCCTGCAACCTGCATCGATGCAAGCAAAGACACAGTCTGACACCAGAAAAGGCAAGAAGATAAAGATAGGTTGTCCTGTCTTCAGTTGGGATAGATTTAACTTTTTACTTAGAAATTAACATATCAGCCATATCTTATAATCCTTTTCTAAGCAACTCTTGAAAGTACCACAAGGAAGTTATGAGATAAGAAATGACTAAAGACACAGATCCTGTAAGAATGCGTGACCCAATAAAATGTAGCATCAAATGCAGACATCCTGCTGGTTTTTACATATTCCAAAAGAACAAAAGAGGATGTGGTGAACAAGCATATGCGAAATCCTTCAGGAATTTTTCTCCTCAAGATGATGAGTTCCCACAGTGAGGATTTTTTCAGCTCATACTCTCCATCTCTCCAGACCTAGAGCTTCCTCAGCAGATTATTCTACATGTATTTATCATTTTGCCAAAGAGAGATTTCCACTTCTGCTCACAAACCCCTCACTTCTCACTGACTGGCAACAAACTTCTACCTACTTCCGTGGCTGCAGGTTGCAGTGCAGTTGTTCACTGACTTATTGTAGAAATATGAATTTAAAATTACAGTAAGGACTGCTCTTGCCAAAATTATTTCTAGATGGAACTCAAAAGAAACACTATACTGAGGAAAGAGGGTACCTGCAGCACTCTAATAAGAATGGTGTTGGATTGAGTCAAACAATATAGGCATCTACATGACAAGCCTAAAAACACAGAGCCTTATGCTAACATGTCATAATGCACACCACATGAACTGCAATGCCATCACCTGGGACCGGAACAAAGATTCCATCTTCCAGTACATGGCAGTCAGGATCAAAGAATACTTGACTAGAAGCCAGAAACCACTGATCTTTGATAGTTGTTTTCTTACTCGCTACTGTTACTGCTTATCTGTGTCCTGCAGCCTTTAATAAAAATCATGACTACACAGAAATCTGAAGAAATGAGAGCAATGAGGAAAACATAGATGTCACACAGTCAGTCTCTTCAGTCAGAGTGAATGTGACACATCTGTGCATTTCCACAAGTCCTTAATACTGCTCTCTCAGGAAATGTAACCACAAGCATCTTATAATTGACCAGACAATCAAAGAATGCATTGAAAGAAAATGAAACAGGTTTTTCCTAACACTACAGCAGAGGCAGGGTGTGAACTAAAGAACTTTATTGCAAGTAGGATTTGTTGTATCATTGGATATAACATCTAGCTTTCAGGAAAAGCTTTTTGCTCAAAGGTGTCTGCATAAACTTTAGTTCTGAGTCTTTATCATTTTTAATAGACTTCTACATTCTTAGAAATAGTTGTATTGGTTAAAAAGACAGTGTAACCTGAGAAAGTGGAAAAATTATTGAGACAATGGAAAGTCAAGAAAACCTCAAGAAAGAGAGGAAAAGACACAAATTAGTCTTCCACGGTATCACATGATCCCTCATTCTCCACTTCCATGAAGTGGAGGCAAGATGTAATAAGGAACAGATAGACAAAAGCAAAAGATTATTTTGAATGGGGAAGAGAGTTTTGAAGCTTCACTTCTTGCATTGCACAGGATCTCAGCAGATGACCTGGGACATCTGCAGATTAAATATAATAATGTTTTTATCAATTTATATTAATGTCTTACTATAACTGTTATATCATCTTATTATAACTCTTTCTATTACTGTAGATAAAAATTGAGGGGGCATTATTTGTTTGTGTGGTTTTGTGTGGTTTTTTTTGTTGTTGTTGTTGTTGTAATTTTTCAGGGATTTTTTGAGGGGAAAGTGGATTTTCTGTAGATTTTTTTTGAGCTAATTAGTGAAATGAAGTAATTCATTTTAACTTAAGGGAAGATTATTAAACAAACAAACAAAAAAAACCACAAAAGAGCAACCAATCAACTAAACAAAAAAACCCCCAAAAAACCAAAACAAAAACCAGATTATTCTCACAGATGTACAGAGATAAAGTTTTGGAGGCAACAACAGTGACAACTTGCAGCAAAGGAAATTCCAACTGAGTATAAAAACAGGAAAGAACTTCACAGTGAAAATTATTAAGCATTAAGAGGCTGCCCAGAGAGCTGGTAGCATCTCCATACTTTGAGATAGTCTAAACACGAATGGACGAAGTCCTTAGCAACTTTGAAGCTATCAGCACGTTCAGAAGTGGGTTGAAATAGATGACCTCAAGACGTTCCTTTCGAAACAAATTATTACGTGATCTCTTCTAGTAAAGACTGACAAACCCCATGGTGTTTTGCTCTTCAGAATCATGTTAAATGTGTCCGAATGAAACACAGTCAGTCTCAATATGACTTCGGAATAATCCTCAGAGTTGTAAAATGCTTAGTTTGGGACAAGAGTTATTTTTGGCAGGTGGCATGAGAACTCCCCAGACTCTTCTCAGATACAAATTAAGTCAATGCAGATCATGCACAAATATGGATTTCCAGAGTTTCTAATAACATATATATGTGTCAACATATTATTATACTCCTTTTCCGATTACAAATCAGTTGATTTCTTTCAACTAAAAAGGCATCATATAACAATGAATTAGAGCTAAATCCTACCAGAACGCAGCTGTTCTTTGAGTAATTTCATCTGCGTTGAACTTTGTGCAATATTTCACATGTTGGGTGTTGTGAAGACAAAGATGAAAAATAGAGGTTGAACTCATCAATATCCCAAATACCGAAACCTGAAATGGCTCACATTCCCATGGAAAAGTCAGACACTTTGACCCTAACTGTTGAAAATTGTAAATTGTTACATGATCTCTCACAATGTATACAGTTGCAGTTTATCAGTCCTGACAGTCTGTCATGGCTTCCGGTGTAATAGATTTATTGAAATTGCAATTAAAGGACACACATACATGGTTTATAAAAGTTGTGCTGCCTTTCTTTTATCTTGTTGGTATGAGTGCTTACCCTCACCTGGACTCTTTCCACATGTCAGGGAGAGATTGTTTTTCAGGGCTATCCATAGTATCCTTTGCATTCTTCTATTCTGCTACATTTGTTAGCATTTATACTTAAGCTATTTATTCTTTTTATCCTTAATAATGAAGTTTTTTGTCATACTGAAAAACACTCATTAATTTTGTGGTGCAAACTTCTAACTGTTCTCAAAGTGACAGTAACACAAGCACATGATCTTTCATAAAAAAGATCCTAAGGAACTCCTTTATAGCTGTCTTCTAAATATCTAGGTCAGTTTTCCAGAGCATGGAAAACAAATAACAAATGGTTAAATAATGTATTTCCTCCATACAAGCGATCTTAGTTTCAAAGGGAAAACTGACAATTATTCACTTGATGTTTCCAAAAAGATAGAAAATGTTAATTATTATATTTTTTTAAAAAAAAGACAACCAATTTTGAACCAAAATACCATACCGGCAATGGTAGAAGAGGCACTGGGCAAATTAGTGTTTATTATTAATATTAGTAGTTACTGAGACTGAAATTTCCATGGGTTAAAAAAAAGTAAAATTAATATTTTAATGCAGATTTTTCCCTAGAGGTTTGCCAAAATAACATTCTTCTGTGTCCTTATTAGCATCTGAGTTATAAAGAAAAAGCTATAGCAGTCTCATCAGGGATTTAAACAGTATTTTCAGGCACTGTTTCCATTTTTTTTAATCAACAAAACAACTAATCATGCTGGTTTTTTCCCTATTCACCTATTTTGCTTCATTCTGTTAAAGTCCAACTAAGACACAGCTTGTGATGCTGGACAATTGAGTATCCAGCATGCAAAGGTTTTTGTTATACTAATTCTATTAGACTCACATAAGCCTCTGAGGAGTCTTCTTCCAATCGAGGCCAGCAATCTGCATTTGAAACCTCTTTGCCTGACCCCTGACCAAGTCAGAGACAATTCAGCTCTGTGAGAAGGACTGATTTTAATAAAAAGCCAGATGTATTTATTCTTTTTCTTACAGAAATAAAATATAAAATAAAAGTGTTTATGAAATAAGGAGAGCCATAAAATTGTGAGCTGAGAACAGGAGAAGGAAGAAGCAATATACATCGATGAAAAACAAAGAATATTAAGGATGAGGCACTGTATATAAGAAATTAATTTTAGCATGTGTGATGATAAAAGAGTTAAAGTCATTCATTAATGAAACATAAAGCATAAGACTTAATGCCTCCCTGTTTCTCCTTTAACTCAAATTTATTTCTCCCTGCCTATTATACAATTAATTTATTTCTGTGAATATTGTTAGACTTTAAATCGGCGGGGGCGGCATGTGGAATACCTTCTGCTAAAAATACTTAGCTGATGGTGAAAACTGTCTATTTACTTCAAAAGTGCCATTTCTGTCATTACTTCTGTGCTTGGCTTCTATGAGGGTGCACCAAGTCACAGAACCACAGAATGGGTAAAGTTGTAAGGGACCACAGTGGGTCATCTGCTCCAACCTCCCTGTTTGAGCAGGGTCATCCCAGCACACATTGCACAGGATTCTGTCCACATAGTTCTTGAATATATCCAGTGAGGGAGAGAACCAGGCACAGCACTCCAGATGTGCCTCACCAGAGCTGAGTAGAGGGGCAGGACCACCCTTGACTTGCCAGCAATGCTCTTGCTAAAGCATCCCAGGATACCTTTAGCCTTTTTGGCCACAGGGACACACAGCTGGCTCATGGACAGCTTGTTGTCCACCAGGACCCCCAGGATTAATGAGTCTGTCAGTAAAAGGAAGGTTTGAAACAAATGCATCCCAAAAATGCTGTCTCACAAAAGTGGCTGGAAAAAAAAGTATTATCAGAAGTAGACACAGAACTTTCTTTTTCAATAATTTCCCATACGCATATTCTGCCTTAAGAAAAGTTACTCTAAAAACAAAAGGTTTTTTCACCTCCTATGCATTTGAGGTGAGTACAAAAGGAAGGCAAAAGTTATTTTGATTTTTATTGCAAAAAAAAAACTAGTTTATGAATGGCCATGTGTAAAATAAAGATTAACTATGAGTACCCAAGAATGAAAAGGCACAGAAGAAGGAGAATAAATCAGTAAGACAGTGTGATCATTTATGATTGCTATAGCATTGACTTTTAGCTTAACATTTTCTATTAATATTTTGAATCATACAGAACAGTGATGAAAACTATTTTCTTGAACCACTTGAAATATAAAGCATTTATCTCTTTGGAATTCATGCCATGTCACTGTAAATGTAAAACTTACCAAAATCAGCTATTTCAGCTTGATTTCAAATTCTGCTTTTGAGGTCCTATAGACTAGAAAATTATATACTCTAAAAAAAAGACTGTTTACCTTCACGTTATCTCAGTTGTCCTTTATATTAAATGCTAGTTGTCAAAAGTTTCTATTTGGTTCAGAGTACAATATAGAAAAAGCAAATATTGCCATGAAGCCACAATTTAATACATTTTTCTTATGAGAGTTTGACAACAGAATCCTATGGGGACTGAAGAGAACACTTTCAGAAAGAGACCTTGGGGAGATCTTGTAGGGTACACAGAAACCCAACAGAACAGACCCTTAAAATTTAGTTTTCAGAGTCTTCAGTGAGAAAACTTAAGGAAAATAAGGAGATAATATTAACAATATTTTCCAGGAAACAAGTCCTGCAGCTTGGCAGGACTGCTCACATTTAAGTATCAACTGTATGAGGTGGGAGAAATCCCTTCTGAATGGGTGTCATGCCTACAGTCACATAATACTTTGCAACTCCACCTTAAATTAACACTGAATTGTACTTGAAATTTCCCTCCTTTTACACATTATCGCTATGTCTAAAACATGCAAAAACTGTTTTCAAAACTCTATTTGTCATAGTCCTGGGAATCATTTCTTTCCAGACTCTACCCCCTGCGTGATCATTACTGGTGGTGAAATACAACCAAGGAATTTGGGCTCAGTTTGCATGTAGTGCAATATTTTCTTAGATGCAACCAGCTCGTGTTGATTTAATCAAGAAGCAACCTAGGGACTATGTAGGATAGAATTTAGATTCTTCTTCAATGAAAGTTCATACACAAGGCATTTGAGTCTACAGCAATTGTGTAATTATGTGCATAGACATCATACACTGAAGTCACATGATATTTTACTATGACTCTTGCAACTGGTTTGCAGACAACTTATCAGCACCACCAGCAATGTCTGGAAAAAAAAAAAAAAAGCTGTGTTTTTTCATGCTTATCAGTGAAGTAGAAAGTATATGCAAAGCTGATGAGGGAGGCTTATACTTATCTCAGCAACCAACCAGAAATGGACATATCTTTCACCGATCAAGCTCTTTGGACATTTTAAAGAGCAAGTCATGTTTAAGAGTTCCATGGACAAGTTTTGAAAACAGCACATGATGTTTCTAACTACTAAAAGCTATTTCAAATTAATTTTTGTGTGATATGAAACAATTTATATAAATATTAACTGTGGCAGGAATGAAACATGTTCATGAGTTATACAGGCAGACTCTCTAACATACTCACATATGCATATACAGATACCCATCACATACTTTCCTGGCTTCTAATTCGTAGCACAGTATGGCAAAACCACTTGATGTCCTCAAGTGCCAGATTTTAAATTTACATGACACAGTAAGCAGACAGAAACACTCTCCCTTGGCCCCCTCTGAGGAGGCTGCCACTCTAAGAAATACCAGCAGAGCTCATAAAATTTATTTTACTCAGTAAAATTAAGCATAGGTATCCCAAATTAAGAGGAACACTGTTTGTATGAGAAAGTAAAATGTATTACTTAGGGATGTTGACAACCTAGACACACTTGCTGTACTGCTTATGCAAAATGACACCAACTTGTCTAGTGACATTACCAAATGGTCATACAGAAGAGTCCTCTACAGCTTAGGGACACCATATGCTTTGAAAAAGCATTTTTTGGGGAAAAAAACACTACATACATGCTGGCATTGATTAAGTCCCGTCTGTACCTAAAACAGAATTATAGTGAAGTAAGCACCTGTCAAGTGTTCTCTCAGTCAGATAAATGCCCTTGAACAGACCTCCTGTTTGATACACAAATGAAGAAAGCTCTGGTGTATTAGTTTGTTCTTAAAATGCTTTCCCTGGGAAGTATTTTTCTTTTTCTTTCTTAATTTAATTGCCTAACAATATTTGGTGAAAGAATGTTGTAATTTTGGTATTTATAGACATTTTTTTGCTCCTTTTAAGGTTATAAATGTCATGATAAAGACATAAAGCACTGGCCAAAAAAGCAGTTTTTACATGCAAGAATATAGGTATGCACAAAAGACCCAACAACCGATAATTACATGTATTTCTATTACCCAATAAAATCTCTTGCACTCCAATACAATAAAGTGATCTCTGCAGAAGACATTAAATTGTGCAATCAAAAGCAAAGAGATATAGAAGCACTTACATTTGCACTGTGATCACTTCCACTAACACAGACGACATCTTGTTTTTGAATTGTTAATACCTCTTTTGTAAGCTTCAGTCGGATGTCATAAGCATTTTCAGATACTTCATCATACAACAATGCAATACCAGTTTTAGTCTGCAAAAAAGCAAGAATACAAAAAAATTTAAGAATATGAACATTTCATAATGATGAATAACAAGCTCTATCCCATTCAATACATGAAATACATACAAATGAGCATTATTTACAGAAAGGAGAAAATTGGTCTGCTTCTCAGTCTTCAAATGGATTAGACATAAAAAGCCTTTTGTACTTGAAAATACAGGCTAAATTATGTTTGAAATAGACATTAATATGCAAAAAGTAAAAAAAAAAAGAAAATTACAAAAAAATTCTCCATTGCACTGTTCCACAAAGGAGTGATGCCTTTAATGATGCCTTTTTTTTTTGTTTGTTTTAATTTTACAAAGATTTACAAAACTGTATTAGAAGTAGATAGGTATGTATAAATTGCATGTGAACTCATTTTACAGTTTCAGTTAGAAGAGAGGAAGTGCAGTGTTGTTCCAAACTTAAAGGTGTTCCTTCCACTGTGTCAGAAAACGAACTGCACCCTTCATAAACATTGCCATCAAAATACAAAGTTCTGTTATAGTAGAACACAATGTTTTCACAATGTAAAACACATCCTTAAACACACTTGTTACAGAATTTGTTTAGGTCAAGATGGACATACATTTTTTAATTTACATTATCGCTGGCCTAATAACTAATAAACTCTATAGGATAGTCAAGTATTTGGTATGAATGTTTTCTCCATGAATAGCAAAAAAGAAATTATATTTTAATTTCTGGTTTATTTCCTTAAATTTTGCACTAATAATGAGTCAAA
>JAOXXN010000446.1:98726489-98740481 GCA_026770055.1 Myrmophylax atrothorax | reverse complement strand
ATACCATTTAAACAAGAAAGAATAAATTTCACACTTAAAACTAAACCAGTTATTAACAGCCCCCCCCCCCACAAAAAAAAAAAAACACCAACAAGAAAACAAACAAAAAACCCCCCACCAACCCCAAAAACATTACCTTTGGAGTTTATTTAAGGAAAAGATTATCACAAAATTAATGTGATCATTTCTATTACTGATACCATGCAGCTTACCCTGGTAGGGCTTCAGCTGATTAATAAATATTCCTATTGCTATATCAAATGACAAATAAAGAACTAAGCATATAATAAAAGTACTCACCCATCTTCTTAACCTAGAACAACCAAGTATGGTGGATATAAAGGCATCGCGGGTTTTCTTTTGCAAAGGAATAGCACATTTTGATTCATCCCACTCTTGCTATCCTTCCCCTTTACACTGACGCAAGTTCATCACATTCATTGTTTTTCAAGCTTTTGCATAAGATTTAAACAGGTGTGTTCTGCCAAACCAGCTAAACAAAGCTATATCTAACTGCCTAATTTCTGAATAAGATGACAGTAAACATTTCTAGATTCTCTCTAAATCTAAAGCAGCCAAAATAAATTCTATGATTTCATCATCTTAATGTGAATTCCACACTGGCAAAGAAATCCACATCACCATTACTGCAAAATCTTTGCGTATGATACTGGGTTTTAGTGCTAGTGGACAAAGAAAGAGTTAGGCAGAGATTAATCACGGGAATGAAGTAGGATTTAAAATAGAGTTCCTAAGCATTAGTCTGGGAAAAAAAAAACAAACATTAAAAAAACCCCAAAGGCATAAAAAATCTCTGACAAAACTGAAGAAAACACAATTTTACTTACATCTGCAGTTATTGTTTTTACAGGCCAGTTGCTCAGATAAACTCATAGGTAGGAAGCGGAAACCCTTTTAGCCATGCACTTGGCTCCTAGCTTGGAAAGGAACAAGACAGACCAAATGCATGCCTTATCCAAAGACTTAATGGTATATTTAAGTTTCACCTCTGCTAAACCACCTTCTTTTGGACTTGTCCCCAATTCTCAAAAGTAACTGTGATGATCAGCAACTTTTTTATACTTTATTTAATGAACAGAGCATTCCTGAAGTACATTAATCTAGATGAAAGGCTGAGTATGGGGAATAAATTATCATCAAGATGACAACCATTTTTATTAATGAAATTTATAAAGAAAAAGAAAATTTAGATGTGCCTCACCTAAAAAATCCACTGCACAGGCTCAAAGGACACAACCATGTGGGTAGAGCCCTTCCCAAATCTTTCTTTGCAAAACCAAGTCACACATACATACATTATATTTATGAGCCTCTAAAAAAAGGAGTGGAATTGGCACAGAAGGCCAAATAAGACAGATGTCAGGCAGGATGATGGTGTATTTGTAAGAAGTTACACTTTGGATGGTAATCTCACAATCAGAAGTAAAAATCAAAGCAGTAGCTAGACAGGCATTATTAAGGATGGAAAAGAATCTTCTTTATAAATTGACTGCATGTCATTCTATGAAAAAAGATGAAACAGTCTGTTTGCACCTAAATTTCAAACCCAAAATGTCCTGTAACAAGAATACATTACTGACAAGCACCTACAGTTAATCTGGGGAAGTTCCTTAGAAATAAAGTCAACAGAAAAAAAAACCCAAAGGTATACCTGCATAAATAATGTGTACATAGTTGATTAGTAAGGTCTAAAGTCTACAAAGAATGAACTTTTTTCAAATGCATATACAAGATTTCACCCAGTTGATTTCTGAGCTTGCTGGAACTTCTGTACAGTACTCACTGAATAAAATAATCCCATCAATTAGTGGTAAGCACACAAAGTGTCAACTGAATCTTCTGCAAAAAGAAGGACATTAAACAAGTAACTACTATATTAAACTACTACTAAATATAAGTCACGTCCATAATCTTTTAGAATTTACCTGAACTAAAGAGCAATAAGGAGTATCAAGTAAAAATAAATAGATAGATGTTCACAAAATGCAGAAGATGGAAAAATACCTGCAAGTATCAGAGATGAAAAGAAAACAAATCCAACTAGGAAAAAGTACTAAACATTTCTGCAGAGGATAAAGACAAAACAACCAAACGCAACAACAACAAAAGAATAATAAATAACCAGTTTCAAGATATTAAACAGTTACCCTTCATAAACTGCAAGTGTATAAGTAATAAATCATAGAAGCAGCAGGAGATCTAGGAGCAACTGAAGGGATTTTGCAATACCCAGGAACTGAATTAAAAATGCAGGTAATTTAAGTATTGAAAACTCAATGATTTGTTTGGATTCAGACTTCAGACAAAGATTTCTTAAGATGAGGAATATGTATTCTAAAGCACTCTTCAAAGGCAATAAAAAAGTGTACTCAGAGAGAGCAAGTAGAAACATATGTCCTTCTCTCACTTTAAAAACAATACATGGTTTGGGATGAATAAATGTTTGTCTAGAACTCAAAGAAACTCCTATTTTTAAAGTACACACAGTCTAGTCTCATTAACATTAAGACAAAGAAGATCAGTGTTAAAAAACCCACCAAAACTATTCTGGAACTGATGATAAGTCTGATTTTTGCAGTTGCAGATAAAACTTACCTCATATCTTTCTCAGCTTCAACAATTTGCTTACTGACAACAGCTCCAGGTAACTGACTGATACTTGGCTCCATAACTATTTGACTTAAGCCTACAGAAGTGCATTTAGGCATCTAGATGTACACATCAAAACACAAAACCAAAACTGGTAGGAAGCAATCACACAATCAGTAAGTAATTCTTGAGTCAAAAGGATTCTAAAGTAAGCTGCTTGACAAAAGACTTGGACATTTCAAGGGTTTTGATATCCTTTTGCCAAAAATACTTATGTTTCAGAGTAATAAATTTGCAGTAGAATTTGCTTTTATCCAAAACTATCCCTCCAGCGTGATCTGTCCCTTGGTACTGTTAGTCCCAGGGTACTGGATTGGCACAGTATTTGGCTGACATGACATGTGAAATCCTCACTCCCATAGGCTGAGGGTAAAGATGATCTATATCATTGACTGCAAACCATCACAAAGATCACTGAATGAGCTCTGACTGGATTTCTAAGTCAGCACAGCACAGTAAGGACTAGGCAGTCTCTGCTGGGCCTCCAAGCAAGAGAACATGAGGGGAGAAAGCAACAGAGGGAGAAGAGTATCAGCTCTACTGAACACATGCTGAAACAGCAGCGATTTAGGAAAAGAGAGCTCCTGCACAAAGTTAAGCAGGAATCAGTGCTTAGCAGAAAAAAGCATTAAATAGAAGTCAGCCACCAAAGTGGCACCAGAATTTTTAGTTCAAGGATTTTAGGAAATCTTATGATAACCTTGCTATCACAGAAAGCCATTCACCAGAACAATTAAAGCAAACTCCGACCACTCAGAAAAGGCAGGAGAAAAGGATGGGATTGAGGGGATTTAAGTTCAGAACATGGAACCAAAGAACTAAAGCAGACAAAACCCCTAGAGGTAAATGGAAAGAAAGGAAATATTTTAACTGTTCTTTTCCAGCCAACATCAGCAACATTATGAAGTCATACAAGTACTGCAATGGAGCTACTGCCAGGTTATCCTAATGGTATTTCACAGCAGAAATTCCAAAGGAGGTAACATCCATGAAAGCACAAGTATTATGGTGATGAGACAGTGAAAATCTAAGTCCTTTGTTCTGTATGCTTGAAGCATATTTATAAAAGGCCTGTGTTCAAAAAAAGTACATGATCTTAAACATACCATCAACAGTTTCACAGTTTTATGCAAGTATAGAAGTCAAATTTACAGGGTAAGAGACTGGATTGTGTTCTTTGAAGAAAAGTAGGAGAGTAGAGGTATGGATATGACAAGACAGGAGAATAGTTCTTGGTATAACACATCTTAGAGAAGAGGAAGAAAAGACTTAACAGAAAAACAGTAAGAGGAATTAACAGCAGTAACAGGGTGAAAGATAAAAAATTAAGAAGATAATACTGAGGGAAAGAAAGAAAAATGCAATTTCTAAATATCACATGCTTAAGAGAAAGAGTAGCTGCCCATCAACAGACACATCTATTTTTTTTGCAGGAGTTATCATCATAGGCTACTAATCTATAGAAGAATTTGGCATATTAATTCTGCTCAGAGTATTAAAAATCTGTTGTGAAACAGAAACAGACTTTACAAAAGCTGTACATAGCACAAGGGCTATCAAACAGTTGAAAGTGCAGCTAAATAACAAGTCCATAAAACACATCAGGTGGTAAACAGGATTGTGTCTGAGACTTACCACTACTGCTTCTCCCACTGTCGGATGGCTTTCTGGCGTGACCATTAACATAAACTGCACCACTGCATTCTACTACTACTTTCTTCTCAATTTTTCCAGCACAGAGATGAATGAGTCAGCTTAAGGATCAGCTGACCATTAAGATTTAATTTGTTACAGCTGATCATTGCTTATTTAATTCTGTTTTTCCTGCCACACCTATACTATTTAGATATGTGTGTTTTATATCACTTTTACATACTGTCATACTTTCCATAACCTGTATTCTTCATAATAGAATTACAACATGCTTTTCTACAGAAGTGTTAAGAGGAGAAACATTGAGAATATTACTGTTTCAGTCTTTCTTTGACTTAGTGGTTCCAGACATAACTATTCCTACAGCTGCAAACTTACTGTGCTGGGGTTTTTTACTGATTTTGGGGTTTTTGGTTGTTTGGGGGTTTTTCGGTTTTTTTTTTTTTTTTTTTTTTTTTTTTTTGCAATGCCTTTGCACATAATGCATCACATGTCAGGATTTTCTGGTTTGCACAGAAGGATTCTTGATTAGAATGTGCAATACAAGGCACGTCCCCTGCTTCTGGTTAGGTTTTCTTCATTGCATGAATGTCAAAGGCTTACTTTAGCCTTTGTTACCCTCCTTTGATTTCTGTGCTAGAGGGATACACATTTTCTGTATTCAGATGATTCTCACTGATGTTAATGGGCCATTAAAAATCCTGGGAGTAATCTTAAATAATCTCTCTCCATTCCTTGTACCTGAAACAAAGCTATTATTTTCCACTTATAAAAGAGAAACAGCTTTCTAGCACAAATGCTAAAAAAAAATTCCTAGGGATTTAATATTAGTCCCAATGAAGCTGAAGTCAATTGAAAATTCTCAGTCAAGTCAGGCTTTCATTATAAAAATAATTAGTTTAAATTTTGTCACAAATGTTGACAGTTTTTCAAGTTGTAACATTAATAGCATAGTTATTATCATAGCTATAAAAATTCATGAACAAGGACATATTTCAGGATTCTGCACAGTTTTTTACATGAAATTCATCTGAATCACTTTGTCAACTGCTATCAAGACCTCTGAAACTATGTCAGTTTTCATGCCTCATCAGAAGTTTCTTGAAATTCCTGAACAAACAGAGGATATATTATCAAATTATAAACATATGCAACTTCATAATTTAGAAATTAAAATTGTATTAAAAATATATCTAAGTGGTATAATTTTAAATTCAACTATTTCCAAGACAATCTGACAGTACCAAGCGCCAAATTACATGTTCAATACTTAAGACTGATATAATGAAAATATTTGCTAAAAAATAATGAAAAAAACAATCATACAAAGTGTAGCATTAGTAACTGTGTAAAAAAACCCCACAAACAATCAAAAAGAAAACAAAACAGTCAAAACAACCTAAAAATGAAAACCTAATCACACAGGACAGGAACCTTTCAAAAAATTGTAGTTTAAGTATAGATTTCTATGGAAATGTTCTAAATGGAATTATGAAAAAGAAACAAGGAAAATTAAAAAAAAAAAAACAAAACACAAGAAAATCCCACAATTATGCTGAATAATCTACTTCAAGATATGCAAAAAATCCTCAACAGTAGCCTTCTTCATTGGGTATTTTCCTGATTGTGCTAGTTTTTCTTTTTTCAGAGTGGTCAATTAATAAAACAAAAGCAATATGGATTATTTTTTAATGAAATCTGATTACTAGAAGCATGGAAATGCTAATTATGTTCATTTTTCTGCTCTCACAAGTGGCTTTTTTGGTTCATCTTGAGACTGTAAAAATAAAAAATCCTCAAATATACAGTAAAACACTGGGAAAGAAACACCGAAGGGCTAAGGATGGAAGGGGCTACTGGAGATCATATGATTCAAACCACTGTGCATAACAGAATGTTAAGGGGTTGGAATGGACCTTTAAGATCATCTAGTCCCAACCCCTCCTGCCATGGGCAGGGATGCTTCCCAATAGACCAGGCTGCTCTGCTCAGGATCCTGTGCAGTCTGGTTTAGAGTACTGCCAGTGAAGGAGATCTCAGATGAACCAGTGTGGGACCTGTCCCAGTGTTTGATCACTTTCACTGTGAAAAAAAAAAAAATAAAAATTATCTGCATTCAAGAGAATTTCCTGTGTTCCAATTTGTGCTCATTGTCTTTTTCAGTGGGCTCTACTTAGAACAATCGGGCTCAGTCTTCATTGCCACCTGCCAATCAGGAATCTTTCTATATTGGTGACACTGCCCTGAGCCTTCACTTCTTTAGGATCTACACTCAGAGCTCTCTCAACCTCTTCTCATAGTTAAGGTGCTCCAGTTCCTAGATCTCTTTGACCCTTTACTGGATTTTACTCCAGCATGTCTGTATCTCTCTTGTAATGGGGAGCACAGAAGTGAACACAGGACTCCAGATGCTGCCTCATTATGTGGCTGAGTGGAGGTGCAGGATCACCTCCCTCCATGTGCTGCTAATGCTCTGCCTAATGTAGCTGAGAGGGTTGTCGTCCTTAGTCACAAGGCTTCACTGCTGGCTCATGTATAACTCAGTGTTCATTAGGACCCACAGGTCCTTTTCTGTAAAGTTGCTTTCCACCCAGTCAGTCTCCAGCCTCTACTGGTGCCTGGAGTTATTCCTCCATAGGTGCAGGACTTTGCATTAGCCTTTCTTGTGCTTCATGTCAGCCCATTCTCCAGGCAGTGCCAGTACTTTTGAAAGTAAGCAAAGCCATCTGTTATCACCCAGTCCTTACAGATTTGTACCATCTGCCATCTTGTTGAGGGTTTTCTCTGTTCCATTATTCAGGTCATTAATGAAGATGGCAAACAGTTCTGGATCCTTTACTATTTCCTTAGTACACCACTAGTGACCGTTCTCAACTTGTAATTCATGTCATGGATCACAAGTCTTTGAGTCTGGACATTCAGTCAGTTTTCAATTCCAACTCCCCATTCATCTAGTCTATACTTCGTTAATTTGTCTATGAGGATATGGTGGTAGATAGAGTCAAAATGTTTGCTACAGGTAAGGTAAACCTCCACTCTTAACCCTAACCCATCCACCAACATAATGACTTCATTATGGAAGACTGTGAGGTTGTTCAGGCAAAATTTCCGCATCATAAATCAATGTTGAGTGCTTCCAAACACCTTCTTGTCTATCATATGTTTGGAATTGGATTCCAGGTGAATTTGCTCTACTGCCTTTTCAAGGATTCCACCAAGGATCCTAGTTTCTTGCCGTTCTTGAAGACAGACTTTCCTCTAGTCTCAAGTGCCACGACCCTTCAAAAATTACCTAGAGAGGCCTTGCAATAACATCTGCCAGCTCCCTCACCACTTGTGAATACACCTTGTGTGGTTCCATTCACTTGTCTATCTCTGGTCTGTTAAAGTGTTCCATAACCCAATCCTCCACCAAGGGAATGTCTTCTGTGTTCCAAATTTTCCCACCGGTATTTGGCACCTGGGATTGCAGCTGCATTAAAGACCATTAGAGGGGAAGAAGGCATTGAGTACCTCAGACTTTTCATATCCTTCATCAGATTCTTTGTCCCACTCAGCAGTATCCTTTTGCTGTCGACGCACCTCTAGAATCCTTTCTTGTTACCTTTCATGCCCCCATAGGATTCAACTCCAGGTGGGCTGTGGTTTATCATAACCCAATTCCTACATGACAATACAGTATCTCTAGATTTCTCCCAGGTCACCTGTCCCTGCTTCCACATCTTGTATGCTTCCTTTTTGTATTTGAGTTCAGTGACAAGCTCCTTTTTCATCTATGCTGGTCTCTTGCTGCCTTTGCTTGTTGGGATGAACTATTGAACTTGGGGGAGGTGATCTTTTAAAATCAATGATGGTCTGTCCTAGACCCCTCTTCTCTCCATGACTGTATGTATCCTATGGGATTCTCTCAAGCTGACCCTTCAACAGCCCAAAGTCTGCTTGCCAGAACCCTGAAGTAAGGATCCTGCATTTTGCCTTTTTCTTTCCTTCAAGGGGTTTGAACTCGTGGTTGAGCAAGAGAAAATAAAGTGACTGAGAGCATCACCATCAATTCTGGAGATACTACAAATATTTCTTAAAATTTATAGGTAAATGGCAATTCTTACTGGGAAACAAGCAGTTGATGAAGAATTGAAGGAAGCTCATGCCTTTGGAAGAAATATGACCTTCTAACATTTTAAAGTTGGAATTTAGTCTTCAAGTTATTTATATTGCTGATATCATTCACAGAATTCCTTTCCCTGGTGAAGCCTCAAAACAGTTCCTAACTAGTTTGGTTACACCATAATTTTGAAATACCAATATCTATAAAGTCAAAGTAAGCACCAACTCTTGCCACTCTCCTTCAGGAAATAAGCAATGAACATATTGAATGACTAGTCCTACTGTTTCAATAGAAGAGACTGTAACATTTCCAATACATGCATGTGCACATGTGTGTGTGTGTGTTTGTGTATCTATGTTTTCCCCGCAGAAAAATACACATATATGAAATATACGTAGTGTAAAGTAGATAAGCTTTAAATGATCTTGTTAGGACAGCAAAAAAAAAAAAAATAGCTTTTATAACATGATGAGTTTCAATTATCAGTTTATCATGGTGAAAATTTTGTCCAGTGAGAGCACTGTACCACTATGACTAGACCAGGTTAATCACTTCAGCTGTTCATGTAGGGACCTCTGCCTAAGTGCTTATGAAGGCTGGAAGTTGAAATCAGTCCTGTGGACTCCCATGAAATTTTTTAAGCATTAGGTTTCAGTTTCCATGTTCTTACATGTAGGCGGTGTACACATTAGAGAAATGCTTTAAATAATTTTGAAATTACTAAAAAATATGCTGGTAAAAATTTTGATTCCAATTTCACTTCTAAAAGCCACTTCTAAGTTAATAACATGCCTGCCAGGCCATAAAGTGAAAGACAGGTTTTTCTCCATGTTATACTACTGCATAATTGTGCAGGGTTCTTGCTTTTATCCAAGGGTCATAAAATTTGCTCACATCATACAGAAGATAATGTTGTTGCCCCTACCTGAAATGGCTCAGTCTATGGTCCTAAGAGCTGAAGGATAAACCAACTAGCAAAACAAGAGCCTGAAGAGTCTTTTTAACACTATGGAATAGTTAGGACTGTAAGGTAAAGCAAAGGATATAGCAGATGAGAATAGGATATTTCTCAATGAAGTGTAGATTGGACTCAATGGTTAGAATAGTTAGATCCTAAAAATCCTTGGTTTGTGCTAAGCAGATTAACTCCTATTGACTATTTTCTTACTTCATCTACAGTGAATAAAAGAGGATTTATGGGAGTCAGGTAACAGATATCTGTTCAAGTTAACTTAGGGCAAAATTCTGAACTGAACCTGCAAAAAGACTCAGATTGCCTAGTTGCTCTGACATGCTAGCACAAAAAGGCAAATGTATTCTCATTTTTTCCAATCAGGTGTCTCTACATAATGTAAAATATGAGCACAGAACATATGGAAACAAGCCTGGTGACATAAGTGTGTTCTCTTATCCATTAAAAAACAGGTTTTGGAAACTCTGTCTTGAGGGAGAACTTAGGACAGCATATTTACTGTTAGGCAGTGAATTTAAAACAGACAAGGGATAAAATTGCAGGTTCCCAGGCTACAAAAAGACACAAAGGAGGCATTCAGAGTGCCAGTGGCACCAACCTGATGAACTATTTGCCTTTATGACAGCCATTTATTTATTTATTTTTTAAGGGATTTTAAGCGTTATTGAGTATTTGATTAAGGATGGGAACTGTTATGAGAGTTAGAAAAAATTATTAAAAAAAATCTAGGAACATTTTCATAAGTATACACCTTACAAAATGCAGTTCTTAGTTATATAATACATTATTGCATTGCAGTTACAAGGCTAATTTTTCATTTCCCATTATATGTGTTGAACATATCTTGGGATTGGAACAGTTAATGGTTTGTGAAGAACTTTGGTGCCCTTTACAGTCAAAAGCAATATGAACAAATCTTTTAAAGTTATTGTGGTAGAAAATACATTACTAATCCTCTTGCTAAGTGGTTTTACTGATTGTACATTGTACACAGTAACTGGAACCTTAATTTTGAACCAAAATTCTTTGTTCTGTCTGTACAAAGGTACAGAGATAACATAGCCCAAATTCATCACACCAAATTCTAGGTATTTTACTGAAATTCCTAAGATAAAAACATATTTGTATTAACCTCCCTGAGGTTTCCATGAACAAAGATGGTGATCCCCAAAGAAATCAGAGACTAACCACCCTCTGAAGGTGCCTCTCATTCAGTTCAAGATACATTCTAAAGCAGTAACACAACAGAGAAATGCTGCAATAGAAATTTTGGGCTAACACTTCCCATGTATTAGAGCTGAACTATAGAGAAGCTCCTTTAAAAAATTAACCCTTTCAAAAATAGAACTTCAGAAAATATAATTTGAAAATATACAGTGTGAGGAAATCAGAAATAGGCATTATGATCTGATGATAGGCAAAGTCCAGCCGTGTTACCAAACAGGAGGAAATGGGTAAGAAAGAACAGGCACTAAACAAAGAGGAAAGTGGTCAGTTTTAGAAATGATACAAAAGGGTAGAAAGAGCAAAGAATAGAAAAGCGAAGAAGAAAACAACATTGTCTCACAGCGTGTTCATAAACCACAGGCCTCCTTAGCTCACCCACTTTATGTTCTCTTCACATTATATCCACCCAATTTAAGTCTGTCATGGTTGAACACTCCTACTTGTGAAGATCAGGTAAAGAGGACAACAAACACACTTTCTTCAGACATGTTTCAGTCATACTTACTTTTTTGTAAGGACATCTTCCCAGGGTAGAAGATGAGTTATGAACGCTGTCATAACGCCAGTTAAACTATTAGAACTATGCACTTTCCACCACCAGCACATTTTCTCCAAGCATATTTATTCAGTGATAAGCCACTCATCATTCAGAAAAATATCCCTGAAAAACTTTAGCTGGAGGTAGTAAAATGCAGGTGAAAGCTGAAGATTCAGTATTGTTCCAGCTATGACATCCATGCCATCACCAGCATCATAAACATACAGCCCCAGTGCATACAAAAATTATTTTTATTAAACTATCAAAAATAGCTCATAGGCATACATAACGTGTATGTAACTAATTGACACATACATATAAATAACCACTGGCCACTGTAATATAGCTTACATTTTTAGCTGTAAAGTCTTACCTACACTGAAAGTGCATGTGTTCAGTTTCTTGAAAACTAGCTGCAAATTAAAACATTATATAATTTTGATCCTGAGTTTGCTTATACAACTTCCTAACTTAATGATATTTAAAGGTGTAAAAATGGTGGAGTCAGATGTCCTAAATAAAACTGAGCATTTCCCAAAAGATAAATCATCTCTTAAAAGAAACTGTCTTTGGTTTATGCTCAGAAATGCAGCAAATTTCCACCTTGACATTCTCCAATAATATCTTCTTTCCTGCTTTTCCTATCTTTTCTCTATCAAAGC
Source organism: Myrmophylax atrothorax (assembly GCA_026770055.1). Taxonomy (NCBI): domain Eukaryota; kingdom Metazoa; phylum Chordata; class Aves; order Passeriformes; family Thamnophilidae; genus Myrmophylax; species Myrmophylax atrothorax. The sequence continues at coordinate 98,728,653 of JAOXXN010000446.1, read as the reverse complement.
CTTTCCACAGGTGTCTGCATAGGTAGCTACAATTACTCCAATGTAAGCCACCTCTGGTATTGCTTCTTTCATTGTTTTTTTTTTTTTCTTTTTTCATTATCAGAAATATCACTGTGGATTGAATAAGGTGGATTGCCTTTTTTGGCCCTTAAGAAAGGCTTTTGAACATGCCAGTATTTCTGACTCACTCCTCTCTAGCTAAATTAGATAATTCATATTTCAGAAGTATAAAAAGTGCATGTTTTTATAATTGGGATATTATTTTACGGAATTGTGTCAGGTTTACACATGAAAAGCCACCCAAATTATGCAGGCAGAAATAAAAGTATGAGCGTTATGAGTATTTAAATTTATCCCACATGAATACAGAAATAAGTCTTCCTATTATAGTTTGTGTTATTCATATAATTGGCACAAAAACCCCAGCAGTGCCAATTCAGAATACAAGCAGACACACTTCTAATTACTGGGGGGGTTCCCCCACTATAATGCTGAGCTTTTGGCATCATTTTCTCTGCAGTCGTCATACTGCCTAGAGATGGGTATTTTCATACAGGTTTTGTTTGTTTCTTCCAGGGAAAACAATATTATTGTGTATGCTTCTTTGATATCTTTTTATTGGTTTGTTTTCATATATCTTGAGAGAGAAGTACTTTGGAAAGAAAAAAAAATAAGCAAAAAGAGACAAAGAAAAGAGAGAAAATCACCCCTATGGAAACAATAACACAGCCTACAATTAGAGGAGACACTTTTTCACAGAGAAGAAACTGACAGAGTTCTTTTTGGAAGATACTGATGACAATGAGGTGGGGTAGATAATGTCCTAGTTACAGCAGCTAGGACCAGTTTATCACTATGTAGGTGTAACCAAAACTGTGTATTCTGCACCCTCTGTGCAATTTCTCATGAACTGTTAATAATGGATTGTTTGTAGCAGTTGCCCAGGGCACACCTGACCCCTCAGGCTACAAGCTGGGTGCTAAAGAACATGAGGTAGGGGAGTATTTCGGTCTTCACAACAGTGACTCAGCTGTGATAACTCCAGGGAGGTATTAGCACCTACACACCAAGCCTGAGGGCTCATGTCTGCTAATGGGCTGTTAGGGACTGGCACAACAGGCAGTTGCATAGACCTAGACCATCAAAGATTCCAAAAATATCCTATGACTCACAGAGTTTTATCACCCATTGTGGAACTTCCCACCCTGTGGGAGGTACTGGCCATTCCCACTTGAACCTGAACATATATGATCTTTAGATTTTGGGACTTCTGGTATCATTTGTTGAATCCAGAGGAGGACCAGAACATCAACAAGACTGCAACTGCCACACTTGACCAGACTGCGACCATCATCCTCACCAACAGGTTTTCCTTTCACTTTGTACGCAGGGGGACCACATGGGGCTCAGCACAGGGGCTGAAAAACACCACTCTGTTTGTGACCCGTGGTGCTGGGTTATACATTTGTTTTTTGTGGGTTAAAGCCAATTTTTTTCTCTGCATCATTGTATTTATTCTGATCATTTTAGTAAATTGCAACTCTGACTTGTAATCTCTCTTGAGCTGGGTTCATTTCTACTGCCATTTTACCTTTAAACCAGGACAAGACCCCACTCTAAAGAAGAATAACCTTCCTTAAGCTGGTAAATCCACCCCTGCAACACAGACAAAGAGAAGTACAGATCATATCTAATAGTAATTGTGACTTTAAGATGATTCTTTCATAGATATTTGCCTAAGTGGGAAAAATAAGACTTTAATAAGCAACATATACATAGACATGATTTATGTTCTATACTTTGTGAATTCCAATGTGAATTTCAAAATCAATATCCCCCTGATACCTGCACTTCAGCTGGTCCATAGATTTCACTCTCAATTCAGGCTTTACACTCTTAGGCTTATCTCTGGATAGCCCAGTTTCAGTCCATTCCCCCTTCAAAACAAGTTTAAAGCCCACCCAACCAGCCCCACCAACGTATGGGCTACAGTCCTTTTTCCCTTCCTGGATAGATGAAGCCTGTCTGGTTTCAGGAGACTGGACAAAAACCCCCAAATATTGATGGTATCTGTCATGGGTTCACCCAGGTGGGCCTAAATTTGGGATTTTAAAGTTCAGACTAGGCCTGGAGCTGTCAGCTGATTTGAGCTGGGCTGAGCTGG
>JAOXXN010000446.1:98666458-98682536 GCA_026770055.1 Myrmophylax atrothorax | reverse complement strand
CTAATGCCCAAATGCCCCACCCTCACTGTCCTCACCCTCGCTGTCTTCACCCTCACCCTCACCCTCACCCATCAATGTCCCGGGTCCAGCCCTCTGTCTCCACCGCCTCTTATTGGCCGCCGCGCCTGTCCGTCACAGCCGACACCCAATCAGTGTTCAGGAATGCAGAGTTGGGAGCAGGGCCTGGAGAAGGGCCATTTTCTTACTGGACTACAACTCCCGTCATTCACCGCGGCCCAAACCCATTATTACAGCCGGGACTACAACTCCCGTCGTTTCCATTGAGCCCAGCACAGCCGTGTTTGCAGCCCCAAATCCCGTCCCTGACCCCAAACTGCCCCAAATGCCCCCTGAGACCCTCAAGTGCCCCCAACCACCCGAGACTCCCCAATTCCAGTCCCTGACCAAAGCCACTCCCACCCCCTCTTCCCACGCAGTCTCTTTCCTGGAATTTGGGTCTCCAGAGGGGCACTTGAGGGGCCGGGGCAATTTGGTGGCATTTGGCAGGCTGGTGAGTTGGGGTGGAATCAGGAATTTTAGGTGAAATTAATGGGATTTAATGATAAATTAATGGGATTTGTGATGAAATCAGGAAGATTAAACTGGAATTAAGGGAATTTTCAGTAGCTTTATGGGAATTTTCAGTAGCTTTAAGGGAATTTTGGGTGGAATTAGAGAGATTTTAGGTGGAATTAGGGGATTTTTGGGTGCATTTAAGGGAATCTTGTGTGAACTTAAGGGAAATTTGGTGAAAGCTTCGGGATTTGGGGTGAAATTGGAAGGATTTGAGATTAAATTCTGGGGATTCCGGGAGGGATTAAGGGATTTTTGAGTGGAAGTAAGGGGTCTGGTGTGACATTAGAGGGCTCAATGCCCCCAGTAGAAACGAAGGAAGGAGCAGGTGAGATTTCTTGGGGTATAAAATCAACAAATCCACTCTTGCCAATGAATTCCTAATGCCGGTCTATGTCCTGGTGGATGTTCCTCCCCCTGTGTTCCTCATGATCATGGCCATCTCATGGGTTTGATCACCTCAGAGTTGTGGTCGTGTTGTGCCATCTCATAGTCAAATGGTCAGTGTCCTCTGATGGCCAAATGGTCAGTGTCACCTCATGGTCAAATGGTCAGTGTCATCTCATGGGTTTGATCACATCATGGTCACGATCATCTCATGGACATCTCATGGTCATGACCGTCTCATGTTCATGAACCTCCAGTGGCTGGGGCTGGGAAAACCCTCTGAGGTCATTAAGTCCAACCATTAACCCACCCCTGCCACAGCCACCAACAAACCACATCCCAAAGTGCCACCTGCACACATGTTCTTGGGCACCTCCAAGGATGGTAACTCCACCATTGCCCTGTGCCAGGGCTGGAAAACCCTTTCCATGGAAACATTTTCCTGATATCCATCTAAAGCTGCCCTGGAACAACTTGAGGCCATTGCCATTCAGATATTCCCTTGATTTTGGACACCCCTCATTTGTGTCCCACCAAGGTCACTTGACCTATTATAGGTCCCCAGGGAATGACCAGTAACAGGTGCAATGATTGTATGGAATACAATTCTATAGAAACATATTAATAGATGAATAAAGTAATAATTCTATTAACTCTATCAGTTCTAATCAATAATTCTATTAACTATAAACAATTACTACAGCATAGAAAGAGTCCTCAAAGTTGTAATTTCATGTCATTTTTACCTCCTTTGATCATATTAAACCTTTTGTTTCCACACAGGAAGAATAAATAGATTGAACAACCATTTCCTGATTATTCTCCAGTTTATTCCCCTCCTCAAGCCCATCCCCTCTCCTGCCCCCTCCACAGGGGAGATGAGATCCCAGGGAAAAGCCCCGGACTCCTCCAGGAAAGCTTCCAAGTTGGTTTTGCCCTTTTGGAACTAGCTCTCTATTTTGGGATCCACTGGAGACTCCTCTGGGCATCTCCCAGTCTTTTCCTCTCTGAGGCTGTACTTGATACCTCAGGTGACAGCCCCAGACTGCTCCAGTCAGACTCCAGAGGATTTTTCTCTTTCCGTGGAATAGGCATCTACCAGTGTCTTCCTGAGACTTCTCCAAGGCATCCCCTGGTGTTTTTGCAGATCTCCTCCAAGGAGCTGAGATCCCAGGTAGCAGCCCCAGACTCCACCAGGGAAGCTGCCCAAGAGACAGGAAATGTGTCCTCCTGGCTTCACCCCAGACTCCTCCCAGGATTCTCCTGGACTTTTTTGAGCTCTGATTTTAGAACCCAAATTGCTCTTTGCAGGCCCCGAATCTTCCATGGAAGGTTTCCAATGTATTTTTTCTCATTTGGAGGCAAATTTTTGATTTGCAATCAACCCAAAGCTGAACCGAGGTGTGTCCCAGAGTCTTCACATCTCCTTGAGGAAGCTGAGTTCCCAGGAAACAGTCCCAGATTCCTCCAGGGAAAATTTCTGAGATGTTTTGGCTTGTTTGGAAGTAGCCCTCTACTATAGGGGAGACGGGTTTTTGGACCACAACAGATGATTCCACAGGAATTAGCTAGTGCAGACCTTTATTATTAAGTGCGCAAAACATATACACTTTTGAAACTGTATCACTCCCTGGTGCTGCCACTGTGTTGCTAAACATTGGCTAATAGTGTTGTTTACACGACAATGCCTTCTGTAATTGGCTAATTATGCACCTCTGCCGAGGTTGTCATGGCAGCAGTGTCTGATCTCAGCAGTTAGTTCTTAAAGCTACATCACACTAAATCACAGAGACAAGTTCAGCATATGGAATTCCAACACTCTACTCTGGGATCCACTGGAGACTCCTCATGGCATCTCCCAGAGTCTTTCCCTCTCTGATTCAGGTACTTCATATCCTGGGTGAAGATCCAAGGCAGGTACATGACATGATTTTTCTCTTCTGAGGGAAAATGCATCCTCTGGGATCCAGCTGGAGCCTTCTCAGACATTGCCTGGAGTCTTCATTTCTCTTCTGGGGACCTGAAATCCCCGGTACCAGCCCCAAACCGCTCCAGGGATGATACCAGACATGATTTTCCTCTTTCTGTGGTTTCTGGATCTTCAAAGACCTATCTCAGGCTCCTCCCAAAATTGTCCTGGAACCTTGATCTTTGATTTCTGGATCTGAAATCCTGTGTATCAGCCCCAGACTCCTCCAAGGCAGGTACCCAAGATGATTTTTCCTCTTTTGTAGAAGGGTCTGCAGGGGAAGCCTCTGAGGAGTGGTTGGGGGCACTCGGTGTGTTCAGCTGCAGAAGAGGACACAGAGGGGAGACCTCATTGCAGGTACAACTTTCTCAGGCGGGGCAGAGGAGGGGCAGGCACTGAGGTCTGCTCTGTGGGGACCAGGGACAGGACCTAAAGAATGGCCTGGAGTTGTGTCAGGGCAGAGTTACGTTGGATCTTACAAAGACGTTGTTCCTCCAGAGAGTAGTTGGGACTGAACAGGTTCCCCAGGGCAGTGGGCACAGCACCAAGGCTGACAGAACTCAGGGAGTGTTTGGATGATCCTCTGGGGCATAGGGTGTGACTCTTGGGGACGGTTCTTTGCAGGGCTGAGGGTTGGACTCCATGGTCCTTGTGGGCCCCTGCCAACTCAGCATATTCTGTGATCCTTTATAATACCCCACCTTTGCCTGCTTTGCTGCTTCTGTTTACCACAAGTTCCTTCCTTTACTGTTCTTTACTTTGCTTGGATGGTTTCTTTCCATTGCAGCCTTGGGCACACAGGAAAGGAATGCTGATACATTTTGGAACGTCTTGGAATCGTGGGACCATCGTGACACTGTGGAACCTCCTGGACTCAGGAGTCATTCTAAAGCTATTATGGAATCAGATAAACCCTGAGATACTGTGAAACTTCATGGAATTTAGGGAGCATTATGACAATACAGGGCCACATGGAATCAAGGGCCATTGTGACACCAAAGGGCCTCATGGAATCAAGGGGCATTTTTGACACTAAGTGGGTTCATGGAAGCAAGGGGACCCTGGGACACTGTGGAAACTCCCCAGATCCAGGGGCCATTGTGACATTGAGGGGCTGCATGGAACCAGTGGGACCAAGGGACAATGTGGAACCTCATGGAATCAAGGGGCTACTGTGACTCTGTGGAATCTCATGGATCTCATGTCACTCTGTGTCTGGAGTGGGATTGTAAGGCTTAGACCAAATTTATTAAAGTAGCCCTGTTGTTGAGTTACGAGGGGCAGGAAGGACTCCCTGGCTTTCTAAATTCCTTCTTATAGGAACCTGGGGATGGCTGGATCCAATCTCAGCCTCAGATTATGGCAACAGTTCAAATTTAAGGAATTTTACAGGTGTGACAGGATCACATTTTTCCTGCAGGTTTTAATGATAGCAAATCAGATATATGTATATAAAATTAATTGTTTACTATGACAACACATAAATGAACAGATGAAAGATCTTAATCAGAATTATTTACTGAACAACATAAATGCTACAACTACCAGTACTACAGTTTAAGACTGGGAACTGCACAATACTAAAGCAATTATTGAAGCAATTATAAAGAAGCTGGCAAAAGGAACAATTATTAAGTAGAGATTTTATGTTGCTCACCCAGACCAAGACTCATGGGGAGATCTTTCATTCAGCCTCCGGGAGGGATGTTTGTGGGGGTCCCCACCCAAGAGAGGAATCTTCACACACACCTCAAGAAGGGATATGTTGGAAGAACCTGCCCACATGAAAGGGCACTGGATTTTTATAGTATAAAGTCGACTGGCAGTCATTTGAGTCAGTGGTTACCTCAGCATCAGGATATAAATTCTAGGTTGAAGCCAGACTGGTTTCAACCAGCAGCCCTTCTTGGCCCACCACCTATGTATTTGCAAATACGGCATTGTTTGCTTGGACATTCCAGGGGGACATGTCTTGCCACAGGCCTAAAGTAAACAAATCCACTCTTCTCCCATTGTTGGCCAGTATCCTGATGGGTCCTCCAATCGGGAACCAGGAGGATGTGGAGACCACCAGCCAGGTGTTTTCCCAACATGGGATCACCAGATCTGTGTCCAACATTGATCACTGTGGATCATCCAATGTGGATCCTCCAATGGGTGGTGGAGTTGGAACAGCAGACAGAGCTCTTCCCACAGTCAGGGCACTCATAGGGCTTCCCTTACTAGTGGGTCCATTGTTAAGTGTTCAAGGCAGAGCTGCAGGAGAAGCTTTTCTCAAAGTCCCCACACTTGTAAGGTCTCTCCCCGGTGCGGATGTGCCATGGATGCTGGGGCTGAAGTTGCATTTGAACCTCTTCCTGCAGTCTGTGCAGTGGAAGGGCATCTCCCCTGTGTGCAATTGCTCATGCCTGAGGAGATGTGAGATCCTCTGAAACGTCTCCCCATACTCCCCACACTTGCAAGGCCATTCCTCAGTGTGGATGTGCTGGTGGCAGGTGAGGTCGGAGCTGTCCCTAAAGTTCTTCCCACATTCCCCACATGTGTAGGGCTGATCCCCAGTGTGGATGTGCTGATGGCGGATCAGTTTGGAGTTCTTGTTGAAGCTCTTCCCACATTCTAAGCATTTACAGGGCTTGTCACCAGAGTGAAGCTGCTCATGGACCACCAGGTCAGAGCTCTGGCTCAGGCTCTGGTTGTCTTCTCACCATAGGTTTTGTCTTTCCTCATCGGACCACCCTGAGCTGGGTTTGGAGGCCTTCCTTGTGGCAGATCTCCATGACTTTTCCTCCCTCCTGACTTTCTGCACCAGGGAGTCATTTAAAACAGCCTCTGACACGAGGTTCTGCTGGCGGGATTTATCCTCCATGCTCAGCTTGGGGCCTGGGACAGGAAGGAAGAAGAACAGGGAGGGGATTTGCCTCCAGGCCACAGGGAAGGGCAAGGAGGTCCACCCAAACCTGGCCCTGGCAGGATAGCGTCGGCAGCGGGGTTGTCCTGCAGCCGGAGCCATGCTAGGCTGGAAGATGCAGCACAAGAGAGGGGCAAAGGGGCACTGACTTCTGTAGATGAATATTTTAATAGCACAGGCCACAGTGTGCTATTGGAAGCTTTGGTGCACAGCCCAAGCTCTGGAGAGGGAAACAGGGCCCCTGCAAGCTTGAGCCTGCTTCAGGAGAATCAGTAAACATCAAAGGTATGCAGCCGCTGCTAAGAGACACAGGCAGAAAGTGATACAGAGGGACATAGTTTGGGTAAAAAGCACCAATCAACTGTATTGTATGCCAGCACACCCCAGTCAATAACCAATAATATTCCTGTACTATTCGTGGACTCAGAAAGTATGCGATAAATGTGTACGTTTCAGTAAAAAAAGTTCAGAGCACTGACGATACTTCTCTGAAGGTAACGTCTTTGACTCTCACGTCGGACCCTTGAGAGCTCGAAATATCGGCACCCGCAATCGTTTTTTACTTTAGTTTCCTACTTTTCCCTCTTTATTTTAAAATTAAAGCCTTATGAGCCTGATAGAGAAAGATACAAAAATGCTTCAATTGACTGTTCAACCCAGTTCTATTGACCACAGAAGGTTATGAAAAGCACTTGGATATATAGCATAAAATAAAGTTGTATTATCAATGACAAGAAACATTATTCACACTTGCATATAACAGATTTCAAAATACTAATTAACTTTAAAATGAGGCCTATATAGCTTCTCCACACAGAATAAAATAATAAATTCATTTACTATCCAGTGGGACATTTTTTGGGACCTCCACTGCTAGCTGTCAGTCAAACACTGCAATCATATGGAGTAGTTGTGGTCTCAGATTCAAGATATGTGTGATACATCTCTTACGGTGCTAAGGAACATCTGTCATAAATATGAATATGAATGCTCTTTGGATCACAAGACAATTTGAAAAAGGAAGTTGGAAAAGAACATCAAAGCATGTACTGTACTCACTGCTCATCTCGATGTCACTGACATTACTAGTTTCAGAATTTCCTGCTAAAAATGGTAAGATTACACTTTATAGTACTGTCCTCAGTTGTGATGCTGACTTTGGACTCCAATGAGAACCAAATACTGCCCTGTATTTGCCCTAATCTTTCTCATCCACATTTTCCATCTCATAATCTATTTAGGATGAACTTGTGAATTTTCAATTCCAAATGTTAATGTCTACAAAACAACCTAAAATTATAAAAATAGATATGCTGTATTAATTGAAGATTCCAATGAATACAAATCTTCATTATGGAATGAGAAAGAAAACCCCACCATGTTGCTTTCGCTTGGATTTTTGTCAAACTTCCTCCAGAACACAGGAGATTTGGAATCAAGAATCAGTTCTCCATGGAAACATAGAGATGAAATATTCCTCATTTGAGTCTTTATCTCCAACTACTGTTGTCATTTTATCAGATCCTTTATTGGACAGCACAGACACATTAGAAAGAAAATTCTGACTGTAGCAATGATGCTTATTTTGTAATGTACCATTACAGATTTGAAAGAAAATCAGAATCAATTAATTTCATTTGTTCATAGTGACAGAACAAGAGGCAACACTTCAAGCTGCAGTAGGGTACATTAGCTTTTCTATCAGAGGAAAAAATTACACTCACCAGATCATTAAACAAACTGCCAAGTGAAGTTACAGACTCATTATCACTTGAAACATGACACCAATCAAAGAAGCCAGAAATAATAAATCTGCCTTGCCAAAATGGTAATGGGTTGTCCATAAATTCCAGAAGAAATGCACTCCAAAACTGAAATGGTTTGATTAGGTTACAAAAATTACTTGTTATTATAGTCTGCATTATTTTGTTTATTTGGTAATAACAGAAAAGTGCTACAGCAACAGTGTCCTGAAAGATTACTCAACTGGCAGTGTATTTAATAAAGCTTTTTGTTATAAACGCTCACTTCTTTTCTTACTGTTTTGAAATTCAGAACTTTATAGAACATAATGCACTTTGGGGCAGAACATAAAATCCCTACAGTTGTATTTTTTGCACCTATTTTGTATACACATAAACAATATCAATGCCACCTGCTTGTTATTTATCACACTCTATATTTTAACTGTGGAAAACCACCAGGTACAGGACTAAACACAGCCTCGGGCAACCCCCGTGGCAATGGCAGGTGCCCAGCTGTCACAGCCAGCTCCTGCACAGCAGGCACTCAGTGTCTGGGAGCAGCTGGAGGAAAGGGTGCTCCTGAGGGAATGGCGAGCTGGCATTAAAGGTGGTTCTGGCAACAGACCACAGAGCATCAGGCAAAGGTGCAGGACACGGGCAACCAAGGAAACCCAAACAAGAAGTCATGAGGAAAGCTCATGCTGTGTGGCTCAATTTGGGACAGAGAGGGCTGGGCTGGGCTGAAATGGGTCTCCTGGGCCTTGGGCATGGGCACTGCACCGCAGTGGTGCTCTCAGGGTTCAGACACTCAACTGTCACCACCAAAATTCATAGATTCTGGTTTTGAAGGCATGAGGGTTTTGTGAAGTGCCATACTGTAACTTGGATTTTACATTCTGGTTTGGTTTTGGTTTTGTTTTTTTTTTTCGCAGCCTGAAAGTAAGTTTTATTTAAAATGGCCAGCTAATTGTGAAAATTAAACTATTTCAGTACAGCTAGGCTAACCTCTGCCAGCATGGCACAGCCATTACAGTACAGAGATGGGTCATGCTTAAAATGAGCATCTGTGCAGACATCTGCCACACTTGGAGAAGGTTCCCTGAAAGCTTTAGTGACTTAAGTAAATGACACAGAAGTCTAAAAGTTAGAAGTGTGAAAACATTAAGTTTAGTGGCATGCACACAGAGGGAATGAAATCAGCAAGGGCGATAACTAGCACTGCAGCAGTAACAATCACTGCACTGCCTACTTCGCAAGCATTGTCTTTGAGCAGGTTTCCATGGTTAAATGGCTTTCATGGACAAAACATCAAAATACATGCAATAAAGCTTCAACACCAGTCCTGTCTCAAGCAGAAAAGTCCTTGGCAGACTGATGAGGAATCGATCTCAGTCCAGCAGATCATGCACTTCACTTTCAAGGACAGCCCAGAATAAAATTTTGTAAAGACCATGAAAAGGAAACACGTCACCAACTCAAAAGATAGAACCTTCAGTACAGAAAACTCTTAGCTGGAAAATAACAACCAAAGTTACAGTGATTGACAATTTAGCAAGGTTCTTTTTTTCTTCTTAAATATTAAAGTTAATTAAAATTGGTGAAGGCATCAAGTCATTTGTGACCTATCGTAAATGTAATATAATCTCATCTGAAAAGCATGAAATTGCTTTGCCTATATCTATTACTTCAATTCTTGATAACTATTATAGTCATTCAATAATCCAATTACTATAAATTAGATTGCAGAAATAGGCCTATGCAGTAGCCAAAATACAAAAGACTTGTGACATTGTCTGCACAACATTAATTGGCCAAAAGAAACTTACTAGGTAAAACAAACTGAAATAAAAATTGCTTTGACTTCCTACAGTATGTATTTCTGAAAGAGTTATTGCAGAACAGAACACTCTATGAACATATATACAGTTACCATTTTCAAATACAAAGAGTCAAAATGTATACTGAATTTAGAATGTAGTACTAAAATTGGTTTTTAATGTAGTTTGGAAGGTGTTAAGTTTGACATCAGTAAATAGGCACTCTTTGATGCTGACCAAACAAGCATCATAGAATGCAGGAACAACATATTCATTCATGTGAAACTCCAATTTCTGGTGCCCAACACAGAAGGGCTTCATCTAATACTTGAGAGTATGCAGTCACTGAGAGTCAAGCTTTGCATGCAAGGAAAAGGTTCCCAGAGGAAGGGATATTTAATGAACACTGGTATTCATCCTCTACCTCCACTAGTTCCAAATCTATTTTCAGTCCAGAGCTTTTTAACATTCATAAATATTTATCTTAAATTTATAAACTCAAGAAATAGTTTATTTTGCCTAGAATCTTGCCTGAATATCTGATAAAAATCTAGCATTTCAGTGTCAGATCAGGAAAAAAAGCCAAAACTACCAATAGTACGTGATTACAAAATGTTTGACTGACAGGGTAAATGAATGGAGAGTTAATCAAAACTGTTCCATTTTCCAAATGCTTTCAGTCTGATTTTAAAACTTAATTATATTAAGAATCCCACAAAAGTACCTAGTGAATATGCTACTTTGGATTACAAGCTCACCTCATAAACAGCTGGTTTAGAAAAATCATTAGCTGTTATGCAAAGTTAGAGGAATGCCAAATGGTAAGAAACAACATTTGCATTTATTCTGTTTTACACTTCAGGTTATGAGGATGCAACATTCAAATAAGCAGGTCATCAAGCCTGATGGAAACCTACTGTCACTGCTGTCCTCAGCCAGTTGGGGTCCATGGTCTGATGGTTCACATTTACCAGTAGAACCTCTAAAATCTTGTGTCCCCACACAAAGCCACACACTACTGTCTTTTCCCTGGTACAGAAAAGCATATTAGAATTATCAAAAAAGTTAAGACCACTCACAGTTTCTTTCTTGGCTAGGATTTACAGAAGAGAAGCACTTTATAGAACATTTAAAACAGTCCTGTGAAACAGAAATAATGGGGAGTTTATTTATTTTGTTTATGGATAATTGGAATATAATGATCACACAGAAAGAATGGGAGGGGTTATTTATTTTGTTTACAGGTAACTGGAATATAATGATCACACAAATAACTTTTTACTATATATTTCACTACATGGAACTAATGAGTTTTGCAAAATCCATATCTAGTAAAAGAAAACCTCCAAACAATCTAAACATTAATTATCATCATCTGCAACAGTAAAAACCAAGTAATTTTATCAGGCAAAAATCTGAATTGGATAACATTTTTTAAAAAAGTAAATTTTCAGAATTTGTTGGATGCTGTTTTCTTCTATGGTCTGGATTAAACAGCTCAGGAAAAAAACCTGTTCCCATACATTTCTACAAGTTATTTATATTCAGCCTTCATGCATGAAAGCATGTTCTCTGAAATTCTTCATACATGCAAAGCACAATTTGACTCTGTGAATCTCCAGAACTACTGAGGGGTAAAGAAGACAGGAAAGAAATATATGCAGATGCACATTCATGCACAAGGGAAAATAAGGCTCAGGCTTAATTTTGACAAATTAGTTATAAAAATCCATACTGATTTATAAATTGTGCACCCTCACCAAAGTTAATACATCCCACAGAAATTGCATTGGATCTCAAGTCACTGCCACAAAAGTGTAACAATTCTTGTGGAGTGTTTATTGTTATAAGGATGAAAATGAAAATAGAAATAACTAAGCTACAGTGTTAATATAAGTTGTGAAATAACTGCAGATGTTATTTACCTGAATTTCCACGCAGAATTTCATATAGAAAATAGATCTGCATACTGGTTCAGTGCTTGAAATAAATACAATACTTCATTACAATAGAAAATGCAGCTGCAAAGAAAAAAGTTTTAAGAAAATAATTAATATATTCCATTTTGTCTTTTTTTTTTCTGGTATTTCCCCTCACATTTTACTCAGTACACTTCTTCCTTTTTATACCTCAGTATGTTTTAGTTAGTTAGTCTTTCATCTTTTAAAATGTTTTTTAAATGTTTTTCTCCATAGTTACAAAACAGGTTTGTTGGCTCTGTCCTTGAGTTTTAATTTCTGTTCAGCTGGTTCATGACCTGAGTACTTCTATTATAATAAAAATCCTGACCAGCACAACATATTTGTATCACTGTCTCAGCTACTATTTTAAAAGATTTGATATTAAGTAATTAAAAGCTGTAACAGCAAAGCTAGGTGTGAATTTGAGCTGTAGCTGTGACTGATCCAGTAATACATCTTTAATAAATATTGCCTACTTTATGTTGGTAATTTACTTTCACTTGCCAACAACACAAAGCTAATTAGTGCAGTCAACATACTGGAGAGAAGGGATGCCATCCAGAGGGACCCTGACAGACCTGAGAGGTAGGCCCATGAGAACTTCATGAAGTTCAACAAGGCCAAGTGTGAGGTCCTGTACCTGATCTGGGGAAATCCAAGGACAAATACAGGATGGGTGGAGAATGGATTGAAAACAGCCTTGAGGAGAAGGACTTGGGGATCTTGGGTGAAGAGAAGCTCAACATGATCCAGCAATGTGCACTAGCAGTCCAGAAAGCCAATGGTACCCTGGGCTGCACCAAAAGCGGCTTGGCAGAGGAGGTGATTCTGCCCCTCTATGCTGCTCTTCTGAGACCCCACCTGGAGTGCTGCATCCAGCTCTGGGGCCCTCAACCTAAGAATGACATAGACCTGCTGGAGTGAGTCCAGGGGAGAGCCATGAAGGTGATCAGAGGGCTTTTTTCCTGTGAACACAGGTTGAGAAAGCTAGGATTGTTCAGCCTGGGGTAGACTCAGGGGAGAACCTAGAGTAGCCCGCACTAACCTGCCTCCTAAAGAGGGCCTACAAAAGCCAGAGAGGAGCTTTTGACAATGGTTTGCAATGACAGGACATGGGGCAATAGACTTAAGCTGAAAGAGAGTAGATTTAGATTAGATATTAGGAAGAAATTCTTCAATATGACAGTGGTGAGACAAAGGAATAGGTTGCGCACAGAGGTTGTGGATGCCCAATTCCTGAAGTGTTTGAGGCCAAGTTTCCAAACAAAACCATTCTATGATTTTATGATATGAAAATAAAAATCCATTACTGAATGCTAGAATTTTCAAGATTTTAATAAAAGAATTGTTGCAGAAGACCATCATACTTTTCACATTACAGAAAAAAAGAAATCAAAAAGTATAACATTAGCTTTCAGATGTCTCCTAGAAAATGCTTTCATCACTCCATTGCTAAATATCCATAAAGTTAAATCTTTCTATTAGAAAACATAATATTCCTACTTGTTGTTTAGTAACACAGTGGCCACCTGATGTAATATTTCTGGACTAACGGCCATTTAATTGTGTGGCTTTCTCATATTTTGACTAGGGATTCGACCTTCTGTCCTAATGAATTTTATTTTCAGCATCTTCAAAGGTGCAAGAGCCTTAATGTAACCTTCTGTTTTTTCACTGACAAAAATCAAACATTATTATACCAATTAGTACATTATCTGCCTTCATGTTATATATTTATTTCTCTTCACTACCACTATTAACCAAATTGTTGACAAAGTAACAGTTAAGATACTAGCAATACCTAGCAATATGCAAGAAGAATTGAGAATAACTTGGAATTAAGTCATTAGGGTACTGGGCACTGCAGACACATTTATGTATTGTTTACGAAGGCAGAAAATGCCATAGATTAATCCTAGGATATGGGTGTCATCTCTTGTTCAAGGATGCTTTAAACTAGAATTAAAGCACCTAAAATATTCTTTTCAAAATATTTTTTTAATTCTTTTCTTCCCTCAATCTTTAGTTTATTCCTGAACTTCCACTGATTAAGTAATAGGAAAAAAAATTTCCCCTAGCAAAAAAAAAAAAAAAAGGCATTTTGCATGTCTCAAAGATTACCCATGTCTACTGACTGGAGTATCTTTCACTTATCTGCCTGATCTCATTTCCTAAAAGAACCAAGTAATGATGAGTATTCTGAAGTCCATGAAGAAGAGGATTAAAACATGCAGCAGAAGTTCCTTCCTCTACAGAGTTCCTCAGTTTGTGTAGTTAAGGAAATTTGCAAATTGAGGGAATATTTTCCACCTTCCTTCTCATAGCACACCTGAGAATAACTCTCCAAATCATACCTTCTCAAAGATAAGAAAATTATGAAGGAATAGCAAGTAGGAAGAAGAAAAGGAGCTGTCAATATTTATTCTTGCAGCCTGATCTCCAGTGCTATACATTAATATTCTAAGGAAAGCGAGGGTTTAGCAGGGCAGGCAAGGAAGAGACATTTGTACACTACCAGACAGAGAGAAGGGGGGGGGAGGGCGGAACAGCAGGGGAGAGAGAGCAGATAGTAAGAAGACTGCATCTTTTAATCACATTTGAAATATAAAAACTTAGAATCAAGTTTACTGAGCCTGTATCTATACAGACTAGCAATGCATCATAAAAGCAGTAAATCTGCAAAATAAAACTGCTTTTTTGAGCGATGCAACACTCCTATTATGATCATTTTGGAAAGATTTTAGTTTGAGTTTATTATAGTATGGACCTATGGGCTAAACCCTCATTAATGGCTGCAGTTAATCAGGCGCATCTATGAAACACCTTTTAGTTTAATTCCATCTGAAAGACACTCAGCCCAGATGCTTCTGTACGAGCATTTTAGTTCTCACTAGAAGCAGATTTTTGAAGCAAATCTCCTCCATCACTGACGCTCTGGTCTCCATCATAGCATGGTCTCAGAGCACGCAAGCTGGAGGTGTTTCAGGGGCAAACCTTGACAGATCATGCACTAACAGGTGTTCAGTCCACAGGATCAGGCTAGAGCTAACCTGAAATCAAACTGAAATGTGAATGTTCAGTCCCTCTGCCTTATTCCACAAATCTTCTTGCATTCAGACGTGCTACTTGCCAACAGAGGATATAACTCTCACACTCTGCAGACCACTTACAACATACACTACACGGCAATAAATATGGATAATAATAAGATTTACCTGAAAACATGTCCCTGATCCAAAGTAAAATTTTAATGCACATGTCCTAGGATTCTCTTTGGAAAGGATTATTTTCCATCATCATTTTATGCTTCATTCTGCAAGTCTAAATACTTGTTTTGAAAAAAAAAAAAGTGCTTTATTCAGCTCACTGGTGGCAAAATCCCCTAAATAAAACAGTCTGAAACACTTCTGACCCCAACAGGTTAGCAAAATGACAAACAGGACAGCAACAGCAAAGAAGGAAAGTCTAAACAGCGGCGTCTATACCAGCAAATAAAGAGCTGAGGGTCTAGATGTCAGCTGGCACAACTTGTATCAGTGAATCTAAACACTTTTGCCCTCCCTGAAGATATAAACCACATAAATCCACAGGAATGGTCAACCCCAGTCTGCATATATTCTGGATGACTGCTAATTAGCCTAACACAAAATGAAGAAGCTAACATTTTAACAATATGATCAAATGCATTTTAGTGCTTGGAGCTATGCCGTGTCCACCTTAGTGAGTGTAATCAGTAGCCAGTAATTCCCACCCACAGAAGGGAAGAATACCAAAATCTGTCTTCAGAAGGGTAACATTTGAATTGAGTATTATTCTGCTTATACAGCAGTTACTTGACATCCAGCAAAATGTCCAGATATCGAGGTAGGGCTGTACCTCTAAATCATAGGTTACCCTGTACCAACAGTGGAGACACTGGAAGACTATTAAGTCTTGAAAAACTAGGAAAAGTTGTTATGTTTCAGTTAACTGAAACAGTCATAAAAAGAATCTGTAGAACTCATTAGCAAAAGCACCTCAGTTTCACATAAGAACATGTAGTTAGTTCCACACTAACTTGCTAAATATCAGGCAAGCTGATTAAAGTGTTCAGATTGCATGTTACATTTAGCGCATCTAAATTTCTATTCTGTGCAATAATATTCAAGATGACAATTTTCCATTATATTGAAGAAAGAAAACACTTTTTAGTATTTCTTGCAGATGATATGTAGAAAACATAGAATAATGCTTTGATTGTTCTTTAAGTCGCATCCAATTAAATGTAAGATAGAGAATTAGTTATCAGTGAAAAGAAGCCTTCCTAAAGAAACATCAACACCACAAATAAAAGCAAAGATTATAGTCAGACAATTCAGTTACAGATAAATGCTATTCTTCTACCTAAATAATGTTCTCTCATCCTTCATTCGGGAGAATGTTTTGATCACTTAATTTAAATGGAAAAGTTCCCTTCTCCTTAGAACAAGTGCTTTTCAATTTATATTAATAATACTCTTTTGACTGGCTTCCATTTGCCAAAGTTTCACAGAAATACTTCAAAAATAATGATGCTCTGCAAAACAATCTACTTTTTATCACCTATAAATTCCATTTCAAAAGAATTTATAGAACAGAATTATGTTAATCTTGCACCTCAGTACCATAAACCATGGCAGTAAGTTGGTGAGTTTGGTTTAGTTTTATTTCTTACTTCTGCTAGATATGCTGGGCTAAGT
>JAOXXN010000446.1:98652213-98664704 GCA_026770055.1 Myrmophylax atrothorax | reverse complement strand
GGTGGAACTTCTACAAATCCATTTATTGCTACATTTCTTCCCATTCTGTGGCCCATAGAATGATTTTAAAAGCTTCTGGCAATGTTTCTCCCCTCTATTGTTGCTGCTTATTGGTTCTGTTGGGGTTATGCTGTGTTTGTCATGCAATCCAGATAAAATTGGCAATGACCTACTGATTGAACAGAGTAATTGCAAATGAGCAGCCTTTGCAGCAGTGAATATGCCCCAAATGCATGTCACAGAGTGACTTATATACATATATAAACTTTTGGTTTGCTAGCACAGGTATGTACAATTGTGAAGGCATAGCAGGCTCGAATTCAGTTTTACAGGAATTACATGTATTTGTTCTGATTTCCAGCTAGTGCCAGCCTGTCTTGTGTCTGGTAATGTACAAAGTTGGGATTGGATTTTCCTGCCCCTGCTATACCCACTGTGATTCTCTGTGAGAATCCTCCTTTCTCATCAGGCCTTTGTGTACCAATTACTGTGTATACTGCTACTCTTTATTTAGTTACTGGTGACTAACTGTGTTATTTTTTTTCCTTCTACGTTCATGCTGCAGCTTTTAACCAGAGTTTTATTTCATTCTAGCTTTATAATTTGCTTAACAGTGGATTATAATGAATATAGTTTTGGCTGCAGCTGCTTCTTGAGTAATTGCAGCCTGAGCTTGAAAATTTGCTTTCTGGTGGCTCCTACTGTTTCAGTCCTTTCCTTCATCAGATGACTTTGCTGTTTTCCTAGAGAGAGGTCTGTTCCATCCATAAAAATTAGGCTGTTTTTCACAGTTGTTTGTGAATCATAACTTGCAGTCTCCCTGTCTCACACAGAAGCACAAAGTACAAGCTGTGTGGTGGCTCTTTCACATGGTGATGTACCAGGGCACACTGGACCTTGTGTCCAGTACTCAAATAACCTTGCAATGGCTGTGCTGGTATTTGAGAAGTGAATTATTGTTAGTTCTGGTGCCTGCTCCCTTGTGTGCTATAGGTATGCACTTATAGGTGTAGCCTTTCATATCCTTACTTTTCACTTCATGAACACACTCTCTCATCTCCAATTCCCATTTATGTTTCAAAACTATCTTTGCAATAATTATGGCAATATTTGGAGAAGCATTTTCAGGACATTTACTGAATTAAGGTTTACCTGTTTTATGAACATTTTTTTGGTGTGCATTTCACTGAGCCACCAGCAAGTAATCTTTTTGCTCCAAGTGGTTTGACCAAAAAATGTGTGGTGCTGAATTTCCTTACAGGAAAATCATTAGCTGTCTTGCTGGTTGAGGCAAATACAAAAGTGGTTGTATGGAAGCATCAAGGACCTAGCTTGGCATGGGTCCTCCTAATCCAAAATGCCCAGAGCCTCAGTGGTCAATTTGCTCCCACTGGAAATAAATAATTTGTTTTCTGTTAGTGGACAGTCCAGGGCAAGCTGAGCAGTCTGAGAAAACTATTTTCCCTGTATGGAATATTGACTCACCTGACTTTCCAGCCTGCTGAGGAGTGTGAAGAAGAGGATGCCAAAAGGGCTGCAGGTGAGTGGAGAGGGGAATCCTTCTACTTCTACAGGGAGGTGCAACCTGGAGGAAGAAGTTGCCTCTGGGATATTTAATGCCTCCTTTGGGAAATTGTCCTTCTTCCTGATGGCTATTTTTTTTGTGTGCGTGTTTCTCCCCAGTGGAGTAAATATCTTAATTGTAAGAACAACCCCATGGGAAGTGGTGTGTAGTAAAATAAGTGGTTAATAATGAGTCTGAGTACAATCAACTGGCACCATATTTTTTTAGAATACCCATTGCTGTGGCAACTGGATATCAGTGAACAGTTGTTCTTGTCCTGTGTCAGAAAAACATACTTTTTATTTGCGAAAATGAAGGTCAAAGTAAAGAACTGAATTTGTTAAATCTACATAGTAACATATGCTAAAGTCCTGAGGGCAGCTACAAGTTCAGCAGCTTTTTTGTACCTGTGGAATTACCATGGTTTATCATGTTTTTTACTTTATTATTTGTAGTTACATTTAAAGGAAGACTATTTGGCTAAAGACTTCATAGTGTTGCTAATAAAAAGATGTGTGTCTTTGTATTTCAGAGTGTAGAACAATTATGCTGTTTACAGAAAAATTGAAGCATAAATCCAACAAAAGATTAAAAAAAGCAGCAATTGATTGTATATTATACATTTTATATCCTTTGGTATTGACTCAATTTTAATAATAGTCACAGAAATCACAAAATATTCACCGAATGTTCTGAGTTGGAAGGGACACACAAGGATCACCAAGTCCAACTCATAAATTTACTTCTCTGTGATCACATTTCAAATTTTAATTTTGATTCCTAGATGGTACAAGAGCGAGTATGTTTGAAATTTCTCACAAAATGACTTTCTTGCAAATGTTTTCCCTTAGAAATGAAAATAATTTGGTTTTGAATATTTTATAATTTTTAAGCATAAAATACTTTACCACTTATTTTTTAATGAACTATATATTCTCCTGTGCGGTGATGGGTTGATAAGCCCTGATGGGTTGAGGGAAACGCTTCAGTCCCCTGGAGGAGTGCTCCCAGCAGAAGACAAAAGCGAGACAAACTGATAAGTGGTGGGTGTTACCAAAGAATGGAATGTTATTAAGTTAACATGGCCTTTCTTTGCCACACCCTGCCTCTGCAAACTCAAGGAGCTCATCCCCCCTCAGACATCTGCATTACCCCCCCAAAAGATTGACTTTAGTCACACAACCACCTGAAGAAAAAAAAAAGATATAAAAAGAAGTTGCAGTTTAACTGCAACTTGGGGAGAAAAACTTCCACCTCTGGGAGGGCAATCTACGAGCTACCCTGTCTCCCCCATTCCATCAACATTGCAGGGGTAAGCAACTGAATTCTTACTTTATTTTCTTATACCTTACTAATCATAATTTGTTATAGCTCACTGGGTGTATTCATGTTAATGGGAAGTGGGTATATTTTTCCTGTTGCTTTTCTTTTGGGTCATTGAGTGTGTTTACATGTGGTGTTGAACTGTTGTGTTTCTATTTAGTAATCCTCTGTTAGTTAAGTTTGTCATGGGAGTGGTGACACTGCTGGGGTGGCCTGCAAAATGTGTGTTGTGCCGGTGTCTTTGGGGGTATTTTGTACAATCCTGCAGCTAAATGTTATCACTGACTAAGTAACCCATATAGTCATTGCCATGTACCTGTATTAATAAATGTTATTTCGGGAGCTATTGTGAGGGAAGTTCTTTTCCTTTTTTTTGCTATTAAGTGTTGCCTCAAAAGCAGAGGTTAGAAGTCCTTCCAACCTGTGTGCTGGCTGTGTGGTTAGGCAGTGTTGGTTTCATAAGGCTCTAATTTTTCTGGAGGCGCTTATGTAGCTGATGAGTTCTCTTTAGCTTAAGTGAGGTCTTCATAGGGAGTCAAAAATCTTTCCAGCCTGTGTTCTATCCTGGTTTCGATAGGCAGTGCTGGGCTCATAAAGTTTATCCCGAGGGCGCTTGTATCTATTAACTTTATATTAATACAGTTAAGACTAGAAATCTTTACATTTCTGTCTCCCTCCTCTCTTTCATGTGACACCCATCTAACAAAAAAAGCTACAGCTGTTAAAACTTCTGAAAGTCTAATTTCAATGAAGAAATTATTATGTTGCAATTGGAAAGTATATTGAACAGATTTAAGCCTCTTCTTCAGAAACTTTATAAGTAAATGTTATAAATACTGAATTTCACTTCTTTGGGAGCAAATATTGTATAACTCTAAAGAGTTAATAAATTGGTCCATGTCCTGTTTCTGTCATCCTTCTCTCGCAGATGACACTATGGAAACAGTTAGTAATTTGATGTCAGTCATAATTTTGTCTACAGTAGATTTCAGTGATTTTCTAACGTAAAACAAGTGACAACTTTGTCTTAAATCGATCAAGGAAATTGGAGGTTTGTGTAGAGTTAAGATACAGTGGGCTGAAGTGTATCTATTACCTACAGATTATCTAAAGACTGAGAAGGTCTTCATTTAATCTTTGATAACCTTGGAGGATATATAATTTCTACAGACAGTAAGAATTTCTTGCTTTATGAATTTTAAATGGTACTACCACAACATATTTTGTGATTATGAGTCACAGAAGAGGTATCATATAGCTAGCCCACACATAATAAAGGGTTTTTTTCAAAAAATAATGTCTTTTCTACCACTTTACTTTTCACATATTATGAGTACAGACACATGCAGGTACGCACACATGTTCCACTAGAATCAAAGATTCCTTTAATGATCACAAAATCCTGAATAACATGATTGGGAATTTTAGAACAGTAAAGTTACTCTTCAAAGCACACTAGGAAGTCTAATCTTTTTATTTAATGTAATATTTCTCTTATTATTCCAAAAAGACTATTCTGTTTAGCATATCCAGCATATGACGCACCATACGATGCACCAGATGCCTTAGTAAATAATTCATCTCTTAATGAAAAGTATGATAACTTTGAAACTGATAACTACCCTGACAATTCAAAACTAGAAAAGGAGAAGAGTTTACAAAAAGCAATAGCTACATCACAAAACGATACTGGCAGACTGAACTGGCAACATATGCTTACTTATGCTTCAACTGTACTCTGGAAATGAGCACACAGCATAGATTACTGCATATCCTTATATTGCCATTCCATCAGGGCCTCTGAAGGATGGCAGAAGAATGTTCAAATGCTGCATTTACAAAAACGCCTAAGACAGCAGGATGTGTTGAGAAAAGAAGAGGAAAAAACACATCACATAAAATTAGATTGCTATGCTTGCTTGAAGAGAGTATTTCACTAGTATAGAAGAAACTGGCATTTTATTAACAGAAAACATCTATGAGTAATTCCTAAAGCCTTTCTAAAAATGTGACTTAATACTGTTAAGACAGGATTTGTATGGAAAGATGTGTCCATGAATTTCCTTACAGTATCTACGTCTTTGTTGCAGTCAGTGAAACAAATGAAAAATCTCTTTGCCTGTTGATTGAATGGGATTGCTGGAGAGGAAGATGACAACATGCTTGTGACAGACAACTTTCACATATGCATGTGTCTTCATGATATCCACTATGAGATCAATTCTTCTGATACTTTCCTCCAATAAACCTAATAATTTTACATACACCTACAAGAAAATCACAGCTTTTGTAGAGGAAGTAAAATAATATTCCTTACTATCTCCCATATAATTTAGCACTGTTTTGCATGTGTTCTTGTTCTTCTGTATTTTTCATGTTACATATTGGCATTACATAAGCTTTATAATATATCCATATACGTGGTGATGATATACGTACTAGTCCGTAGTTAGATAAATGGGAGAAACCAATATGTTTGTGACCTTAAATTAAATGAATAAGTATTTTCCAAAGAAGTCCAAATCCATTAAAGGATGGTACAAGGCAGTGCATGATTTACTGAGAGGAAAAAGAAATTTAGATTCAGAAGAAAACTTTTACGATGTTCTCCACATAATGTTTGGAGAAGTTTCACCAGGTATTCACAAAAATGTAAAGTGCTGAAGGACAATTTGCTCAATCTAAATTTACAAAAATCCCCCACAAACAACCCAACAAAGTCAACTCAAAACCTTAACTAAAATTTCTTTCCTTCAGGTTCTCCACTGGTGAAAGCAGGAACGATAATGTTCACCCACTTTAAAGTGTATTCTGAAACTTACTATACTACTATTTATAGTTTATCTGGTGTCCAGGTAGATGTTAACAACTGTTAGTAAGAACCACAGTGGAAGTTCTGTCCACCAGCATGCATAGTGCAGCCGACACAGTGTTTTTCCACTGCCTATGTGGAAACTACCCCTCACAAAACAGGGGCTGAGCTAAGCTGAGGCCCACTTGAAGTCATTCCACGTGTTAGGCCTCCTGCAAAACTGGGCATAAAAGGCATTTCCCATCAGGAGGTTCAACTGCCATTTTGTGGCAAGAGTCATCACGAGCTGTCAATAAAGATGTGACATCAAAAGGTTTTGATTTCCATCTCTGCATAACACTGCTTCTGTGGCCCTCAAAAAATCAACCCTCTTTGCTGCACATGCTCTAAGTAAAGTGTGGAACTGAATGCTGCTTTTGATCAAGAAAGTACTATGGAATTCAGCCACTCAGACTCTGGGAAGTGTGTTTACAGTGCAGATCTTAAGTGGTCAAGAAAAAGCTACTCCAGATGCACAGCAGATGGCGTTACACAGAACTTGCCTGTTTAGAGGAAAAGTTTCTCCTTAGTTTTTATCCATCCAGTGATTTAAAATTCTCAGATAAACTGTGCAAAAGAAAAAAAATCCCAAAACAGGCACGAAACAGTCATGCAAATTTGGCATGGTGGAGGGAAGCATTATAAAGTTAATGATTTTACAGCATCATTCAGCATGAGCATGTATGATGCCTCTTTTAATACAGTACAAAACAACTGATGTTCTGCATTCTCTAAATACTACAAATGTTTTTTGTCCCTATTACAATTTGAACTTCACAAGGAGATGATAAATGGGATAATATTGATTAGATTGTGCTAAAGGGTTCCAGCTTTACAAGGTTATAGCCTTTAGAGAGTGTAAATCTCATTACAGAAATCTGCCTGCTGATATACATAAATAAAGCACAGAAGAGTTCCAGCATGACAACTCTCACTGGAGTCACACTGTTCTTCAGACAGAAAGTTCAGACAAGCAGGTACAGAGGAGTTCAAAACAGTAGAATCAGCCTGTCTTCTTCAAAGAAAACAGAGCAATAAGATTTATATCATATCTGCAGGAAATGAGTGTTACTGACAAAGGGTATCCGGAGTGAAACAATCTTGGGTGTCAAGTTTGATTTAATTGTTGGCTTCATCAGTAATATGAAGGATGAGTAAATCCATTAATTCATTCCTACTACTTTATTTTAACATGTAATTTTTATAGTAAATGTATGGTGAAAGAATCTTAAGTTCAGCTGAAAGTCAGCATCAGCCTTTTCCTGCTTTTGCTGATGAAAAAAAAAAACGCCAAAAACATCAAGTAGCACACAAAAAAGCAAGTGCAATAATCTGCTAAATTTCCCTGTAGTTAGGCATTTACTCATAACTATTGGGGGAAAAGAAGAGGCACTAGTACTAGGTATCTGCTTTTTAAAAACTTAGGATTTCTCTCCAAGACATTGCTGGGAGCGAGGGGTGAGGTGTAGGGAAGAGTAATACTGTGAAAAACCCAAGATCCTTCTATCCTGATGGGCAGCAGTCACCAGTGCACACTGCCAGCCACAATGGCATCAGCAACAAGGGACACAATGCATGCAAATAATTTCCCTTGACTTGGCACTCAATAGACTGCACCCAGTTTTGGGCCCTGCAATATAAGAAGCACACTGACAAATGGGAGCAAGTCCAATTAATGCCCACCAAAACAGCTGGACCACATCCCCTGTGAGGAGAGGCTGAATAAGCTGGGTTTCCTTGAAAATAGAGAAGTGGTAGCTTTGAGGGAGGAGCTAACAGCATCCCTTGCTTCACCATGAAAACAATCCCGTAGAGAGTAGGTTGCCCAGAAATGTTGTGCAGTCTCCATCTTTGGAGGTTTTAAAGATGCAACGGGAAAAAAGACCAAAGCAACTCAATCTGAATTCAGCAGTCATTGTTTTCATGGGAAGGTTATGCTCACAGACCTCACAAGGTCCTTTTCAACCTCAATGAGTCCAATTTGTGTTTGCTATCTCTGTTATTGGGATGCCACTGACAAGCAATATTAGGTGTCAGTGTTGTAGGAACACGGTCATGCCCTGTTCCTTTCTGCTGAGCTCTACTACCATTTCTATTCTCAGCAGTCTCTGCATTCTCAGGTGAAAGTGATTCTATTTATATTCATCTCATAAAGTGTTTAAAACATCAGAAAAAAACCTGCTTACAATATGAAACACAGATCTGAGGTATAAAAGGAATACCAATGCTGTTCTTTTTCTGTGCAGCAGGTGGGCAAAAGTCTCATTTCCATTAAGACATTAAAGCCATAAGCTCGAGTATGTTTTTATCACTTTGACAAATAACTGTTTTCATGAAGATATGTACAGGTAAAAGGAGGATTTACTTTCCATTTGTGACAGTAAGGAAGCCAAGAGAAGAAATATGAAAAATTTGACCATTCTGATATTTAGTAAGTGCTTGGTACATATCTTTAATCAGATCTTGAAACTATTAATTTCACAGACTTTTAAGGGGAAAAATCTTCCCAAGTAAGTGGGAAGACAACAAAATTTACACTGGAAAGTAATTATTAGGCTCCACAAAACAGAATACCTGGACACTCCCTCCCTGTTGTGAAGCTCTGCCATCTATTTTCTTGTGTTTTCTACCCCTAAATCAGATGTCAAATTTTATTTACTTAAGAACAAAAGCTTCTGAAATCAGCTTTTGCCTAGGAAGGAATTTTAAAGGAAAAGGAGTGTTTAAGAGAAAATGCTTCAGTTAAGAAGTCTATCCTATTTATTTGTATTGTGGCATAGACAGATCTTGGAAATAAGCTTGAAATCCATGTCACCTTAGTAACAATGATATAACGTTTCATAAAAAAACACAGGAAAGTTTAAGCTTCTTACAGTCACATACAATATGAATGAATGGATTCCAAACCTACCAAAATACTGGTGTGGAATATTAATGGTGGTCATCTATTTCACAAAAAAATGGCAAGATTAAATGTTGACCCTGAAAAGATAGATAGAGAAAAGGCAAGACACAGATGTTTGTGGTAACATGACACCTAGTGTTCACTTTCAGGAAGCTTCTGCTTCAGGTAGCAAAAATATTGCATCTCTAATCAAGTACCTAAACACACAGACACAGTGAAGAATGAAAGGAGGAAAGGAACAGAAAATCTGCATGTTCTGCATTTGCTTTTCTTATTGAGTACACTATTTGAGTAACTCCAGAAAAAAGCACTCTCCAAACAAGTTTCACAGTGCCTTTTTCCTTTGGGTTTCTGCTGAAAAAAAGTCTACCAATTTTTTTGATTGTGTATGAAAATTATTAGAAAACTGAGTTTGCTACATATAGCATGCACAAGTTTAAGAGTCCCTATTAAAAAAACAAACAAACAAACAAACAACAACCAACCACACAAAAACCCTCCAAATTCTACAGACAGTAAAACTAGTCACAGAACTAGTGACAAGGTTTATTTATACACAGCAATGAGGTGTACATTTATTTCTTCATTTAAAATCCTGCTATATCAACAGTGCAAGTGCTAGTAAAGCTATCATTCCTTTTCAAGCTTCTAGCAACACAACGAAAACCACAGTAACTAATGCTTACTAGATCAATGAGATCATAAGATCCATGTAAAATCATGGCACAGGTACTCTACCAAAGTGAGTAACAATTCCTAAGAGTTATGGCCCCTGGAGTATTTCTAAGGGCAAAGATGGGGAAGGATTATATGAGAAATGAGGACAAAAAGTTCACTACAGATTCTGAAATCAGATGAATAAGAATCATCCTGAATGAAACAGGTGTCAGAAATTACACTACAGAGAGACTGACAAAATATTTCAGACAAGATTTGACTGAAACTTCAGTTCTATAAAACAGAACACAAACAATTACATGTCAAGAAGCTTCTAGATACACTGCGAGAAACATTATTAATAGAGCTTGTTAATGTTAAAAATACATACCTGCAAACTATATTAGTATTGTAATTTAGATCTAGCATGCTGTCTTTAATTTAAAAATATGCTGAGTTACTTTCCAGGGAGTAGTATTTTAATTGTTATCCTTCTAAAAAGAAAAAAAAACCCAAACCAATCTATCTTTTAAGTACTGTCTAGCTACCAGCCAATCCCAATTAATTGGACTTAGCATGCAGTAAAGAGTAACTAATGTTATTACATCTTATTTCTGAGAAAAATGTGCGCACAGTCAGTACACAGGTATTAAAACGTGTATTAAAATACACATTTTTCCTTTAGCAAGGTAAGCAGACCTAGATTTCAATACTGTTTAACACAAGAAAACACAAGTCAAGCACTTATCACACTGTTAATTATAAATCAAGTTCTTATTTTTTAATACATTTTGAGCATAATTCTCTGCAGAAGTTTGGTAGGTGCCATCTCAAGGGAGCCAGGCAGCCATGAACTCACCTAAATAAGTATCTGCCATAAGATATCCCTCTTGAACTTAGAAGTCTACATGGCTTTTTTACTAACACTGTATATTCATGCCTTCTTCAATCATACACCTCTATTTAAAAGCCTGAAAAGTGAGGCTAAGTTTTCTGTGTTTGCTGCAAACAGCCAGCTTGCCAAAGCCTTAAATTCATAGCACTAGTTCTGACTCACGGTCAAGGTAAACTATATAGTCACACGCCTTTAGTTCCTACCACGCCTGTCCAAAAGGTCAGTTCACCATCCATTGAGCACCTAGTTTGGTCCCAGGCAGAAATCCCATGGGCAGCAGCAGGAATGGCATGTCCCATTGGCCTTAAAAATATACATTTAACACAAGAATATCAGTCATAAAATTTCACCTAATGATAGTGATTATCCCTCACCTTTAATGCTGAAATATTCTGAACTCCCATACAACCTACTCAGCTGTTAACATTTTACATAATTTCTGCACATGTTATTTTTGCAGTTTATGAACAGCCCTTACAAAGTAACAGCTGTGAAACAGATTTGAAACACAGAGGATTCTACAGTAGGTTTGATTCCATTATTTCCTTTTGAATTATAGACATTCTAAAAACCCAAAGGTCAAATTTTTGCATGCATTCACACACAGTTGAAAGATAGATGCAAATACATAGTACAAAAGCTGTCTTGGACAAGACAACAGTTTGTTTCCACAGATTCACATGCAGTTGTCATACATGCTTATGATGTCAAGTATCCTCTACCCTTTGCTTCTACGCCTGCATTCCCAAATATTTACTCTCAGTCTTACGATTACAGAAGGTCGAACTAGTTCTGAATTCACTGTGAAGGGGAAACGTGTCTCTAAGTTATCTTTCATGCAGCCAAGATACCTTCTCAACAACCCTGGATAAAATATGAGGAAGATGAGCACATTTTTCCTGTAAAAACTGCAAGGTTGTGGTCACTGAAATACTCAAAGGACAGGGCAAAAAAAATTAAGAGACTGTTTATTTTAGCAATGGTAGATATATTTATATATATTTATATGTAATGAGTCATTTTTTAGCTGGTGACTGAAAACCATTGCGATGACACTTCAACAAAGCAACTTTACATAGCAAAAAGAGCGGCACATTAAACCATAGATTCTGTAATGATTTTAAAAGGTCTGCAGGGCAGACCTACTACATTTTATATAAACAAGGACAGCAGAGAACCACCGTCAGAGGGCATCATTCATGAATGATTTGCCAAATACGCTGCCTTAAAGTAGCAAGTTATTTTCTAACTCCTACACGGACTTCTCTTCAAAGTGCGTAAGATGACAAATACATCGAAGTAGCGCTTTTTTTTTTTTTTCTTTGCCAGCATAGGCTTGCAGCTGGGTGACAAACCGAGCAATTCAACGCGGTCCCCGGGAAGCTCGACCCTCATGCTGCAGATTGTCACGGCGGGTTGAAAATCACGATCTGGATCAACTGGGACAAGTCCCGCCCGGCCGCGTTGGGATCCCGGTGCCGAGCGGCTCCTCGTCCCCGCGGCCGGCGCGGGGCTGTGGGAGGAAGGCGGGATGGAGGGATAACGGGATGGAGGGATAGCAGGATAGCGGGCACCCAGCCGCCCGAGGGTGCCGCGCGGCAGCTGCCGCCTCGTTTCTCCCGGAGCCCCGCCGCCCGCCCGAGCCCGCCCCGCCCCGCTCCGCTCCCCGCTCCCGTCACGCAGGCGCCTCCCTCCCGCCCTCCGGGCAGCGCCGCCGGTGGGACCCTGCCCACCGCCGCCCCGCCGCGGAGAGTTGGCACCGGGACGGGCAGAGGGGAGAGCGGGTACTTGCCCAGGTGGGGACGAGGAGGCTGCCGGGCCTCTCGAGCGGTGCTGGAGGAGGCTCCTTCCCCGTCACGCTCATCTCCTCCCATGCAGCTGCCGTATTCCTCTCAGACGGCGGCTCGGCGGGACGCGGCGCCCCCGGCACCGACTCCTAAGCGCCCGCCCCTCCCGGCAGCGCCTACGTCCCGGCTCGGCGGGGCTCCTCTGCGGGACAGGCTCTCTCCGCGCTGAGCTCCGTCGCCCGTGGCCCGGGCGGGGCGGGATGGGACTTGGGGGATCGCCAGAGGCTCGGAGGCAGGAGGGGAGAGGAAGGTGGCGGCGTCACGCTGGCTATTTAACTTGACTCTTCTCCGGGGGGAAGGTGCCTCCGTTCCCCTCCCCTCTGCGGCCGCATCCCGACAGCCGAGCTGAGGGTGCTCCTACGAGCGCTGCCGCGCTCCTCCCCGACACCGCACGGCTCCGCTCGGCCCGCCCGCGCCGCCCCGCGGGGCTCCCGCCCGACGCCGCTGCT
>JAOXXN010000446.1:98557105-98588923 GCA_026770055.1 Myrmophylax atrothorax | reverse complement strand
GATGTGGTACCTCCAAAAGATGAGAAAGTTTGTTTGCAGAAGGCGTCAGTACTGATGACTGAGTTAGGGTGTACAAATGGTTTGCTGTGGGTGGTACATGTGGTTGTTGTTGGCTCTTGTGAGCTTTGGGCTAGTGTAAGACCTCCCTTTGCCCTGAGGTGCAGAAAGACAGTGTAAACTACATAGGAATATTTGGAAAATAGAAATTAAACGGACTACTGCAAGGAGACACCAGAAATGGATCCTTAAGGCCTCTGTCCCAAGAAGACTGTATCAGCATATGGAACCTGCTGCACTACTCAGACATCTCCATAACTCCATACTTAGAGAGCACCTATATATGTGCTTGTGTATAAAAAAAAGCACCCAACAGTGGAGTTATAGTTTTATCATTCCAGTGACTGGCAGAGGGATATGCCACTTCAGCCCCTTCCTGGCTTGCATTTCCATGATTCAGTATTATAACAGCTTATGATACATGCCTTTGGTCAGACTGGATTTCCTCACAACCTTTTTCATTTGAGAAGGTTTGCTTTCTTTGTGCTTTTTATATTACAGCCAGGATTGACCTGAGATGACAACAGTGGGGAGAGAACTTTAAAGGAGAGAAAAAAAAAATCACATAAATGGATCATGTGAATTTTTTTCTCTTTTTAAATCACAACCCTCTTCCTACTGACAGCCAACTCAACAATTCCACAGCCCAACCTGGCCCATGTGGCCAAGGGGGAAAAAATCATCTCAAAGAGGAATAACCAAGGGACGAGGCACACTAAGTCATCCGGACCACGAAATTAAGTTAAAGAGATGCGGTACCTGTGCAGTATTGAAGACAGCATCCACCACAAAGGAACAGCTCCAGGATCTAAATCCTCTTAAGAAGTCATGGCATGAATGGAGCTGAGTTAATACTAACTCCATGGATCCCACAGGCAGAAGCTTTCCCAGTGGTGTGCAATGCCAAAAAGCCCTGTGCCACTAACCACCCCACAACCCTGTGGAAAAGCCTTTGAACACTGACCAATGTTTTTGGTTCTGCTGTCCCAGTGGGGCTCTGCAATCCCATTAAGCTTTGATGTTTGTTACTACTGATTGTCCACTTGGAGATATTTAAACACAGTAAGAAGACTAGCACTACCAAGAAGTGCACATGGGAAGAGGAGAGACAACCTCAGCTCTGATTTGCCTCCAGATGACCTGATCCAACCAAAGAACCTGTTCTCTCACTGCACGACATTAAGTGCTAGATGTTTTGTCAAATGCCTACAGCAGGCAGTGCTTTTGTCTGCACCATGAGATCTTGGGAGGGATCAAGAAAGAAAACTACCCCTAAATACCCCTAAATACGTATTGTTTTGGGCAAAGGGCAATTTCCCAAACCAGAGACCCCTTCTGTAGACAAGGAGCTGGATGGCAAAGGAGTTCTGCACTGACACAACCGTGTCTAGAGACTGTTGTCAGTCACTTTGGAAAAAAAAACCCCACACACAAAAAACATCCCTCCCCAAACCAAACTCAAACCCAAACCCCAATCAAAAAAAAAGAAACCAACAAACCATGCCTCAAAGACCAATAAACTAAATAAGTGGATAGTTATTAATCTAACTATTAAAAGAAACTCAAAGGGATTGGTAACATTGCAAATGGTATTCTACTCTGTCTGAACTGTAAACAACTAAGCATCAATTTATAATCCTAGAAATTGAAATACCTTGTTCTCTGAACACATACAGAACAGGCAGTCTCAGAACAAGCTTTTTTATGTACTCTGACAATATGTCTACACATGCTTTGAAAACTGCTCCAGGCTGCGGAACATATTTCAGGGCTTCAGTACACAGGTTTCCTGCAGACTCAGCTGCAGGGATTTGAATTGCTGCTGCTCTCTGCAGCTCATCCTGCCTCTTTACTGAACAAAAGCCCCAGAGGTAGAATTTGCAGAAATTAACATATCCAGCATATTAACACAAATGCATCTTTTTTGCAGTTTAAGGTTGTCATCTTGCAGGAATATGCATATCCCTCTACAGACTTTGGTGGTGAGGAGGTGGTCAGCAGAAGTATGGGCAGAGGCTGAGACAGTCAAACAGCCATTGGTCTGTCTCCATGCACATTCAAGGCCAAGACTATGAGCTCTGAAGTCAGACCCTTGCCCACTGAAACACATTATTTTCATATTTTGTATATAGTTTCACCAACAGCAGACGGAAGCAGTCCTGGATCTGCTGTGGGCTGAGTGCTGGAGACCGGGGTGAAAAGCTCTGCACCTCACAAGCCACGCTACAAGCTCCTATTTATTAATTCTAAGGATTGCCTGGGACAGAGTACAAAATGTTCACACCATTCATTTATTTGCATATTCATCTTGTCTATCACAACAAGGAGACAAATTTAGAATGATTTTTGTAAGATTTGCCTTCAGTGTCTAGCTGTTAGTGTAGTTGCTAGCAAATTACTATTTGCATGAAGCACTTTACTACCCAGTATTCCTGAGTGAAGCAGATGGTCCTTATTTCATAATGTAGACGTACATGATGCTGTGTCTCTCCTTTTTGCCCATCCAAGTTCAGGACAGCCACGGCAGACCTGGGGGAGGAGATCTGAATACTGACTCCTGAATGAGCAGTCTGAGCTCAATCTCCAGCTTTGGCTAATGCACTTTTTACTCCACCAGCTTCTGAAAATTCACAAGGTAACAATGAGGATGACTTAAACATTGTGAGATTTAACAAATAATTTCGGGGTTCTTGTTGCTTGCTGATGTCAGCTGAAAAAAATTCAAGTTTCGTTTTCCCACCACTAGATGGGCAGAAAATTTCAAAAAATGCAAGACAGAAATTGGTCTGTAAATAAAATACACATCTCCACCAACTCATTAAAAAAAACGTAAATAAGAAGGATATATTGTTATCATCTGGTATTAGCAATACTCTACCTAAGCACTTATCACTTCTGGTATGACAACTTGCTGATGACCTGAGATATCCCAATGCAAAAACAAATACTGCTATCTACTTAATATCATCATTCATGATCCTGAAATTGAAGTAGATCAAGAGGCAATGAGTTATAACATAGAGAAAAAGTAAATAAATTAGTGACATCCTTGGTGGACTGACTCCTCTTTCCACCAGATGTTACAATGTCAGCTTTACTATTTGGCTGTGATTTTGGTGAAGTTGCATTAAAGGAGCAGAGAGGACTGCCTGTGTTTTAGTGCAGTCAGCAAACTAATGGTCAAACACAAGAAGATGTTAGACATCTCTGAAAAAGCACTCAATCCTCATGTCCCACTGATACCAATCGTGATGTAAACGCTGTGTGCTCAGAAGTTTCTGGACTGATTCATTAAATCACACCTGGCTGAATGAAAGATGCAGATTTTAAATTAACAAAGCAACCACACACAAACAAAAAATGTCTTGTCTTACTAAATATTTTTTTAAAAAGTAAAAGACCCCCTTTCCAAGTAAGTTAAAACATCACTGATCTCAATAGTCTATATAAAATATAAAGAATCAATTATAGATTCAGAAATTCTTAAATGATCTTCAGGGTTTCTGGATTTTTTTGCAGTTATTTATGTTGGGCTTTCATGGCAAACCTCAAAGACTGACATAGTAAAAGAGCTTAAAACATAAAAATACAACTTAAAAAAATGACACAAACACAATAAAAAACCCAAACCAAAACAACTTTTTGGCACTAAAGCATACGCTTTGCCCCCTGCAGCTAAAAGTCACATACTGAGAGTGCATGTTCTGTTAAGAATTACTATTTTCAAGCATGGCTGGTGATTTTGGACAGTAACATTAAAGAAATCTGCTATCTGGCAGTTTTCTCATTGCACATTTACTAAAGCAGCCCTGCTGACCAAATTCCCGGGAGTTTGGGGATCTGGACTCATGGAATGAAAAAAAAAAAAATTTGAAAAGTTCCCAAGGTACTGTTTTGATCTGGTTAATACACTTTTCCCCCTAGCAATATCATCATTTCAATCCACTCCCTGGAAAATATTGCCAATGCAAGAGCACTTTTCTCCTTTCTTTCCTGGGAACAGGGTGGAAATGAAGCTGGACACAGCCCACACAACGCCTGCTGAAGGTAGTGTTTTCAGTAAACAGTTTTTTTGGAAGCTGTAAGATCAGGGACAAACTGATCAGCACAAATTATTTCACTAATTTCACTTATTGCAAAACCACAAATCGCTAGTCTGAAGATGTTCTGGAGTTAACATGAATAAAAGGCAGACTTCACTTTTTACTCTTCAATGTTTTACTGTGGTGTACAAAGGTTTGTTTACTTACTGTAAGTTACATGAGCTGCATGCATCATTTTTTTTCTTGTTAACAAATTCACAAAGCAATCCGGATTTCAAGCTGTTTGTTGCATGCACATATTCAATGAATGCATTGTACATAAACACTTTACTAAGGCTTCTTTGCTATTGCCTCTGTGTGACTGATGACTTCAGCAATGAGATGTAATTGTTTTACTCCCTAACTGGGGACACTGTGGACATCCAAAACAATGACAAGGCATGGTATCTTTCTGGTTAACACTTTCTAACAGACTTTCTTTTGCTATTGTATGTCAGACTGAGGAGGACACTGTTATCAATAACTGTCAGTCCTCTGTATTTACATAATGTCACCCAACACGTCTGCCAGAAAGCAAAACTGAAACTTTGCAATATTAAAAAAAATTTATATGTTACATTAATTAAACAGCTTTGCACGATTGTACTGTACAGTGTTTATTTTATTTTAAAAAAAGGCATCAAGAATGTGTTCAAAATTATGAAAACAGCTTAAAAACTAGGAATCTGAGAATCTGTGTCATTTGGATTTTCAGTCACTTACCTTTCTTTTTCTTTGCCCATTCATGCAGTCATGGACAAGCAGGTATGACAGAGATGTCTCTTGATCCATGCCCTAGCCCACATCAAGACCTGCTGCACCTACCTCCCTTCTGGCAAACATCTATCTCCCCTGATCTTAACCACCTCCTCCAGTGACAGAGAAACTGAAGGGGCAGTATCCACCAGACATACCATTAGAAAGTTTCCTTACTGTCTAATCCAAACTTTTCCTGTCATGATTTAATTTTATCCTTTTTCATACTGTTTACCAGGTGTGCAGAGAACAGACTGTCCCTTTCTTCTTTGAAACACTCTTTCACATACCAAATGATTTCCACCATGTTCTTTCTTTCAGTACTCTTTTTTTAGGTTAAAACTTCTCAGGTTTTTTTCACCCTTTTTCTGAAGGCCACATTTTCTAGACTTCAGCTTTCTTTTGCAGGTTCTCTAGTTTGTTCTCCTCTTTCATGCTTGTATTGTCCATCAGCATACAGAGGATCCCAGCTGAAGCCTCACCAATAGTTTAGAAAGCTCTACAGCTGTAAGACATTTCTGCAAAAGATTTGTCTTTTCTGCAGCAGTACATCATTGTTGACTTATCCTCTATCTGTTGCTCCAAAGCCATTTATTCTCCAGGGAACAAAAGCAAATATTACTTGACTCCTGTGATTCTCTCCATGCAGGCCCTGATGAATTAATCCCTGTACAAGCCTCACTCCTCTTCTTCAGGGTCTCACTTCTGCTAGGTTTGGATCAAAATCGGCTATTGCTGTAATCCCAGCACACTGTGGCACAAGGTTCCTTTCAGCAGTCAGGAGCAGCAGTACTTTCATGTCTTGTGGCAGCTGATGGGAAGAAAGGCTGATTCTCAAAGAGGGACTGGAAAACTGCTGCCAGTGTAAAGATGTGAGCAG
The DNA here is from genome assembly GCA_026770055.1 of Myrmophylax atrothorax. Taxonomy (NCBI): domain Eukaryota; kingdom Metazoa; phylum Chordata; class Aves; order Passeriformes; family Thamnophilidae; genus Myrmophylax; species Myrmophylax atrothorax. Next base: position 98,583,148 of record JAOXXN010000446.1, on the reverse strand, counting down.
TACTGGTGCAGCACTGCTTTCCTTTGCTTCTGAGTATATCCAGAAACAGGAAAAAAGTCTTTAATTTCCTTTGTGGGTAACTATAGAGTTACCCAACTCATTGTGCCATATGCCCCAAAAATTACTTCGGTGCAAGGAGCCCTAAAGTCTCCTTCTGGAGGGCAAAGACATTGCTCTAATTCTGTTACATTATTGCTAGTCATAGACTTTTACAATCCCGAGCAATTTGCTGAACCCAAACAGTTCCCAGATAATAATTATGTAGCAAAGTAGGTACTCGCATGGTAAAGACTCAGCACAAAACTTCCTTCTAACTGGAATGTATTGAGGAAATAAGGAGACAAGAGGACATCTAATCATAAATGTGGAGACATGGGTTTTGCAGACTTGCCTCTACAGCCTTTTCCTCCTATCTCTGATAGCTGGACCAGAAGACAGAATCTGATCCTGCTTCTTTTTAGTGGAGGAAAAGATGAAGAAAAACAGACCATTGCTGCAGAATAATAAAGTCCAATTTTGCTAGAGATGAAGCTTCCTACCAGTTCAGGAAATACAACCAATGCTATGTTGATCTACACAACAAATACTTCAAAGTAATACTTGTTTTTTCATCTATGCATCAAAATGAGAAGATAGGGATGGCTAGAGCAGGTCAGAGAAAGCATTACATGGTAGCTATATCAGCAAAATGCAGTCTACGTGACACCTTAGAAAAAATTTATTTGCAACTAACTGATGAGGTTTTTTGCATTTGCAGAGTATATTTGACATGTCTCCTGCAAGAAGTGCAGGATACAGCTAGATGTTACCAAACTGTGTACACAGAACATGATGCTGGGCCATCAGAACATGAGACGACCTGTATAGCTAGAGGCTGAAATGCCAAAGGGTTTGAAAGAAACCCAAAGGGGTCACAAACAACCTCAGTTTTTTAACAGATGCCTAATTCCTGGAGAAAATCATGGGGCCTAATACGAGGACTGTATCACTAACTCATTCAGCAGCCTCATAAGCAATTATTTCTATGCAGCCTCATAAGCAATTTCTCATTCCTGTGCAGAACTCAGGGACCCACTCACATGTATGCTCAGAGTCAACTAAGACAATCTGCCACCTCTCTGATGCTCAAAAGCAAACAGTTGGCCCAATTTCTGCTTAACACACTGTAATTTTGTCATGGATGAATATGTGTATGGTAAACCTTACAGTTACTTGCTGTATGAAAAGGAAACCAACTCTGACACTGTATGTAACTTGTATATGTCCTCATATGTATATATATTCAGCAAGATTTTATGTCTGCAAGTGTTTTGCCATTATTTATTGTAGTTGTGTCAGTAGTGGTTTTCTTTTAGTATTTTTGCTTTATTAACTCTAGTCATTATGGCTTTATTAATCTTAATTAATAAAGTAAGTACCTGAATCAAGTGAGGGCTCATCTGTATACCTGGTATAAGTATATCCCTGGTAATCTATCAGCTATCACAGCACACCACTACAATTTCCGTGGGAAACAGGTGGGCTGAAGGTACTGAAAATCCTCAGACCTGGTGGTGCAGTTCCACAATGCTCCCTGAGATGAAATGGAGTACACAAGGAGCACAAGATTTCCCTGCAACACCCGTGCTAATACTGCTCATAATGATGAACTATTACAGGTGCTAGTCTGAGCAAACTGTCAGAAAAAGATGCATTGTTGACAACAGTGGTACAGAAAAGTAAAATGGATATACTTTCTACAGGGTGGAAAACCCAGAGACAACATGCTTCCTCTAAGCAGCAAGTATGTTAAGAGTATATAAGATGAGCAGATCAAAATTTCATAAGCACCAGGGATCAGCACAGGTCAAGAAAATCACGGAAATGCAAATTTTCTGACAAACTATAGGATATGCATGAAACAAAACACATGAGAAGCTAGGATACACAGATTCTGCCAAAGACCGCCTCAGACTTTTGCTTCTTGCCTATATATGTATACACAAAATCTGTAAATAAAATTCATTCCATGTATGTCACCTAGAGACAGGTGTCTCACATGAACATGATGTTTCTGCCAATACAGATTACAAAACTTTCTAGTAAATGCTCATCCTTGGGGAAGGGACCATGCATGCTTTATTACAAGTAAGCAATTAGAACTACATTAATCCTAATAATTAAGAAATAGCAGATTCATTACCATAGCTCTCCAGCCCACTGCAGGTTCTCCCTTCTGCATGGAAGAGGAATTTGAGATGAGGCAGCAGCACAAGAGGGCAATGCTACCTGAAACTGATAAATCAGAGCTCTCTATTCATAGCCCATTTTTAATTTTTAAGAAATAAATCAATGTCAACATGGACAGCTGTAATCCACTGGTGCAATCTTGTCACAACATGTGTTACTGCAGTTCTACACTTTTACATTTGCACTTTGTTGTAATTGTGATAGTTTTGGCTTTAGCCCTCAGTTAGGCCTAAATTTAGCAGGCCCAAAGGATGTGACATAGATCAGAAGGGACAACCATCACCTGACTTAAGCAACTAAAGAGGTATTTCATATCATCTGACATCATCAAGAAGTGTCAAGAGGTATAAAAAGGGAGAGAGGAGGAACTTCTGTCTCTTCTGTGTTTTGCCTCAGACCTGTAAAGACACACTGCTCTGCCTCTGCCGAGATTAGACCTTGCCACCATCTCCACCGTGTTATCTAGGGAGGTGAACATTTTCTTGTTAATTTCTCTCCTCTCTTGCTGGGAGTTTTCTTTGGAAGAGTTTTTGGGAGGTTTTGTGGGGTTTGGGTGGTTGGAATCTGTATTAGTTGGTTGGGTGACTCGGTTATTGTTGTTAGCCTGGTTTTCTTTTCTCACATTTGTATATATATGTATTATATCATATTCTGTTTTTTTTTTAATTGTCTTTCTTTTGTATAGTATAAGATGCTTGCTACTTCAGGTTTTGGGGTTTTTTTCTCTCCCTCCTTTTCCCTTTCTTGGGGGGGAACCCTTTCTCTTTGTGTTGGGCAGTTGGCATTTTGCCAGCTCAACCCAAGACATGTTCAATATCCTCCCTTTGCAATTTAATGAGCTCCTCTGTCTTTGGGTTCCATGGAGTTTTCCTCTGCCAGTAGCTGCTGATTAAAGCTATTCTGGTTGAATGAGAAAAAACTCAACTAATTATAATAATGCAGTAATTTTGGCTTTTAGGTTTTACAGAAACTGTCTGGAATGCTCTCCTGGTTGTTAATGATCCTTAATAGAACAGATGGAATTCTCCAGTCTGAGCAGAAGCTGCAAAAGATCCTCTGAGGTTTATGATGTGTCATTTGGTTCATACTTGGCAGAGTAAGCCAGAATAAATCTAAAAAAAAAGGAGGATGTTGAGGGGCTTTGATTCTGTTGCTGAGCTATTCCCTATACAACATGTGTTGGGCTGCTAATTTGCTGACTTGGAAACACCAGCAAAGAATTGTATTGGGAGTTTTAAATTTTAATCACTGCAATATTAAAGAGGTGGCATGCTGAGACACAAAACTTAAAAAAAAAAAAGGTACAAAATCTCCATCCAAAATTCAGCTTTAATGGACTCTAAGGGCTAATACCCACTGTCACTCCAAAGGCCAGATGCCTGACTGAAATTGCTGGTCCAGACTTTCATAAATAGCAGAAATTGTTCAATACTAAAATAATACAACCATAAAACTAGTTTTGGAAAATTCTGTCACTTCCAAAAATCATGCCATCTAAACCTTTGTAGGTCACAGTCCATTACTCAATATAGACCCAAGTTCTCAGTCTGTGCCTGTCATGGTAACTAGATTATTAGACGTCACTCATAATATAACCTCTATGAAGTAGTTCTTTTTTAAAGGCATATGAATCTAACTTCCCTGAGCAGCTGCTTTTCATTGTCCAGTTCCACAAGCAAACAAACTTTCTTGTGGGGCAAAGAAAAAAGCCTTCTTGAAGATCTAGTCTTCAGGTCATGAAGAGATCATGAAGAGAGATCTCAGCATAGGTGTTTCTGCTGTTCTGCTGCACCTGGGCAGACCCTGTAGGAAAGCTTACCACACACAAGAAAAATGCATGTTATAGCGGGATCTTTCATGTAGTACTGGAGAATCTGATAGTCAGATCTCTGTTCTATAAACCTGACTCAGGACTCCTATATTCTGATGAACTAGCCTCCTGACCATGATGGTATTGGCTATTGGTTCATCTTAACCAACACTTCCTTTTCAGCCAGCCCCAAACATATCTGCAGTTACAGATGTATTGAACCAAATAAAGACTCTAAGACTGTTAGCACTTGTTGCAGTGTTTGACCACCCTCAGAGTAAAAAAGGATTTTCTTCTCTTTGGACAGAACATGTATTTTCACAAATGTGTTTTCATTTGTTCCTGTTGTTTATTGTCCAACCAATAGTTACCAGTGAGAAGATATTTCCCCTGATGTCCTCTTCTTCTTTCCCTCCTATCAGATATTTATATACATTGATAAAATCCCCCTGAACCTTTTGTCACAAGACCGAACAGTCCCAGCTCCCTCAGCCTTTCCTCATGTGAGAGATGTTTCAGTCCCCTCATTTAGCTTTTTGGCCTTATGCTGGACTTGCCCTGGTAGGTGCATATACTTCCTGTGCTGGGAACACACCACACACAATCATACTAGGGCTGAGAAGATGGGAACACTTCTCTTGACCTGCTGGCAACACTTTGCCTAATGCAGCCCAAAAGGCTATTGGAGTTTTTTTGCCATTTATGACCTGTTTTTCACCAGAATTCCAAGGTCTTCCACAAAGCTGCTTTCCAGATATTCTAGCCCAAGTGTGTATAGGCACATAGGCTTATTCCTCCCCAGGTGGAGGACTTGTTGAACTTCATGAGATTACCTTTTCTCAGTTCTCCAGACTATCAATGTAACTTTTAAAAGCAGTACAAACATCTGGTTCTCTTCCTACTTTTCTATCATGAGCAAACTTGCTGAGGGCCGTTGTGTTTGCTGAGCACAGGTCATTAGTGAAGATATAAAACAGTACTGGATCTGGGATCAACCCCTTTGGTACACTGCTAGTGACTTGCCTTCAACTGCACTTTGATCAGTGGTCACATCCCACTGGGATGGTTGTTCATCAGGTTTTCAATCTACCTCACTGTCCACTCAGGTAACCCCTATTTCCTTAGTTTGTCTAGGTTGACTTTTAAGGGTGCCAAATGACTAGAGGTAGTGTCAAAGCCTTTACCAAACTCAAGCTAAACAACATACACGGCTCTTCCCTCATCCACTAATCTGTTCACCTCAACATAGAATGCTTTCAGTTTGGTCAAGTTTGATTTTGCCTTCATAAATTCACACTTTTGCCATGCTCTAAAGAGCTATGGCTTAGAATTATGAGGATTTTTAAAGTATGTTGTTTCACAAGGAAGTTGCTGAAGTATCTGACACTGAATGTTTGCAATGGTTTCCGTAAGGGATGAAATGGAGAGTATAGAGCTCCACAATAACATCTTCTTTTGTTTCTTGTCGAAGACAGGATCCTGCATCACATTAACCTTTAGTCTGGCCTTTTTTGTGTTCTTAGAAATGTTAAGGGCCACTGAGTGTTCTTCTTGTATACTATTCTTTAATCCAAGTTTGTTTATTTATATATTATTAAAAAGAATGCTTTTGTACAAGGGAAAAATCTTTAGACATTTCTCTGAATATGAATCAGTGCATCTTGTTCTTAATAAAGTATTTTTTACACCTACCAAGTACTCAAAATTTTCTAACAATGAATTAAAATATGTACAAGGCTGAAAACCTGCTTTATTTTCAGATATGTGGCTAGTAACACCTGATATCCTCAGCCAGAGTAATCAAGGCTTATAATGGAAATATTAATGAGCCCTGAACTATAGCAGAGCAAGTTGAAGAGTCAGCTATAGGTAAAGTTAAAATACCATACCTCAGTAAGCTTTATGCTTCTTGAGTACAGAAAAAAGAATTTTGAAAATATTTACTGCATGCAAAAAGTTTCTTTTTAGAATTTTTTTGTGTGAGAGTGATCTGAGGTAATATTGTGAAATTCAGAGGACTCTGTAAATCTCTCTCCAAGGTGAGAGATGTAAAACTTTAGTTATGTGGAGTAGCCTTTTGTCTTACTATACTGACTTGTCCAGGAAGATGTGTTAGTTTAAAATCTTAGAAGGAAGGTATAGCTTGGAAAGTCTAGGCATACCTGTTCCTGCCATAAAAGCATTGACATGCAAGATCTATCAGTGGGAATCGATGTTGCTTCCCACAGAAAGGAGAAGATAAAAAAAAAGTAGTTTTTGATAATGCTGTTTAACCATTAAATCATTCGAAAGAACAAGATGCTGACGAGGATGGCTCTTCTTCCTTCTGAGACTGTTTCCATTTGGAGCCTCTGCAGGAGCAGGTGGAACCGAAAACAATTACGTATAGCAAGTTGTCCACACTCTGTATATGATATCTTGAAGTTCATGTCACAAGGGAATCACCTGGTGACTTAGTTAGGTCTGGGAAACTTTCTCCAGAATTTTTTTCCCTGAATTAAAAGTAATGATTACAATACTTACCAAGAACAGTAATTCCATGCGAAGTAGAAGTAAATTTGAAGCCATTATGAGTTAACAAATTTTCACATAATATTCTGTGGCTCCAAGAGCTTAACATCTCTGCAGAGAAGTTTCACCAAGGAGATTTCTTTTTTGCAACCAACTAAAAAAATAATTGATATTATTCAGAATATGATGAAAAATATTGAATTGCATATATCTTTTATCTTTCTCCTGAGCATGAAAACATTGGAAAGGAAAAAAAATCTTTTTGCAAAGGTGAAGTAAGAAGACAAACCTGCTAAACTGATTTCCAGGAAGCATAGTCTGGTTTTGTGTTCTCTAAGATCAAGAGCTCTCAGAAGAAAAAAAAAAAAATCAGGTATTCTAAACAAAAAATAGAAGGAAAAGGAGGTACACAGGAAGAACTGCGAAGAATTTTCCACTGCTATGCAATTAATTTCTGAAATAATACAATTTATAACATAGCGTATCAAAAGAAATATGCTGTCTTAGAAAATTCTGATATCTTTTCTTATAATATCTGGTAACCTGAGGTGTGGAACTACTTGTACAAAATACTAGAATTGAACAGCTTAAAACATTTGGAGTTTGATATGGCCTTTGATCTTTTCAATAAAATGTGCTCTCCTTTCAAAGCCTATTGTCCCGTATTGTTATAGATGGTGTTTTAAAAAGAATGAGTCTATTGCTCCTCCACCTCCCCCCCATATTAAAAGAAAAAAACCAGCTTTTTCAAATTAAAATGCTTCTTACAATAGGAGTATTTCCAAGTTAGATAAGCAGTATATCTTTGTTTTCCAGGAGGAGTAAGTAAAAACACCTGTCATGTTGGCATCAGTATAATGTCTGTGAACAGTTTTCCTGTTTTCTTATGTAGTTAATAAAAAAAAAGTCAAATAGCATGTATATGAGTAAGCCTGGAAAAGTGTCATTTCAGTAATTCTCTTCTGATGAAGCAAACTTGCCTAAGGAGGCATACCAATCAGGGAAGCCAAGCCAAATAAACTCTTCTGGTGGGTGATGCTTTGGAGGTGTTTGGTAGGTACTAGGAGGTGAGGAGGAGAGGGCAATGGCTGAGGACGCTGGGCAGGAGAAGGAAGGAACAGTGAAAAAGGTCTATAGAGTGACAATGCAGTGAATTACAGTAGCAAAACAAGTTTTCCATTGAAATGGAGCAGTGTTTCTCTGACACTAGCCTGCTGCTAGAAGATGAGTCTCTGGAGACTCATCTTCTCTGTCAAGCTTACCTCTAGGAAAAATTATGTAGATTCCCCAAGGCAGGTTCTGTAGCTTGTTTTGTGCTCTGAGTACAATAGTTCCCTGATCACAGAAGCAATTTTGATTTTAGTTTTTTTTCAGTGGTTTAGTGCAAATGATCTAGTTTACCCAGGATCTTTGTACCATCTATGCAAAATAAAAGTACTTTCTTACTCTTCAAGTAATATAAGGGTAAAGTAATAAACAATCCAACACAATGAGAAAATACAGCTGTACACATAGATGTGTAGGTAGGGAAAATCAATTATTTTTAATAAATACCAACATGCCCCTAATCTAAATGTAAAAATGTAAGTGAATCTGGCCTTTGTTAGGATATTTTCTAATGTCTTCTTTCAGATTTTTAAGTGAAATAAATATTTTTAAGGTCAAATTTAGAATGTAGAAGAACAGTGATCTTTGGAAAACATGGTGTTCCCATTTTTCAGATCTAGTGGCATTGGATCTTGATAGGGTTTTCTTCAAGGTGGAGTGCAGAGCTGTCTGACAAAGAAAAAAGAGGGTCACATGAGAAAGATTAATTTTAGTAGATATATGCTTACCTGGTCCAGTCACTTAAAATAAAAATAGTTTAAAGCAATAACATATGTTTGCAAATTGATCAGTGAATAATAATGCTTTATATCTTTCAATAAAAGGCTTCAAAATACTTTGAAATTCATGACAACTCTGAAGCTGGTATTTTGATATTCTTTTTGGAGATAGATAAATGGATATCAGGGGTTTTCAAACCCGTCAGTTTTAGGGTCTCATTTGAAAAATGCTGCAGCATCTTCTTGCTTACCTTTATTCCTAAAAAAAAACAAAGAGGAGGAGAATTCTGATGTTTTACCATTCTCCTGCTTTGTTAATAAACCATTCCTAGTCTAACAGTTGGCTCACATGTCGTTGAAAAAAAACCAAACAAAACAACCATATACTTAGTTTTCAGTTTTAAAAATAGCATGTTCAAATTAGGAACTTTGAAAAGTTTAACTAAAACATGTTCCAGAAATAACTTTCATTATATCGTTTTGGAGAAAAATATGTAATGTCTTTAAAGGAAAAAAAATATAATTAGAAATCTAAAAAACCCCAACTGTACGCACACATCTAATTAATAAAATTGTTATGTAAAATTCTGTATTATAATTCTGTTGGAAAAAGTAAAACTCTCAAAACTGTATAGAGGGAAGGAAGAACAGACGAGAAGCTTTGAAATCAATAGAAACTATAACATGAATGCAAGGTTGCTAATGGATAATTATTAAACTATTGATAAAATATGTAGTCTGACAAACCAGATATTAAGCTCTGGAAAATAATGATAGAAACATAGAATGATTTGGGGTGGAAGGGACCTTAAAGACCATCTAGTTCCAACCCCCCTGCCAGGAGCAGGGACACCTTCCGCTAGACCACATTGCTCAGATCTCCATCGAACATGAACTTGAACCCTTACAGGGATGGGGCATTCACAGTTTCTCTGGGCAATCTGTTCCAGCATCTCACCACTCTCACAGAGAAGAAGTTCTTTCTAATATGTGATCTAAACCTGCCCTCTGCCACCTTGAAGCCTTTCTCCCTTGTTCTATCACTATATGCCCTTGTATAAAATCCCTCTACAGCTCTCTTGTATAGGTACCCTTTATAATAATGTAATGTTTCTCTCAGAAGTTCATGTAAGGGCTGCATATTTTGTTCTTTTTAGTTTCCTTTGAACTTTAAAGAATTTAGAAATTCCTTTAGAGATGTGTGTTCTTGCTGTCCATCCTGTAGCTGGTCCTGCTCTGAGATGTTTAGATATTTAGAAGGAAATTGATTATGCATCTGCTCTTTGAATTGTAGTAATTGTATCTTCAGTGCTCTGTTTTCTCACAAAACCATGAAATATAGCATAGCATCCTTAAAAACAAATGAGCAAACCCCCCAAAACAAAAACAGATGAAAAAGGTAAAATAATCAGACTCATTTGTCCTATATAATTTTTCACGTAATTCTTCTGAAACGGTCCTATTTTCTTCTTTAACAAATATTATTGAGTTTGATATTTTTCCTTATTGCCCTTCTCTCTGTCTCTTACCAGAGCAGGTAATTTATTTCTTACCACTACCAGTTAAGAATCACTAAACAGAAAGAGGACTTATTAACAATCATCTTGAACCCACAAACTCTTCTGTAAATACACACAGAAATGCTCTTTGTGGTGAGAAAGTAACCAATAGAAGTTTTCACATCACTGCTTCGATTGCCTTTCTCCAAGGGGAAACATACAGTGTCCACACCTCATTGAACATGGATTCAATCTATTTCTATTAAAAGGAACAAGAATTTCATTATTCCTAGTGCTATAAATTGATAAGACAAAAACCCTGAGTTTTTGAAAGGATGCTTTCTGAAGTGAACCTGCAGGTTATTACAAAATAAGTATCTCTGTCACTATTTCTGTCAGTCAGTGTCAGCAGACTGTTAAATATAATTGCTTTGTTGGTTTTTGTGTTGACGTTTATTATTTCCCACCTGAAAAAAATTAACTTCTTTCCTCTAGAGATTGATGGTCCTTCTGGAATTTACATCAGTGTAATGTTAAGGCAAATGATAAGTGTTTCTGGTTTTCCGTATAAGAAATGTGCTACTTTTTTTGGTAGCACAATTAGTTGATTCCCTTGAATAAATTCCTCTCCCCAAGAAACTTTGAACTCTGTATAGATGGTTTTTTTTCCTTGAAAATGAAATCAGTTTCTCTTAACAGAACACCAACTTTTCCTTAGTGTCCTGTGATAGGTCTGATTTTATAATATAGTTGTTCAAAATTTCCTGTACAACCATCACTGAAAGTCATTTATATCACACATACTTTTAACAAGACACTATATAAAAGTGTAGTGGCTCTTTTGCTCACCACAGTCTCAATTTCTGTCCAAGAAATTATTAAATCACATGCTCCAAAAGATGTGGGTAAAAAAAGACATCCACAGTTTTATATTATTGTCCAGTTCTTCTGTCAATATTAATGGACCAACATTTAAAGATCTAACAAAAATACTTCATGCCCATTAAAGAGTCCTTAAAAATGATCTCACACATATAATCAAGCAGCGTGGAAGAGGAACTGTTCTGGTATTCAGGTTGCTGTTCCAGTGCCTATTTGTTATGTAGCTTTGTGCAAGTGCCTCATCTCTGACCCTCTGTTCCTCTGTGTTGTTCAGATCAGAATCTCTGCCTGACAAGGGCTGTTTCATGCTCTGTGTGTGTGAATTGAATGCCCGATACAATGGAGCACTGAGGTGCTTTTGCATAACTACTCTACTGTAATACAATAATTAATTATGATTAGGCAGAAGTTAATGGTCCGAGATACTTTTATAGCTCTTCCCTTGTTGGAAATGTCTTGGTAATAAACAAAATCTTTTTGTTAAAAGCAAATGATAATTTACTATGACAGGGGTGGTTTTTTGAGAGTTTTTGAGACATAAAAGTCAGAAATACTGGTTCTAGTAAAAAATACAAATTACATTTTTTAATCTATAAGACCTGCTTATAGATGTCGAGATTTTAGTATATAATTAACTTTCAATGGCTTTTATTTAACCTCTGTCAAAGACAGAAAGAATAGAAAGTTTTAGTCATTTTTCTGGAGTCATATAAATAATGATTTTCTTAAATTGCATTTTTCATCTGATCTTTGGTTTTCAGGATCTGAGACTATAAATATTGTTCATGTAATGGTTTCTTCATGCATGTTGCTAAGGTAAAGAAAAACTTCTTTTGTGTGGATTTGGGGAATAGGACAGTTTCATTCTGCCCAACAAGTCTAAGAAACTTCAATATTGAAAAAATAGCTGACATCATATATCTACATATCCCTTTCCCATTTGAACATCAGCTGTCTGTTCCAAGTAATTCAGGAACGGACACCCAATGTTTTCTGTCATTCCCAGGTTAGCTTTTTGCTGTGTCTCAATTCCATTGTGGTAATGGCAAACATTTTTACCTGTAGCTGCCCAACCAAAATTTCTGACAAATAGCTCCCCCTATACAGGACTGATTGGCAAACTCCAGAAAACCAGTGATAAAGCCTCATTCCTGATGTACAAGACTTGAAATTGGACCCTTGTCCTTTTCTGTGGTCAGCATCACCCAACAACTGATGAACCGGGTGAAGGGAGTTAAATAGGAGTGGTCTGTGACAAGAAGGACACCAGGTTCCTGGGAGCAGAAGTAGCTCTGGGAGAGTGAGATGTTAATGGTAGGAACGCAAAGGAAGGATGCTGGGGGTTTTAGTGGAAAAGAACACTGATGCTCCAGAGATATGACTGGGATGCTCTCTCCAGCCTCCCCACATCATGGGGTCATGCACAGATTTGGTTTCCAGTTGATGGAATTGAAAGCTTGTGCTAGGTGTCTGGGTCAATTTTGTATTCAGTCAGTAATCACAGCTATAGTGATGACAGAGGAATGATGCCAGATAACCTGTGCCGTGCCCTACCTTTCCTTGGAATATCTAATGTTTCAAAAACATTCATCCTGAACAGTGCTGAATGCCTTCCCTCCTACATGATCACATTAGTGATCATGCATAAGTGATTCAGCCCTTAAATCTGCCCCATGTTACCCTTCCACCTCTATAATCTCCTACATGAGTAATCCAAGGATCAGGAGCAAGATAGATACACAGAATAAGTGCAGTATTTAATACTTCTCCACTAGCTCTCATCAAATTTTCCTCTTGCCATCTCCAAAAATGAAGATTATTAAAATGTTTTGAGAAGTTTTTAGACATTTATTCTTACAGCAGTGTTAGTCAGAAAATATTGACCTTTTGCTGTATGTTGAATTCCTTTTAAAGCTTGTCAAAGTCTTTTTGTATCCAGTTTTTTTTCTCCAAAAGTGACAGTTTCACCAGCAAGCAGGTAAAGAAAGATTTCTTAGTTTCAGGATGGATTTTTCTGGTCCAAAAGGCAAAGGGCAGCCAGTAATTACAATCTCAATCATTCGCTCCATAACCAACAAATGGGAGAGGCACATTCAGGATGCAAGTAGGATCAAGTCAATAATATTTAAGCAGAATATTATTTGTACAAGAAGTACTCTGTCTCTTGTTTTGGAAATATTTTGTTGTATAAACATATGAGTTAGCTATTTAGTAGCTCACAGAAGCTCAGTCTACCTCTGATAAAAGTGATGGTTTCTAAGACTACAATTCTGCCTCCTCTTTTGATTTTTATGGAGAACAGAAAACTGCAGTGTGAGACTGTTGGTGATACAAGACAGTACCTGGAGGTAAGCGCATGTCATCATGCCACTAGAGGGTGAGAGAGAGGCTTAGAACTTCCACATCCCAAGGAATAATGAAAGCATCACTACCATGAGACGAATTCTTGCAACAGTCCCTGGGATGGGACAACTATTGAGATCCATGGGATGTTACATGTTACAAGCCCCATTGTAACATTCAAAAGGTTGCCAAGGCTAACTGGACTGATTTGTTTGTCATGACAACAGGTATGGTGCAGTCAAACTTAAATTCTGATACCGATGAAAATAGAAACATGGGCTCTGGAAGAAATTAAACTCCAAGCTCCCTCAGAGTGAAAGATTATTTGCACCAGTCATTTATATGTTGTTTATAAGCCTTAAAATGTTTACTATTTCACATGTTCTGTTGAACAAACTCATCTGTCAGACATGATCAGTCAGATGACAAAAGCTAATTATCTTTTCTTCTATTGGATATCCTCCCTCCAGCCAGAGTAGCTGAGAGATGAGTTTTATAATACCAATTGGGTGGCATTTTCCTTAACAGCTATTTTACTCTTTCTCTTCACAAAGCCTCTTATGATACCTCCACCCCCTGGTTTTCCTTTTTTATTCATACTTCTAATAACTGAATTGTCCTTTTTTACTAAATCAATTAGCATGTAAAGGATAAATTTTTCCTTCAAGGGAATTTTTAAAATTAGTGACACTGGGCCTTCTGGGAACAAGCCTGTTTTTAGAGCTTCTTCACCTGAGAGGTCCAGCATAGTGCATATTACTTTGCTGATGCTTCTGTATCAAGGTGAGCTGTTTGTCCTGCACCTTCTCAGACAGATATAATAGCTTAAGCTCAAAGGATATTTCCTCTGTCCTTCTAATTTTGATGAACACTTCATTAAAATGAGATCTGATACCTCTTTTATGGTAACCTAATATTTTATTGTAGTAATAGGTGATTTTCTACTGTGAGCTGGAACAACTGGCATCAGAGAAATCAGAAATAAATAGTGCTCACCCATGGTATTCTGCTCCCTGCTTCAGCATTCGGAGATTCATGAGGTTCTAATTTGAAGGTAAGGGTTGTTTTTTCAGATCAAATATTGGAATAAAAAATTGATAAAAACATTTAGTCACTTTTAAAATGCATTATTATTAGTTCAAGACATCCTAAATTTAAAAAGTTGTTTTGGTAGATTGTTTTAAAACTTACAGTTTCCCTTTTCTATCTGTGACCTGGCATGGACTGATAAAGAGAGAATTTAAGGCAGCCACTGATACATTTTATGTGTATTGTCCTGATGGTATGAATTCACAGAATTATTAGAAGGTGCAAAGCAGAATTGGGACAATTGCCTTCAATAGAGACATTTCTTTTTAAAGCACCTTTTGTCATCTTTGTAACAGTGTAGAAGCCAGAAGCTATGATTTTAGAAAGTGATATACATAGATATCAAGTTGAAAGTAAAGTGGCAATTATGGGACACAATGGAAGGATATACCTTGAGAAGCCCACAGGAAGGACAAAAGTTCTCCCAAGCTCCCCAAGCTTTAGCTGCTCTAGAATGAAGGAAGGTTAAGTGCTGTGGGATCAAAGTGCTATTGAACACGTAGAACTTCATATTATAAACTAAGCTTGGGGAAACCAGGAACAGCTAGAGAGAAATCCAATGGCTAAGGAAAGCAAAAAAGACCCCAAAGTGCCAACAAACTGGCAAACAAATCAAGTCACTTTCCTTGGTTTAATTTTGCTTTTTCTTATTTTCCAAAGTTTATTTTATTTTAAAATGTTCAGAAACTTACCCTCTTCCTTCTCAATTAAAACACAATTTAATTTTAAGCTTAGCTAGCATTTAAAATTAATCTGACAAATCTAAAATTATCTTCTGTGTGAAAAAGACAAATCTAAATGAAATTAACTGTAAAGACAAACACTTTTTAAATTTTCAGTTGAAAATTTAGAGCAACTCTGTAGGATAGTTGTTAGTCTTGATATTCAGATGAATGGAGTGGACCCTCAGAAAATGCACTTGGAAATATTAAAAATTCTTTAGTAGTTTAGTCATTTTAATATCTAAATTTACATTATAGCTGTCCTCTATTTTGTATGTGGGTAATTTCAGATTTAATTATTTCAAAATAACTTTTCATTTTAGCAAAATAATATTGCATGTGACATGGAAGAGGAGCCTCCTCAGATCTAATGTCCCCAAAAAGCTGAACACGATCAAACCAAAACATTAGAATGAAAACTATAAGCACAAAATAACTAAAATAACAATGTATAGCAATGTATACAATAAGAAATGTTTCTAACCTGTGCATAAATTTTTCTTAATCTAATGAGTTCCATAGTAAAATTCATGCTGCCTATTATGAAATTCTTGTTCTTTCCCTCAAAACTCTTTATATATACTGTTAGAATGAACAATACTGGCATAACCTTAAATTAAAATTCTTGTATTGAGTTTGTATTTATTCACCTCCTTATTAGTCATCCAAGGTGTACCTGATTTATAATGTTCAGCCACTAGAATGTGGTCTATTCTCCCATTACTGAAATTCAGCCCAAGTCTGAGTATTTCATGCTCTGCCTACTCATTTTCTTGACTCCTCCAAACGGTTCTTCCATATATCTTCCAAAATTCTTTTTCAAAAATCACCTGTGTTTTCTCTGACTCTGGGTATCTCTGTGTAACCTAGGTAGATTTTACACTGAGAGGCAGCAATGTATACACTACTAGGGATATGTATTGCAAACATAATATACACTGTATTTATTTATAGATACATACAACTGTAAGAAAAATGTCAAAATACATTTTGTGACTGTAGATATGACCTGCTTGACAATTTGTTTTTCCAACTAATAGCTTTTCAAAGGGAACCTATCAACACAAAACTCATCTGTCTTTAATGTTTGTATGCTATTAACAACATCTCAATTGCTAAAATCAAAACCATTTTACAACTCTGTCTTGCTGGGTATTTCTTCATTTCACCTCCTTTTAGCAGCAAGATGAAATCTAATCAGCAGTTCCAGAAACTGGAGGGAGTGTAATGTACTGTAGGGAATGTTCAAAGAAAACACATGCTCATTCATTAAGTGCTGCACTCACAGAAGAAGAATTTGTTTAATATTTATACCTCCTCCATAACTGCATACATGGGGTTAACTACTTGAGAGTAAACCTGTTCGTTTTCCTACGCCATAGTCACACCTTTTTTTAACTGATGTGTTCTTGGGTCATGTCAAAGAGACTTGGGCTCAGTTCCTGACTTTCCAAAAAACCTTCTCTGTCAACTTGAATGAGTCACTCATTATCTAATCTTCTGCACACGGTCAGTGACAGGTTTGCAAAGTTGTATTACCAAATAAAAATCTTAAGTGTTTTGCACAAGTGAAAATAGCTATAGAAAGCAAAAGATCCCCTCTTTTGTCTCAATTATCTACTCACAAAACAGGAGAAAATACATCCTTTCATCTATGAAAAGGGTTAATTCTATGGAAGCTGTGCAAACATCATATATATGTTTATGTAACTGCATGGGGACACCACCACTTACAACTCTGTAAGTTTAGTAAGTAATATTGATAATATATAATTATCCTAACTGATGCATTACTTGACCATAATAATCATAATTAAAATTGAAATATTGTATTTTCCTTTATTTCAGTATTTCCTGTTGTCCATACCAAACACAGATTATAAGCAGAACAGTGTTGAAGGAGCATTCAGCCTCCCTTGGTGAACAGACTTCAGGTCCTAGTCCTGATTCACACCAGCAAAAATGAGACCATCAGGACCAGTTTTGGGGCCAAATTGCTGGCAGGCACAATGAGCCACAAATTTCTGGATTCATTAGTAAGACTCATAGTTTGTCCCCATGAGATGCTGAACACTTTCAGCTCCTTTTAAAATCCTGTGTCTTAGAAATTAAAATTAACAACTACAAAACCAGTATTTTTGTTATACTGTAGAAACTCAGTGGGAATTTGAAGTCAGATCACAAGAATGCCAAAAATCTATTATGTAAAATTAGGCAGATTTTTATCTACCATTTCCCTGTTAATTATGTAGAACGTGCATGCATCCACACACAATACATACTCCATGCTGTTCCTCAAGCCTAAACAACTGGTTAAAATAGTTTTTGAAAAGCTGAAGGAGACAACTGCCTTAAAAATACCTTTCAAATAGCCCCAGTATCACACTGTTAAGACCAACCTATTCTTTTCAGACATAAAACAAATGTCTATTTAAGAACACATCCAAGTGCATTTCCATCACTCAGCCAGAACACATTCACCTCCCAGAAGTCAACACTGTGAGATGGAGAGGGAGAGGGAGAGAGGGAGGAGACCTTTAGTCCACCTACTGGCTTCACTGAAGGCAATGAATCCAGCCCTAGCTCATTTCAAGTAGGTTCAACTGTGTCAAAGGTTACCCACAAGCTATTTCTTGATGATTTATAGCTGATGTCTACAGATCTTCTCTTATTTTAATGATGACTTCAATACAGACATTAAGACATTCTTTGTCTTCACAGAGTATATGAGAGGGAAGTTGACATCTTAAAAAAAATTTGAAGTGGCTGATGCGCTATTTCTGAACAGGGCCAGCTCTGGGCAGTTTTTATATCTTACCCAGAAAAAAAAAGAGAAAGGGGAGAAAAAAAAAAGCCCCCTTCATCTTTCCTCTCATACTAAAGCTGCTATGTTTTTGTGACTTATTCTGGGCACAAATCCTAGAGCACTGACTCAAAATGTATGTCACCAGTTAATTATCATCAAGACAAGAGACTAGGATACTTGGTAAGCATAAGATAATTTTATCTCTTCACCAGTAATAACATGTATTTATATAGCATTATTTTGCTCTGTTTGAGCCCAGAGCGATTTACAAAGTGAGTCCCAAATGATACTATCATGGGAATCCTTCCACCCAGCACTGAACTGTAATCATTTGGGGGTGAAGAACAACAGCACAGGAAAAGCAGTAGCAAGATATACTGCATTCATTTGAAATTTAAGATGTCATGCTGGTAAAACTGCTGAGAGTTGTCCAAATGCAAGATTATTTTTAGCTTCAAAATTTGTGTGTGTGCATGTGGGCGAGTGCGCGCATGAGGCCTGTGTGTATGTTTGGCAATCGTCATCAATATGGACACTTTGAGTGCCCCAGCCAATCTCCATCAGATCTGATAGAGTCCTCAAATGTCCCACATCTTTTGTGTAGGGGGACAGTGGGGTAGAGGAAAGCTCTAAGAATCTCCCCTCAAGAGAAGACTCCAGCGTTTACCCACACATTAACAGATATCAAAGGATGCCCTGAAGAGAGGAGTTCTACATTTCCAGCAACAGTCCAAATATTGCTAGACTTCACCATGAAACTAAGGTTTACCACTTCTGGTGATCTTGGGCCATATTGCTCATTTTAAATGGTAAGTAGAAAATGACATATCGGTGCACTCTGTTCTGCTCTGCAGTCCTCTGAGTACCCATGCTATTTTCTTGCTTGGGCCAGCCAAAAAGATGTGACTGTTGTTTTTTCTCAGCCACGAGCCCCAAGAACATGTAGTTGGTTGGCACAGTAGAGAATCTCACAAGTGTTACACCATCACATCCTTCTGCTTAAGAGCTGCAGTTCACTGGGAGGACTCATTTTGTATAGAGAAATTGCCATCACCAAGGCATGAAATGTAGTGGACAAACAGTCATACGACACCATTTTAACTTCTGATATCACAAACTAAATGCTACTTGACCTGCACTTCTTAGCCAAATGTATATGTTGAATTTTCCTGACCCCAAATTTAGTCTGTCTCTTTATAGAAAATCCTGAAAGCATGGGCTATCCACCCATTTTTGATGAATAATAAGCAAATAGAGATGAATTAATTCATCTAAAAGTTTTAATTGCAACTCTATGTTCAGTGGAAATCTGAAACTAGGATAAGAGTACCCAGAAAGGGAAAGAAGATGATTTCAGAGAAGGCTAAGAATATTGGAAATAGTCACAAAAAGGGCTCATCCTGACCTGCAAGCAAAGCATAAAAAACCCAAGAGTTTAGACTAGAAGGGCTCAAGATTTACCAAGGCAACCAACAGCTAAATTCAAAATATATTAACTTACAGCTGTAACCTGAAGCCTATACAGCTTTTGGTATGGCTAAAGATAAAAATAAGCAGTGACCTGGAATGACTGCTCTCCCTGAGAGAGCTACCTTTGGAAAGAAAGAAATTCACAAGAACCCACACAACAAAAACACTTTCCAGAACTGCTACATCGTATGTTTTCTTCCTAATTGTTTGCTGAATTAAAGCTGCTTTACTAATTCTGTCACTATATTACTCCCTTTTCTGGTACACTGCTTCACGGTTTTCTCTAGAGCATTTCGGAGATGAATAAATGTACCCCTGAAACTCAACTTTAAGAAGCTTTTTGTGCCAATTTTCCCATGGATATGTCATGTTGGGTTGTGTTTGTCACTCTGCAGCTCCTGTTGTGTTCTGTTAGCTTGAAATCACGTAATGCGATGTGGCTGATTCATGACGTGACATGTCACTGCCTGACATGTCACTGAAAGATGTAGGAGCCCATGTGCTTCATCTCCACACACACACACATCTTGGAAATGCCCCCTCGTTTTGAATCCACTAGCAGGTCCTGGCATATCCACTCAAAAAAGTTGAACAAACACTAACAACTTATGAAATACTCAAAGTTACATTCCTTCTGCAACATCATGATTAGAAATTGAAAAACCTTCTCTACAATGTTCCTGTTAGAGACAAGGTCTTCCCCTCCATGCACTCTGTGGTGTCAGGATACTGAGCCATCTTTTTTCAAAGATTTTTTTCTCAATGTTTTTTTTCCAGAGATACCAGTCCTTGCAATAGCTTATCTTTTCTTTAAAGCAGCAGGGAAAAATGTAGCAACTGAAATGAAACAAACAGAAACTAAACTCATTCATTAGCATTGAAAGCACACACTTGAATTCATAGTCTGGCAGCATTAATGGACAAAAGCACATGATCAAGACTGAAAATTTAAACAGGTTTCACATATTAAATCCTGTCAGATTACATCAAAATCCAAAATAGTTTGTTGCATCACGTTGTCTGCCTCTGACTGCCCTTTGGATGCTCTCAAATGTTCTCTCTGGATACCATGGAAGCACTTTCACTGGGAGATTCTACAGTAAGAAGTCTCAATTCTGCTGAGAAATACTTATGCCTTAGCAGAATTGCCAACATGAAGTCTTCCATGATTTGAGACTGAAAATTAATCCCACTTGATCAAAATAGTAACTCATAGATTCATTCTTGCAGCTGCTTTCTAAGCCTTTGAGATAAATTTTTACCAATCTATAAGTTTCAGCCATGACAACCTGAAGCTTTTTTGTTTAAATTAAATTCTCTTATGACTCCAGGACCTGGGGCTCTAAGGAAGCTACCCATTATAAAATCACAAGATGTAGACCCAGGGTTTTGGAAAGTATGCGTCCTCTAAAGTGATGCTTTCCACATAATGTCTCTGAATCCCTTTTGCACCAGCTCACTTTACACTAAACAATTCAAACTGCACTCTGTACAACAAATGTGCAGTTCTGAGAAACTTGAAATATTTGCTAAGCATTTCATATAACTCTGAAGTTAATACTAACCTGTAAGAAACTCTCTTGTTGAACTTGAAAATAAAACAGATTTTTCCATTCTGCTGCTAAGTGTTGCTTCTCTTCTGCTATCCACAGTTACCGGGGATTAGAGATTAAAATGTTTCAGATTAAAATATTTTTGGAGCTCCCTTGTTACATGATTATCATTGAGCTGTGGGTACAGAAATACTTACTGCAAAATATATTTCTTTGCTGCTTAGTTTGAATTCCATTCTGCCAGAACGTGTCAAAAGGAGCTAATTTCAAATCTAGCATGTAACGTGGATGCAAACCACCCTTCTGCAGACAAAGCAAGCAGGTTTTGGAAGCTGCTAGACTGATCTCATTAGAATTTGATCCAATCACCTCAGAAATTCACTTTCCATGTTGAAAAGAAGTTCTACATTTGGTAAAAGAAGGCTACACTGCTCTCCACTAGACTGGGCCAATGCAAACTATGAACTTTTCTTTTGATTACTAACACATGACACAAAATGCCCAAACACTTAATCTGAAGCTGCAAAAGGCAAGATTTAATTCCTACAGTACCTGGTTCCCTTCTAGAAGGATCTGGTAGAATGCAGTTCTCTGCTCCATTTCAAGCTGTCTCCTAATCCATGAACTAGACATTGCTACAATACTACTACTTGCACAAGCCTGTGCTCCTGGAATAAACACATCCCTTGATTTAGAGACTCTTAACAGCTCAGAGTCTAAAAAAGTCTCTTGAATAAAGGATGACCTTTACTTTATAGGCATTTCATATTCTGAAGGAAAGCAGAAATTAATCTGATATTGGCATAACTGGCTGGTTTGTTATTTATACTTAATTTAGAGCTAATATTGGTCCTTCATCTTTTCAGTGCTGCAATACTTGGTAGCCCCCAGTGAAGAAAGGTATGTCCCAAGAAGAACTTTGAATATTTCTCCCATGGTTGGTCCCCCTTTCTCAGCATAAAGACTGACTTCTCAATATTTTTCAACTCTCCCCACAGAACAAGCCCACCCAAATAAAAGGAGGATCAAATAAAACCACTGAAACCGGAAAAATTGCATTTTTCTCTGTTTCCTTATGCAGCTCCAGATTGCATGCTCTCCTAAAGCTCTTTTACTGTTACTTTTAAGACTTTGTGGCCAACTGGCAACATCAGCTCAACAGCTATCAGAGTGGCATTAAAACCCCCCTGACTTTGTGATACCGTTTTCTTGTTTGGGACTATTCCAGTCTCTTCTTGCAAAATGCTGCTCTTTCTCTTTCAAGGTCTTTGTTTCAACACACACAATATGGGCAGGTCTCTCAAAAAGCTTCTGAGAAGTTGGTGCTTAGGTGTTTCTAAGTAACAGGGTACAAAATGTCAGGTGCCAGCACTCCTAAACTGAGGAGTTCAGGAGTCCTAAACTGAGGGGATTTTGTAACTGAACCTGCCTTTAGTAGCAGCGTCGTGAAACTAACAGTGCCTGGTGTAATACCCTGGTGTTCAGTAGTGTCTCATTTAACCAAAGATAATGAAAACTACTACCTGCTGCCCATCCCACGAATTTTTCCATGTAGGAAAAAAGGGGGTATTTTATTTCTTCATGCCTGTAGAAGGCATTAGCAGCAAAGAACAGCAGTGAACTAGTAAGGACACAGTGCTTGTTTGTCTTCCACTTTGGTTTACGTCTTTGTTGTTGCCTGTCTGATTTCTGAACGCCTTCCTTTCAGAAATGCAGCAGTCTTGCTTAATTTGTGTATCTTGCTTTTGTTTTGTCATCAGAGATTTTGGAGGGTTTTTTTCTTTTAGTTATGTTTTCTTCTGAGTCTTCATTATAAACGGTGCCGATTGAGGCTGACAACTCTGCTTGAGAGACAGGCTCCTGCCAGAGAGACATGTTATCAGGAAACAAGAGCTGTGGACAGTTAATCTGAAAAAGCATCCTAGGAGCCCCTCCATGCATCTTATTTATTTTTAGGAACGCAGGGAGAGGTGGGAGGCAGGCAGGATGCTGTGCAAGTCCCTACTGTTGCTGCTATTTAGATACATTTTAGAAAAGCACCTTAAGTTGCATTAATAGCATCACTTCACTGTGCTTCAGCAAACGGTTTAAAAAGTCATTGCTTATATTCCTGGATGTAACATATAGGAAGAAGAACAAGGAAGAGGAAAACAGCTTCAAAGATTCCGTCACAAACTCCACATTTTACTATTTGGGATCAAAAGTACAGGCAGCAAATAAGGAATGCTTCCAGGTAAAGAGATTATTAGCTACAAGGTCTCTATTGAGAATGGACAGGGGTACTAGAGAAGGAGCCAAGTGGAACAGCACAGATAAGGCAGATGAGGTCTTAGTTTACAGCTCCCCATACATCACTGCGTGCATACTACAAACTTGTCCTTAATTATCTTACAGCTTTTTCTGACCTCTTTAATGCAAGGGGATTGGGAAATGCAATCACTGAAACATGTTTTGAATGTTCTAATTTACCATATTGTAGTGCTAACTGTTATGCCAGTGCTGAAAAGCTTCCTAGATAAATTTAACACGGATTTTTTTTAATCAATGGCATATAAAGATTTGTGTCCAGTCTGGAGACTCTCAAAAATAGAAGAGCTTGCAAATCTTGGAGATAAAACTTCTGTAAACATAGGTTTGATATTCTGTCAGGGATACTGAATCTTACAACATTTTAGGAGAACTCTTGTTCTTTACTCTAAAATACCTCAGTACTCCCTTTAATGAAAATAAGGATGCCTTAACTTCCTGTTGCTTGGACAGGCATCCAGGAGCTGCTCAGCTCTTCAGCCAATAAAGAGGACTGTAACTGGCATTAGTATAGGATGTCTAACCTGTGCAGTAGGTTAGTTTCAGACAGGTTTCTTGTCTCTGCTCTTCAGGGAAAAAGGATTTGGCCCCATCTAACACAATCACACTCTTCGATCACCTGTACACAGCCATAATCAGTCTTCTTTATCACACATCTGTCCTCTTTGCAGCTGAAGGACTTCACTGTGCTCTGCAGAGCAATTAGTTCATGTTTCAAAAAATATTTGATAACACTAAATAAAAAGAAGTGCTATGAAGAGGAAAAAACAACATCCTCTGCATTTGAATAGCAATGCATGTATCCTTTGCAGAGCTGAAATTAAATATTTTCCTTTATCATGTTCAAAAATGGCAGCTCTGAGGGCACGAGGAAGCTGCATGTCCCGTTACCAGCGAGGCTTCTGTCATAGTCATAGCATGATGTGGAAAGCAAGTTGATGCATCTACGTACACAACGGAGCTTAAGGTTTACCCCAAGATCTCCCCAGGATAAAACTTCACATTCTGCACTATCATACAAAAGAAAGAAATCAGGGAAAGGGAGACAAATATACCCAATTTAACAAGGCTGCTTAGGGTAGTCATCTAGAATGAAGTTCAAGTCAACAAATTGCCTAAAGTAGAATCATAAATATATAGTGGAGTGTTCTTTTTACTGTTTTGTTTTTTGGGGTTTTTTTAGGGCCTGTTTCTTTCTCCTTCCCTTCAGATAGTTTCATTTTTTTCCCCACTATATTTTTATCCTGAGTCAAGAAAACTCCTATCAAAACTGGGAAGTATAGTCCCATCATCTGTTTTGACTGAGACAGGAAAACCCACAACCAGCTCCCCATAGTAAATAGTTTACTTATTTTACCTAGTAAAAATGTACTGATTTTTCCCGTGGTGCATTTGAATTAAAATGCCCATTTCAAAGGCCTGTTATTCTTTATTTTGTCCCTGGTATCACATGTACTTGGTAAGAGAGTCAACAGTTACTCGTTTGTAGTGTCCCCAACCAGGCTTACCTTGCCTGGATGAGAATGGAGCAAGCACACCGTTGTTCTCCCTTTATGCTTTGTATACTATGAACAGGATGCAAGACACAGCTGGTGCACATGGCAGCAACTGCAGCATCAGCACCAGATACTACTCAAAAATGGAAGAAGAGTCTCTTCTGGAGAGACTCTGGCTGTCTTAGGGCCCATCTGTACTGTGGTAGAGAGGCAAACTCTAAATCTTTCAAAGGCAATTCAGTTGCTGTCCACAGGTAACATGAAAAAATTTCAATCCACTGTTTACTCTGATGATCAGATAATGTTAAAACAAAGTGCCATCTTCAGTTAAAGATTCACGCTGATATTTTTCTGAATATTGCAGTTGAGGAGAATCTGACTGTGTATATCCAACTGCTTAGTGCTGTTTCTGGCTTGTCTGAAACACATTTCCTTTCCTTGTCACAACTCCCAGGTGCTACTGCAGAGCAAATAGTAACATCACTGCCAGAAGTATTTGAAAAGAACAAAAAAAATTGATTTGGACAATCTGTGTGCTCTTGTCATTGATGGAGACACAACTTTGAGTAGGGCTGGGGCTGAGGTCACAACAAGGTTAAAAGAAAAGTGCCCAGGAATCCTCTCCTGTCACATTTCACACTGAATTGTTCCCGTTTCACAGCAGATGCTACAGACAATGCACTGTGCTCCATTAAATACAGGGAATCATTTAGCTACATTTACAAGCTACACTGAAAATTCACTCCGGAATTGCTGTACTTGAAAGGTTACATGGAAAGGGCTAGAATATTGCATCAGGCAGGCACTGGATGCTGTGTTTACAAAAAAGCATTGAACAAAGGCAGG
The DNA here is from genome assembly GCA_026770055.1 of Myrmophylax atrothorax. Classification (NCBI taxonomy): domain Eukaryota; kingdom Metazoa; phylum Chordata; class Aves; order Passeriformes; family Thamnophilidae; genus Myrmophylax; species Myrmophylax atrothorax. The sequence continues at coordinate 98,557,759 of JAOXXN010000446.1, read as the reverse complement.
ACTGAACAGGGCCTTGGCCGTTTACAAGTGAGGATGATGTTGTTGTCCTTATTGAAGAGTATAATGCACCTCATCTGAAGCCAGTGAAGACTGTAGCTATCAGGTGAGAATCCTGGTAGCATGCTGAAGTATTCAGATAAACAAATTCTCTATAACATGGCCTTTTCTTTTTATCTTGTGCATGGCCCTGTACAAGCAAGAGGCTTGAAGTTAATCACAAGGTGGGCTGGAATGTTATTCTCCCTAGTCCTTATCTGCACCTATGCCTGTCCTCTTCTACTTACTTGGGGGCCTGTAACCACCTTGAACACCCAACAGAGCAGCATGCAAGCATTTACATGATCAAAGGCAAAATGTGCTTAAGACAGACTTTGGAAATCCAGCACAATTTGGCAAACTTCAAAGATAGTTGCCTTTCAAACGGGTTGTGGAGGAGGCCTTGGTAAATTTGAATGGTATGATTAGCATACCGGCTGTTTTTAAAACTGCTCAAGAAGAAGCTGTGTTAAAATCCATTTCCGCAAGACACACGCATTTTCTTTTGGACAGGCTCCACTAGCTCTGTTTCTTAAATCTATTTTTCTGGCACAGATTTCTTCTTGGAAGAATGTACGACACCAGCTCAGTTTCCTAACCAAAACTTGACAGAATGTG
>JAOXXN010000446.1:98542295-98557005 GCA_026770055.1 Myrmophylax atrothorax | reverse complement strand
ATTTAGCAATGTTAACTGTTGTCCTTAACTCAGGTTTCCTCCTCCTACTGTAAACTGTTACTGGTATCAACAGTAGAAGTACACCTATAATTTTTTGCTGAATAGGCTATTTTTAATAGAAGCTATTTATGGCACATTACATAATACACTTTTAGAGAATATTTATCTGCAGCTTATCTACACCAATAGCTCCCTTGAAATGTCATGTATATTATCTATGCACATTTTCCTTCACTCTTATCTGTAAAACCCACTTAGGGAACATATATCTGATCTTTAAAATAAAACACTGGAATGGTTCCATCTTCTCTGAAATATCAATTCCTTTAAGAGTTTTATTTTAGGTAATCTATCTGGATGATTTTCCTTCTAATATTGTAGGATTATTCCACTTTTTGTTCAAACACTAAAGATAGACTACTAATATATCATGGAGCTTTTATTCATGTTTTATGGAAACAGTAAAAGCGGAGTCACTGAGCTTTATTGAGTTTATATTTATCACATCTGTTGCAAAGGTAGATTCATTACACTCAGTGAATATGCTATGAAAAAGCTATTGAAACTTGGTTTTCTTCTAATTGCCAGTTATGATAGCAAGTGCCTCATAAGCTCTACAAAAATAGTGTTTTAAGTTATAAATTCAGTATACTATTTCTAGGTTTCTGATAGATCTAGCGTAATTTTTGATGGGTATGATGTGAAGAGCTCATATATGTGTTTATTATCATGTTAGGCTACTCTATGAAATTGTCAATATGCTTTTCTTACAGTGGAGAATGAAGATGACTTTTCTTTAAACTAGATGTAATTGCAGTAGAAATCGTTCTTTGGAACATGAGACACCTTAGTTTCCATAATAAATACTATTAACATGGTTTCTTTAAAATACGTGAGAGAAGAGTTATCTCTGTTGTAGTTGCAACGTTGAAAGTCATAATTCGGTAAAATGTTTCACACTATTTTTGTTTTCCAAACTGTTTTCAAAGTACTATATATAATTTTTAACTCAGTTAAACCTATTTCCATGGGAAAAGTTAGGTAACATTGGAGGTCAGGCAACCTGATGTAGTCGATGATGCCCCAGCTTATTGAAGGGAAGTTGGACTAGACGACCCTTTAAACCCAACCCATTCTATGTTTCTAGGATGATTCTGTGACAGAGGACTAAGACTCCATAATTTGAATACACACAGTTTACATAAAAATTATTTAATAACGGCAAGTGTAAAAAGAATCTTCTCATGAGGACAGTTTGTCTTATTCAGTGGAACTGAAGAGTACATTAATCTCAGCAGAATGCAAATTCAGTGTGTGTTACAACAACTAGAATACTTGCAGATCCTTCATCAAAGAAGCTTATCTCTATTAGCTGAAGGATCATCACGGGCTCTCTTTTCTTCTTCCCATTCTCCTTCTGTGAGGAATCAAAATAAAATATGTAGAAGAGAAAAACAGTGTGAGAGTAGGAAAAGTGATTACTAAGTAACCTAGACTAAAAGGCTGAACAAAAATTTTTAGTGTTATACTGTGCTCAGGGTGACAAATATGCAAAATATAATTACTCCTGTAATCATGACTATACAAAAGCAGAAATTATTACAATTATTTTATGGAAACATATTGAAACTCCATTGCCATATGAACTTATTAGAAAGAGAAATGAAGACCACATATTTAAAGAACAGAGAAATGAAGAAAGTGCTCTGAAGCTGATTTCTGGCTCCTGCACTTTGGCCACAACAACCCCCTGCAGTACTACAGGTTGGGAACAGAGTGGCTGGAGTGTGACCAGGCAGAAAGGGATCTGATGGTACTGATTGACAGGAAACTGAACATGAGCCAGCAGTGTGCCCAGGTGGCCAAAGCCAATGGCTTCCTGGCCTGTATCAGGAATAGAGTGGCCAGCAGGACTGGGGAAAGTGATTCTTCCCAGGTTCTCAGCACTGGTGAGGCTGCACCTTGAATGCTGTGTCTAGTTATGGGCCCCTCAATTTAGGAAGGATGTTCAGGTGCTGGAGCATTTCCAGAGAAGGACAAGGAGGCTGGTGAAGGGACTGGAGCACAAGTCCTGAGGATGCTGAGGTTGTTTAGACTGGAGATGAGGAGGCTCAGGGGAGGCCTCATCACTCTCTACAACTACCGGAAAGGAGATTGTAGCCAGGTGGAGATTGGTCTCTTCTCCCAGGCAACCAGCAGCAGTATAAGAGAGTAGTACATTCTAAGCTGTGCCAGGGGAGGTTTAGGTTGAACATTAGGAAGAAGTTTTCCACAGAAAGGGTAATTGGGCATTGGAACTGGCTACCTAGGGAGGTGGTGGAGTCACCATCCCAGAGGTGTTTAAGAATAGACTAGATATGGCACATAGTGTCATGGTCTTCTGGTTGACATGGTGGTGTTTGGTCATGGGTTGGACTCAATGATCTCAGAGGTCTTTTCCAGCCTAGTGGATTCTGTGATTCTTTGGTAGATTGTTCTGTAAAGGCATGAGGGCAAGGAAAATCTCTCCAATCCTCTTGAAGAAAAAACTATTTTACTGAGAAGAGGGTAGTGTACATGAAATATAATAGTTCTTGCCTTGTCTGTACCAGCAGAAAAAGCTCAATCAAGCTAATTTATACTGTGATTGAAAATCCTTTTTGACATCTAGGGGATGCTACCTCAGCAGGAGATTTTCATACATCTTGTTCTTATGAGTAATTTTTTTTTTTCCTTTTTTAGCCATGAAGAATGACTCACCTAAAATACTTTCCTAATTTTGAGCAAAGGAGACAGAACTGACTCCAAAGGAAACCTGCATTTTGTCAATGGCTCCTCAGGGTGTTTATGATAAAACATCACCAATGGATTTTTTGTGGGTTTTTTTCCTGAAACTGAATCAAGGACCTTACCAGTACAATATTTTTTTTATTCCCCCCCAATCTTTAATTTTTCTTTAATCTAACTCTTCTGTAATTTCATCTGGTGCCTTTCTCCATCCACTCATCTTGGCACTCCAGAGTAGCAGTGCACTGTAACTGTATTCCCAGAGACAGGTGCTTTGTCACTACGATGCTAAAGTTATTAATAATAAGGACAATGGTGCTATGCATCTCCTTGTTGTAAGTTTGGGCTTTTTTTGCTGGAGAGATAACAGATCTGTCTCAGTGATATTGCTTTAAGTGGAGCAGTGAGTGTAAAATTGTTATTCTGAGTGAAAATATGGAACATGCAGCATTGTCTGAGAAGGGTATTAATGTTCTGTTTACTGGCTTCTGGGAGATGCAGCATCTCCATCTTTTTTGAGGATCTTTTAATTCAGAACATCTGAGAGATTACCTAAAAAAAATGAGTAAAAATCAGCAAATGAACATATGTTGAAAAATGTAAGACAGAGTATAAAAATTAAATCAGCTGTGAACGAACAAACTTGAAAGGAAAATAAAAGGTAAAAGGAAGGCACCAGAAACATCAAGAAGTCAGTTACGTGTTACAGCTCATAGGTGTACGATATCCAGCTGAGTGACAGTAATGCAATATACAATTACATCCTTGCTTTCTTTTCAAAGAGTTTCACTGAACAAGCATGCACTCTTGACTGTATACTGCGAATGACAGTGCTTGTTTCTTCTCTTCTTCAGCTTCTTTTCTTTTGGCACTTAAAAACACTATTTTTAGTACTTTGAGGGAAACAACTAATGCTTCCTTTAGCTGCTGTCTTGCTGAGGTGCCTCAGGGTGGAACAGAATTTACTCCCAAAACACCTCCATGGCTCCTGCCCTGAGCAGGAGGGAAAGGGGCAGCTTCCCACATAACCCTTTAGTCATCACAAAAACAAGTGTCAGAAAGTTACAAATCCTTGTGGCCACATTTTCAGTTGTTGCATATGATCCATGTAGTTTTAGTGACAGCAGCATCAGGTTCCTGTGCTTAGTGCAGCTTGTTATTCTTTGACATTTTTAGTCTGTCCTTGTTAGTGCATGTCATGTATGAGCTTTAGGAAGAATGAAGTTGTTCCAAAAACTTTTAAAGAGCTAATATTTTATTTCCATGGCTTTTATTCACAGGGTAGATAATGAAGTAAACATCTATTCCCTTCTACAAGTGAATAATGTAGAGGAATGGCTTTTTCCTCTGGATGGAACATTGCCAGGGTCACCCTGGAAAAGTGTTCTAATCAATATTGAACTAATCAATACAGAGAGACTGCACTGAAATTCTTTGCTTTAGATCTCCACAGATGTGAATTTCTTCCTTAATTTATATCTTTCCATAAAATAGCTGTATCACATGTACATACATATGTGTGCACACATCCACACATAGGCATAAACATAGATGGTTACTAAATTTAATATTTAATTTTTTTTAAATATAATTTCTATAGCTTTAGCTCAATGTATATACTGGTGTCCTACATTTGTTTAATTTAGCTGCATGCCATTCCCAACAGCAATTGAAACAAGATAGTTCTCTTACCTCATCTACAAATTCAAGCAAACCAGAAATTATCCAGAGAGCCAAACCAAAATCTTGTTTTTAGGAATATTGGGAAAAGGTTCTTCCCCCAGAGGGTGGTTGGGCACTGGAACAGGCTCCCCAGGGAAGTGCTCGCAGCACCAAGCCTGGCAGAGTTCAAGAGGCATTTGGACAACTCTTTCAGGCACATAGTGTGAAGCTCTTGGGTTTGTCTTGTGCAGGGTCAGGACTTGGACTCAATGGTCCTTGTAGGTCCCTTTGTGAAACTGAAAGTGTTGAAAATGAGGACACTCAGAAATCTCAAAAATCTTTCAAAGTAGGTTAGGTTGAAAGTGAGTTTTAAACTTCTGTCCCTAACACGTTAGCTACATGAACAGCTACACAATATTTGGATCTCTACTGTTCAAGAACAATTCAGCATAAATTCTCTAGACATTTTTTACTAAAGTATTTTGCAGAGTGATAAGGTGTAAGACACACAATATTATTATTTCTGAAGTATGAGCAGAATTATTTTTCTTGTTATTCTCTAATATATAAAAGTCTTAATCTGGGGAAGGATTTTTCTGACACATGAAGATAACTGAATAAAGTTTCAGCAAACATGATACTTTATTTCATAACACTAGCATCCAACTATCCAAGACCAAGGAAGTCCAGGTCCTGGAGTCAAGTTGTTCTAAAATGTCAGTCTAATGAAAACAGCATGCTAAAAATAAACAAAAGATTGTTGATCTGTGGGTTTCTTACTTTGTATTCAAATATTTAAGCTCCTGGTTACCAGAATTCTGACTCCAAGACACAGTAATGAGGTCTGACATAAGTAGACAGCTACAATGTAATGAGGAATAATTGGTTGTAATATGCACTCAAACTGCAATTGTACAGAGTAAAATGCATTTTGCCTTCAACCAAGTATTAGGCAATGAAAAATTTTAAATCTGTGAAATTACTTGTAGATCCACAAAACACCATAAACAACATCAAAAATCTTTGCATTAATCATTAAAAAGAAAAAACTTGAAAGTTGACATAAATGAAAATAGTTACTATATTAAACCAGTACATAATACAACATCTATGTGATTTATGAATGCAGCTTTTATAAAAATATGATCAAAGAAAAAAAGCAGATTATGCACTGCAATAAATCTCATATACATTTTTTAATCTGATAGAAAAAGTTTAAAATGCAGTCAATACTGTAAAGAATACTAACATCCCTTTTTATGCTGGGCTAGAATAACAAGATGTCTCAAGGTCATTGATGGTTTACAGTTCTGCTACTGCCAGTTTTGTGCTGCATTCAGGGAAATCTTGCCTGCCTCAGACCCTATTCAGTCATGTCACTGAGGGTGAGATTCATCTGGCCAAATCAAGACATGTCTTTGTATGTGTGGTTAGTGATCTAAAACTCTTTATAATCAAAGGAGGGATTGACACCTCTAGGGTACAATTCATCTCCTCCCAAAGTAGATGCCTAAAGTAGGTCATATGAATCATGCCCTAGAGTGTCTATTTCTTTCTACTATACTAATTATGAAGGGGTCATAGAGAGGGAAGGTCACAGGTAGGTATCTCTGCAGTAGATATCTAAAGATAGGTTAGATGAAAAGCACCGAAACGTCCACCTGCAAGCATAAGTGATTGTTGTAGATGGAAATTTATCACTATTTCCAGTATGAGTGGATTTTCAATGAAGTTGGTCCAGCCTTGACAATCAACTTGGAGAAGTTCTTATGTGTATTAGTGGGTGTGAAAAAACGGATTAGAAACACATGATAGTGACTTTAAACATCAGCTTGATGCAAGTGCTGTTGTAATGAAAATAGTTGTACTGTAATAGCATGGGCAACTTTGAATACCAACAAGTAATGAATCCCTGATGTTGACTGATGAAAGTTTTATAGTAAAGAACAATAGCTCTGTAGCTCAAGTTGATCAGTAAGTTTTCTGAAACTGCTGTGTTTTTATTGTATGAAACAATAAAATTGCTTGTGTTGCATTGTTAAATTGTGTTGTATTCTCTTAAACACTGTTTACTACTGTGCTGACAGCTGTAGATTGAAATCATAAGAATTTATGGATGTGGAGAGAGTCTGCATGTGCTTTGGCAACAGCATGTGAGTGTGGTAGAAGGGCTAGTACTTCTGCCACAGATTCTCATATTTCTCTTGGTGAATAACGTTAAGGAACACATGCAAGTTCACACAGTGTTGTAAAGTGGGAGCTCCTATACTGTTTATTTAATTCTAAAGTTTTACACCTCAGTTCTCTCCCTGTGTATATTTTCAGGGAACAGTACATGTTGGTAGCTTCCCAGGGCAGGGTGCTGGGGGCGGTGGAGGCTCCCTGGGGTGGCAGGGCAGGGCCTGGTAGCCAGAGCACATCCCACCTCCCAGTACACCAGGGCAGCTGGGGGCTCTGGGGCAGGGTCTGAAATGTAGTCCTCGGTGATGGGCAGGCTGAGGAGACCCTATTAAGGAGTGTAAGGTACATTCAGGGGTGGTGGTGCCCTCAGGGCCTTGGCACATGTTACTGACTACTTTGCATTCACTTTATTAGTTTACTGCATTAATGTTTTGTCTAAACACAAGTTTATGTTTCTTGTAATAAATGAATCAGGTTAGCAACATGTTAAATGTTTTTGCCTATAATTATTTAAAATTAAATTTAATTTGCTTTGATAACCATAATGGAATTAATTATCTTCTTACTCTGCTTTCAAATTTGTCCACCTTTTTATTTTTTCCATTTCTGATGGAGTTTACACACACAAAGGTTGCAGTCACTCAAATATACTAAACTCAGACTAACACTTATACCAAAATTGATTTCTGCATGTTTTACTACACAAACATTATTTTTTTAGCTTTCAATATTTACAAGGGAGAATCCTATAACATTATCATTCCACAGGCAGCTTAAGGAAGGTCTATGATGAGAATAGAATTGGGTGGCTTTTGAAAACAGGACTTTGCAAAAAGGATAAGGTTAAAAGGAGCCCTTGCTGGTTTCCATGTTATATTTGCTTAACCAGTCACTGCTACATTTAAACAGTCATGAAGCAGTTTTTCTCTTAAGATATGTGAACTGCAATATTTTTTTGCTTTTGCTACATAACAAACATTTTCTTAAAATAACTTTTAGCATAATAATATCCAACTGAAAAGTCACACTTTAAGTAAAAATCCTAATGTTAACCTTACATTTAATACTAATATACCTATATAGATATGTAAAATTTAGTATTAATGAATTATATTTCCATAATTATTATGCTTCACTAGATTTCATGGATGGGTAGATTTCAAAACCAGGAGAGTCACTGGTGCCATCTAAGAAAAACAGAAAATTTGCAGGATTTAAAAAAAAAAATATATATATATATATACATCATGTCAAGGAAGAAAATTGAGTCAGAAAATGAGAAATTTTAGAGACCTACAATTTTTCATAATGTTTTGAATGTATTTTTTAGAATTTTAGAGATAATGTGGCAGCAGTCTATCATGGGTCTCAAACATGGAAGAATTTCAAAGTAGGAGATTACACTTTAATGACATCTAGACCTTCTGAGTACATTGGTTACATTGCCTATTTTTGTAACTTACAAGATATAGGTAAAAAAACCTTAGGAAATTATCTTATTTATTACAAATCAAAACCAAATATAGTTTACAGTTGTCAAATACCTTAAATACTTCTTCTATTATCTGATTATTTATATCTTCAAGTATTTGTAAAATAGTCTTGGGGTTTGTGTGAATTGTTTCTTTTCCATAATTTCTTATGAGATTTATTGCTTAAAAATCCTAAAAATCTTGCCTGCCCTTCTCTGAACTTTTCCTAACATATGTTTTTCAGAAAGACAGGTGCCACAAGACTATAATTATTTTTTGAATGATATCTGTTGTACCTAAATGGATGGTAAGAACATCCATTGTCAAGTCAGAATACATCATAAAATGGGTGTGTAGCGAAGAAACGGAAATGAAAAGTAAAACAACCACCAGAAAAAGCTGGAGAGTGAATGTAATCAAATTAACATGAGTGATACTTCCAATAATTTTTCACATTGTCAAGTGTTTGGGGGGTTTTCCAACTACATATGAAAGTCAATTTTATTGTAAACTAGTCTTGTGAGTGAACTTCTCACTTGGAGATTAACTTTCAGCACAGCTTGCTAGAATTTGATCTACATTGCTGTGTGACAGTAGCAGGAGCTGTATGTGTAAATCCCCTTTTGTCATCTATTGTCTTTACTAAGCACTATCAATCACACAGCACTTGTGTGTCTACTGAACATACTGTTCAGCCTCGAAATTACTTGCATTTAAATTTTATTTGCAAACTTGTATATACATATATGTGTCTGATTTTTAGCAGAGTTCCCTTAAAATGACAATGAGAAATGTCTTCAAAACAGACATGTTTGACATTCTCATCTCAATTCAGTTTGAGCTTGGTAATTTAAAATGAAAAGAAATAGAGATCATTTCACCAAGAAAACAGAATTCCTCAAACATATTACAGTAACAATGGCAGCAGAAAGATTCATTTTATGTGGAGAAAAATTGCAGCATTCACTATTTAATTCTCTAATTAATTACATGTGAGTACCACCAAGGCAGTTATAGTACTTTCTTCCCTTTATGCTTTTTTTGGCCTCTTCAGAAGGGAATAGACATCAGTTTTGGCTTATCAGACATTGTGCACTTAATTCCTCTTCAGGACTCATCGTATCACTTTGACATTTCTAGTGAAGCTTGGTTTGGTGGCTTCTTGTGCAGTTTTCCAAAGTAGTAGAAGGGTTTAGCATGATAGTGCTGTCTCAGAGTCTGGATTCTGGAAATTCCTTCTGAGACTCATCCTTGTCTTTCTTTTTTTCAAAGATGCTATACAGCGTAAAGTTCAAAAGGCAATATTTAATATTCAGTACACACTGTGTTATTGGGATACTGCTGAGAGTAACTTCAGCATCTAAATTTAAGCATCCTGTCTAACTTAGCCAGACTTAATCATATTTCCTATGCTCACTTTAGAGTACGTTCCTCTGGTGAGCAAGTAAAATCACAAAAAAAAAAAAAAAGTCTTGATTGCAGAGAGACCACACACACAATTTAGATATAAGTGTAACTTTTAAGTAGCTAAAGTTTACTTTAGGTAAGATGGAATTTTTTTCAAGTTCTCCAAGGAATTTAAGACAACAGTGAAATGGAAAATCGATTAAGACTGCATTTATTTGCAAAAGTATCTGTTTCCAGAAAGTTAGGAAAAGTGACATTGCCTCTTTGCAAGCTCAGTGATTTTATGAGTACTCTTGAGAACTCGTAAAAGAACTGTTCTCTTCAAGACCATAAGATGCATAGAGACAGTCAACTGCAGAGCAAAAAGGAATAATATACAAAGGTGGTCTCTTGTATATGAATTATAAGAAAGTGTAGGAGAGGGAGAAAGGTATTTAGGATTTTTGTTTAGTTTTAAACATACTAAAACATCTGTTTCAAAGCTGTGACTCAGTCTAGGTGGGGAGCACTGACCTATTGTGGCAGTTGATATTTTCTCTTCTGGCTTGGTATGTCAAGTTCAGGCTACCATGTACACAGAAGTACATTGATGAGGCCTCGAAATGTGCAGGTCAGAAAGACAAAAAGTAAACAAAATAAGCGAAGCCAATGAAAAGTGGATCAAATTTGTACTGTACATCAACAGGACGCTTAAGAGTGTCATTATGCCAAATATTCACCTTAGAGTTGTGGAGCTGTAATTCACACACTTAGGGAACATCCTAGAGAATCTACAATTTTATTTTTTTTTACCAGTCACATGAATATATTAATATTCACAATTAGAGACAGATGTAATACTTTTGCTTGAGGGAATCTGACATAGAAAGTTTCTGATATAAAATGCTTTTCTTATCTTAAAAGCACTAAAAATAGAAAGACCCACCGGTTCCAAAAGACTCTTTTTTAAAAAAGAAAAATACATGTTCAGAATTATTTGTCCAATGTTTGCTCATCTGTTTACTCAGCTCTACCCAGATGGAACACCTTCTGACACATTTTAAAAAATAGTGAGAAATCCAACAACTGCTAAGTGCAATCAGAGACTTCTTTTAGTAGATGTAGCTGCTGAGTTTATTACAATTATTGATGATGGAAGGCTACTGCAATATTGAAATTCTGAATGTAAAGGTCCCAGAAAAGATTTCAGCTAAAAAGAAGCCATATATCCACATGTTTAGTTGGGTTATTTTTTTTTCATTTGTTTATTTTTTTCTTTTCTATTATATCTGACTCTAAGGGTGTTTTCCATTGCAAAAGCTGTTACCCTTTTACTGCATTAATCACACCCACCTTCATTATGAACGGCTTCTTTTGGTGTTCCAAGTGTACTTACTGTAAAAAAAATGTACAGGAAGATCTGTAATTGAGTTTCAGAAATTCAGACCATCATACAACAGTGGAAGATATAAATTGTGAATAAATTCATTTTTCTATACTTCAGAGAATGACTTTGAACAACCCTTACAAGATCTAAAGTGAAGTCTGGCATACAGTATTACACAAGTATGCAAAATTGTGCTTTGCAGTAATTTGGTACAGTCTCTTAATAAAATCGGAGTATGAAGTTTTGATATAATACATGAAAGCAGGGAAAAATCTTTAGAGATGTATAAAAGTTGTTGCTTTCTTACAGGAGCAATGAGAATTATTCATATGAAATTAAGTGCAGGGGTGAATAGAGAACCCACTTGGTAATATTGACCTAGAGACTCATCAAGGACAACAGAAAGTGTATCTTGGGTGGCTTGCTAGGAAGAATTTCTTTTAAGTAATGCTCAAAACAAAGATAAGCACATATTTCTCATGAGTTTGACTGAAAAACTATCCTAAATTTATCCATTGCCATGGGGATCAGCTGTTTATCCAGATCTGTTCTGTGGTGGTTTATATTTTCAGGATAGGAGATGGAACTAAGGCCTAACACTAGAAATTTACAGGTTCATGTCTTTGGCTGTTTCAAAAAAAAAAAAAAAAGCTCTTTTGCCTTATATATAGCAGAAACAAAACCCAAGAGAACTTTTAGTAAAGATTAAAAAAAATAGGAAAAAAATCATGGGTGTTGTCAAAATATCTCATTAGCAAATCAACTCTTTATATAAAGTGTTCAGGGGTACTTATTTTAGCTGATAATTACCTCTTTCCTGCACAATTAGGGAGAGAGCATAATTTTTAAATCTATGCTTATTTTTGAGAACTGTGATAGCAGCACTAATATAAAAAAAACCAAAGAAAAAGACATTTTTAGACATATCCTTAAGATGCATTGATTCTCCAAAATCTTGTCATTTTAAAAGCACAAGGAATTAATAAATCAATTGGTGTTTACTGTCAATAGTGACTCTGTGGAAACATTAACATTTCTCATATTTGAAAAAAATAAACAGACTATTTCACCTGAAGAAGTTTTAATAGAAGTAACTGAAAATCTTTTTACTTTATAGCTTTCAATTGACCAGACCTGTTATTTTATTTTCAGCTTCAGCCAACATGGTTTTTCCCATCCTACATTTTGGATTATCTCATTGTCCTCTTCCTCTTGCCTTTGTCATTTGAAGGAGTCTGTAACATTTTAAAAACAAATTTGCTGACACCCACCATATCCCATCCCAGCTGCACTGGGACAAAGTTCAAACATTTCTATTTGAATTAGCCTCAGTACATTCACATAATCATACAGACTGATGAAAACTTTTTAATAGCCTTTCTTCGTCTTTTTCATTCACATGCCTTCCATTTTCTGTCCTCCAAGTTTTTTATTTTATTTTTTATTTCAAATGCAAAACTTATATCCTTCTTCAAAAAACCTTTGCTGAATTTATTCTTCTTTGGCTTTTTGCACGGTATTAAAAAATAGGAAAAATCTGTTAATATGGCTTGAAATGTGTGTGAGGAGGGACAAAAGGATATTGCTGTCTCTGCGGAATTTGAATACTGTACAGTAGTGCTCTGAAGGATTAGGCTGAATAGCTGACAAGTTTAAGGATATTGTGCTGGGCAGCTATTTCTCTGAATAACATATATGCTCTCCATCAGAGAAAGTCAGGGAGTCACAGAATCCAACTGGGAATCCACAGCAGGAGGGTGGTTACAGTAACATCCATATACAGCCACAGAGGAGAAGAATCCGCTTCCAGAGTTCACTTTAGGGCAGAAGACCTCTCATGCTACCTGAATTTCCTCCTGGAGGAGCTAATGGCTCTCTGATGACCACAGAGGGAGACTCGCTGTCTTGGTTTGAGCTGGCAAACTGCCAACCCTCCAAGCACAGGATCAGAGCCTCCCTCCCAACACCGAGGAAAGGGAGGAAAAGAGAGGGGAAGGAAAAAAACCTTCAAGCCACATTTACTCTAAAACCACATATATTTTACAGAAAGAAAGAGAAAATTAGAAGAAAGTACAAATACACACTCACACAAGTTAGAAACAACAAGGAACAATTTCTCACTTCTCAGTACACACAAAAATTTCACTATTTTTACCCCAAATTATCTTAAAAGACTCAGTCCCCAGAAAGCCAGACCAGAGCAGAGAGAGAAGAACCCACAACAAACATTTTACTTCCCAAAACAACTGCTGGGCCAGTGCTGGGTCTAGTTCTCCCCTTCTCTCCTGGGACTCCACCGTGTGTGTCCTCTCGGCAAGAATGCTGTGGGGTGACTGACTAAACCACTCCCACTGGCTTCCTACTTCCCTGGAAGCTAATGTCGTAATATAGTATAGAATAAAACACTATTGGCTAGAAGTCAGCTGCCAGCTCAGCCCAGCTCAAATCAGCTGACAGCTCCAGGCCTAGTCTGAACTTTAAAATCCCAAATTTAGGCCCACCTAGGCGAACCCATGACACTTGGGTAGTGCAAAACTCTGATATGTTCAAGTTACAGTATGTAAGGTAGTTAGCTGGGAATCATACTGGCTGTTACAATAATTTGATGTATATATAAATATATATACTTGACTGTACATAATTTGATGTGTTTTATTGATTCTGTCTGAAGACATTCAGCATTTCCCTGGATTAAGACCAATGCTGTTAGTTTGTACAGTCTGTCATAAATATGAATATTTTTGTTGCGGAACTCATCCTTCTTTTCAGAATTTTAATTGGAGAAGAAAAATATGATGATAGGTTGCACAACAAAAAGTGCATTTTTAAAACAAAGATGTATGACCTCCCGAAAAAGCAAACAACTTTCAAAGATATGCTCAGAGGTGCATACGAGTTGTATAAATGGAAGTGTTCTACTCCTACCCATATCCTTACTAAACAAAGGATGAATAGTAAAACTCCAGCATCAGGGAGAGCTGGATTCAGTGTCATGCATGATAATACCAAATGCTGTTCATATAAATATGAGGACCAGCCAGTGAATACCATCTGTCATTAAAAAAAAAATAATAGGTACAGTTTAATGCTGTACATGTCCACTGTAAAACCCACTGGTATTCATAGTCCTTATCTTTGTAAGGTTTTAACACATCTTAGTATGCTTGGAGTAGACAAGAATTAGTAACATCAAAGACATTGATCTACAATGATGAAAAACTGATGGAGCCTTGAAATTAACTTTCCCAATTATCCTGCTTGGCAATGCTGTTTCTGGGTTGTTCTTCTCAATTCAAACACAAAGCCTTTGATCTTCTGAGGCTGGAAAATGGGAGAGGTGGGAACGATGAGCTATGCTATTTTTGCTTGGTGATGCAAGCTGCAGAGAATTCCATTTGGGACAAGTCTACAAAAATTCTGCCTGTAATGATACCAAACAGCACCTATTAACCTTCCCAATTATTAAAATTCAATCTGTTTCAGTAGGTGCTATTTGTTTCCTTTGTGTAGTACTATTTCCCTTGCCTTTGTTGCTCATAGCCTTGAAGATTATTCACACTTTTCTGGATGAAAACTGTACATTTGTGGGTAATTCCTATTCCTTGCAGCTATATATATGAATTAGTAAAGAAAGTCCCTTGCCAACTCTTCTGTAAGATTTTCAGGGCAACTCTGATGACATTAAAAAGACTTCCAAAGCTCACCTTTGCTCTGTTGTTCATTTTAAGAAACTCCATCTGAAAGCTGATGTAGAGCTTTTGACTTCATTTTAGGGTTTTTTGGGTGTTGTTAGTGAGGGGTTGGGGGAACTTGTCTGATTTTTTGTTTGTTTGTTTGTTGTTGGTTGCCTTGGGGT
>JAOXXN010000446.1:98518165-98538385 GCA_026770055.1 Myrmophylax atrothorax | reverse complement strand
CCTTATGTTTAGACCACTGACCTCTGAGTCAGACTTGAAAATTTACATGTTTCCGGCAAGAATGGTCAAGGGCTTTCATCTCTGCAGAGTATCGGCCTGTAAAACCCATGTATCTCTGAGTTCCACATGAACTTCACACTTTGTGCTAGCAGTTTATTTGGGGTAAACATTGTTAACCTTCAAGCTCTGGACCACAGTATATGTTTCATATTTCCTTTCTGTATCCTGAGATTCTTCTGGTCTCACTGGTAACAAAATCTGTAGTACTTGTGCCTTTGGAGCTACCCTATTATCTAGTCTTCTATGTTGACAAATATGATACAGAAGGGGTATAACAAGTATGTGTGTCATATTCCTGTTGAGCTTTAGTGCAAATGCTTTCACAGTGGTGAAGTAGATGAGCTGTAGAAACAGATAATTTTTTACAGGATCATGGAGCAACTCAGAGGGAATGAGACCTCAAGAGGTTTCTAGTCCAGCATCCTGTTCAAAGCAAGGTCAGCTGTGAGGTCAGAGCAGATTGCTGATGGTAAAGTTTTATCCAATATGGTCTTGCAGACTTCCAAAGCAGACACTACACCACATCTCTGAATAAATGCCTCAGCTGCTGGACTATCTTCATGGGGAAAAAAGTTTCTTCTTATTTTCAGTCTGAACTTCTTATTTCAACTTGTGCTCATAGTAACTCATTCTTCCAGCACAAACAACAGACTCTGTGAAGAGTCTAGCTTCTTCTTCCTGCTGATCTCCTTGTAGGTTCTGGAGGCCTCCTACAAGGACCCCTCAAAGCCTTTTTTTCTCTAGGCTGAGTTGTTTAAAGAAGACTTTGTGCACTTCCCTACACTGATGCAGTGCTCAATAATACACTCCCTCCAAGACATCATCCTCATTGGCCTCTCCTCTGATCTGACCCATAAGTTGTCACTCAGCTAGCATCCTACGAGAGGTCCATAACCCTGAGCTTCTCCTTTGCATAGAGGACAACCACTGTCCCATCCTACCTGCCCTTTATGAAGGACTTGTATTCACCCATACTAGCACTGCAGTCAAGTGAGCTGTCTCATCTCATCCCAGCTGTAAGCAGTGTATGGAACGAAACTGGTATTTGGTTTTCCAGAATTTGGACATCACTATGGTAATCCCATGAGATGTATGATTCTTAAAAGGTGTATTTTCATTTGTACATGTCAGTACAGTCATGTCACTAGTAAGGCAATTCTTTAAGTTTTATTTTCCACACTGAATATGGTATATTGATGTAATTAAATATTAGCCAATGTTTTCCTTAGTAAGCAACAGAGTTTTGGAATATATATATTGGTCAATAAGGCCATAAGACAGCCTTCTATAGTTTCATGATGCTGTGCATCACAGGGCATGCCATTAGATAGTTTCAGCTGCAACAGATGCTCTGTTATTTCTAGAATCACACAGAAATGATGGTGAAGTTCTGTAATCCCTATTACATGTCACTTAGCTACAGGGAATAAGAATTCTTGTTTTTACCAAGGTATTAAAAGTTTGTCCTTATTGCTGGTTTATTACACTTCTTTGGAAAAAAACCCAAACAGGTACTACTTTTGTATTTTAAAATTCATTGCTTGAAATCTTAGACTTTATGTTAAATGTAATATTTCATATCAAGAGTCCTGTCATGGTTTAAGCCCAGTTGGCTACTAAGTACCACACGCCACTCGCTCACATACATACTTCCCACACACAAGTGGAATGGGGAGGAGAATAAAAGGTAAAACTTGTAGGTTGAGATATGAACAGTTTAAAAATTGAAACAAAGTAAAATTTAATAATAATCATCATTATCATCAAAAAAAGAAAGAAGTGATTCACAATTCAATTACTCACTACTTGCTGACTAATACCCGACCCCATCCCTAAACCCTCATCAGCCCCCTCATGTAGGAGCAGAAAAATGAAACTGAACAGACATTGATCAAATTATATCCTCAGCAGTCTTAAAGTATTTTAGTGCAACCAGAATCATTAATTAGGAACTACATAGTACTTCTCTGAGTTTTATTAACATTTACCTAAGTTTGCATTTGAGTAGAGCTGCAGAAATGCGGGATGTGACATTATCTCCAGAAAACAGCAAAATGTCTACTTTTAATTTGATTACAGATTTCAGAGAAGCAAAATTTTTTAAAAGCTTAGATCTGCATTGCTCACCTGCAGCTCTGTAAACTCAACATCAATGGAACTGGTACATATTATATAGATATGAAGAGGAACTGTGGTTGTTTAGCGTAGAGAAGAGGAGGCTGAGAGGGAACCTAATTGCTCTCTACAGCTACCTGCAAGGAGGTTTTAACAAGGTGGGGGTTGTTTTTTTCTGCCAGGTAACAAATGACAGGATGAGAGGAAATGGCTTCAAGTATCACCAGAGAAAGTTTAGATTGGCTCTTAGAAAAAATTTCTTCACTGAAAGAATGTTCAGGTATTGGAATAGGCTGCCCAGGGAAGTGGTGGAGTCACCATCCCTGAAAGTGTTCAAAAAACATCTGAATGTGGCACCTGGCAACATGGCTTAGTGATGAACATGGTGGTTGATGTACATGATCTTTGTAACAACACATTTTCAAGGGACATTATATGAATCTTACTGACCTTTGTTTATTTTTTAATAAGTTCAGTTTTCTGCTTTATTTTAAGCAAAAATATCTGTCTGCAGGTAGTAATAAGCATTGAACAGATACTTGAATCTGGACTAGGACAAGTTGCAAAACATTGTTGGCTAGAATTCTTTCTATTTACAGCTGTGACAGTGAGATTGTGCAAGTGCTATACAGAGGCAAGACTAGCTTGGGAAACATTTTGACTTTGTTACACAACTCTGAAACATAACTTCTTTGATGTTTAATTGATTTACATTTAATGCTGGGAATAATTTGTTTCTGATTGGGACCAAAGTTTGCAATCACATATTTAGTTCCTATAAACTACTACATCTGCAAAGCTACTGCATCCCCTCCATAGGACTGGTAACCCTTCAGACGTGATAATATATTTTTCACTGTCCCTTTTCATTAGGATAGAAAAATGGATTTTGTAGCTGGTTTGTTGTTTTGGGGGGTTTGTTTGTTTGTTTGTTTGTTTGTTTGCAAGGTGGGAGAAATGGTTAGCTAAATATAGGGGGAAAACACATGATCTCCTGTGAAAAGTAAAGTCACCTGAAACTACATATCTCTCTCACCTTCTGTTGCCTGGATACTGGCACTCATTTTTTCAGTTTCTTTACAACTTTTTCCTAAAAATGAGTTCTGCACTAAGGAAAACATGAAAATGATTGGCAACATTCTCTTACTTTTGTTCTGGCAAATACTCTCTTTAGAGTTGTAATACTCCTCTGAGCAGTACTTGGGTCCAGAGTGGGCAGGAAGCATTAGCATGGTGCCAGCATTAACAGCTGGCAGAGGCAGTCCAGGCAGGAACAGTAGGATAAGGAATAGTTTTTCAAAGCCATTTGTGATGATGGAGTAACAGCACAAACCAGCAAGGCATAGAAGTCAGATTTTGATGTTTCTATTACTTCTCTAGCCCAGAAACTGTGCTTAATCAACATTCATCAGTTCTTGTATATTTAGATTGATAAATGGATTTTATATTGGTGAGGTAGATGTAAATATTCTGGAAAGAGATTATGGTATTATGAAGAGCTAATAGTGGCCACTAAATTTCATTAATTGATACTTTAGGTATTAAAAAAAAAGAAAGTAAAGTCTGTATAAGGATATCAATTCAGTAAGCTATTAATTGAATTCAATCGTTTAAGTAATTTTTAATAGTCTTTAGTTCTTTTACAAAATCAGAAATGTTTTATTGCTTTTCAGGCAGTAGTGAAGTTACAGTTGAACTGAGTTACAAATTGACTTTCTTTTTTTATATGATGAAGCTTTTTTCCATTCTTCAGAAACATGGCCAGATAGTACTACAAAAATTTAAAATCCATTAAAGAAAAATATTTCATTAAAAGCAACCAGCATTTTAAAAATACAGCTTTTTCACTGGCTCGTTAAGGTATGGAACTGGGGATTACTTTACCACAAAAATATAGCTTGGGGGTGAGAATGATCTTTTATTAAAATAGCTTCTTGGAATACTTCAATAAGAAATAATCTAGTTGCTAATGTGCTATTTTTATGAAAACTTTATAAGATGAAAACAGTTCTAAGTGTGTTTTAATCTTGAACTTTGATTCTTTTTATTTTATATTAAATAAACAATAAGGGAGATAAATTAGTTGTTCCTCCTCATGTTACTTGAAAAAATTATTTTAATTAAATATAGTTTTAAAAATTGCTTTTAGTTTTTAAAATGTAACATGAAAGTTTATCTTTGTTTCCTAGTCATTTAATTCTTGATCTTGTACCATGTTCTGTGAAAATTTTCATGTACCTGAAATAAATTTCTGCTGAGCTATTTGTGGGGTAAAGACTGTAGAAAATTGTTCCTATAGATGTACAGGGATTTATCCAAATATTTTTCTCTTGAATTATATACTTTCATCCTCTGTGCATTAATGAAAGAATAGACTTTTTATGACAGAAATATGGCTGTTCTCTTTAATGTCTCATGATAAAATGATAAAAATGAGCTAATAATAAATAATGTTTCTTGTTAACAATATGCTTTGAATTTTCTAGAATTATTGTTAAACTTATTACATTCTGAAAGAAAAAAAATTGAGTAACATTACATCACTTTATTTTGAAATCAGTCAGCCCAGTTTAGCATTACTTTTTAGATAGGTCTATTTTGCTGTGGTTTGAATAAGACTTTGTGTGGAAATGTTTTATGTTTTCCTGGTTATTTCTGGCAGAAGATATGTAATAGAAGCATAAAAAATATTGCCTCTACTCATAGAAGGGGATATGCTTACTGATACAATCTGAAAATCACTTTTAGGTAATTTAGCAAGAAACATGTTTTTCATTTTCTGATGCTGTATGAACTTGCAAGAAAAATGTCCCATTTAACAACTTTCTAATGTACAATTTGTTATGTACTTTAGAATCATGCGGAACAAATGCTTGAATGGATTCACCAAAGAAGATTAAGCACTTGAAAGAAAACAAAGACTGACCAGTAGAAGCAAGAGGGGTTTTCTTACATCCAGATATTGGAAATTGTTCATAGGAAAAACAAACTTCTGTTGAATGAAGAAAGAAAAGTATAGAAGCTCTTGGAAGGTGAAAATTCTTGGGAAAGAGGTTTTTTAGGGTGTAGAAATAAAATTCAGTAATGAACTTGAGTCTATTAAATTTCTGTCACCATAAAGTGTGGTTGTTCACCCTTGTCTCATACACACAATAACTAAGACTTGCTTTTACTTGGCAGACAATACTTTGCACAGTTGTTTTAAAGCACACATGGAGGTCCTGTTACATCAGTCACTGTAGGTGTAAGAAGTCACTTATGTCCTTTTGAGGCTAGACACGTGTTAACAAAGGACTGGGAGTAATTGCCGCTGTGATGCCACACAATTTCTCTCAACAGTGGTAGCATAAGAATAAAATTGATTTGAAATCTCCTTCCTCTCTCTACAAAGAGATTCAGGCTTTGCTCAAAACCTGATTTTTTGTTGAGATTAGAATACTATTTTAGATCCATAACCAAAATACATCCCACTATTTCTTTCAAACTATAACTGGAATGCATAAATATCAAGAGACAAATTCTGCTGAGAATGACAGATGTACGTTATGGAAAATTCTCTGAGGTTTTTTGTTTTTTGTTTGATTGGTTGAGGGTTGTTTTTTTTAGTTCTTTGGTTTTTTGTCTTTCATTTTTTTTACTTTTGATTTTTTTTCCTCTCCATTTTAGATGTAATTATACTGTTCTTCATACTTGGGTCAGTTACTGGCTTTAGAGCTGTATAATTTAGAAATATATTTTTAAGCATGAGCACAAATACAAATGCATGTGGTATTTTGCAATTTTTGTTCCTATTCCTATCCAGACAAATCTATAGAGAAGAAATGTGCTGTGGCTGAAGTGAAGGTAACTATTGAAATGCCTCTGAGCCAAGATTCTGATAACAAAGAGATGAGGTAATGGCTTCCAGCTCAGCAAAAGGTGGGCTTTCACAGCACTCAGCGGGAGCTGAAACCAGGAAGGTCTGCATTTTGAAGTCTCTATTTGACTCTATGAGCATCCAAGACTCCTGCTGAGTTTTGAACTGTATTACTGCCTTCCTGAGCTTTTACAGCTCCTGCTGAATTCAGAATGAACTGGGAATTGTGTGGGAGACATTCACTTTAAATAGGAAAGAAACTGAACCTGCCATGGTCCTGGCAGGGGGAGATTCTGAGTAGAGAATTCACTTCTGAAAAGCTTATGACATGAATGCCCGTTTTTTAAAAGTACGTGGGGAAGAGCGGATGGGGGGTGGAGGGCAGGAATATTGTGTCTTCTGACGTCTCTCTATTAGTGAACACAGGCTACAAACACATTTAACAGAAATCCTGTGCAGAACTGAATGTAGCCTTGATGTTAATGCCCAAACTGCACAATATTGTGAGTGATGTTATTGCGTGGCTGTCAGTCACACAATGTTAATATAGAGACTAAGTCACCCTAACACAACCTCTTCATAATCCTTCACTCTCACTGTAAGTCTGTGCCTAGATCAAGTAGATATTTGCACTTTATTTAAAATAATAATAAAAAAGGCCTCTTCAATTTGTCTTAGAGCATTTCAGAAAGTCTTTAAAACAGTCAGTGTACGATACACTTGTTATGGAACGAGACTGTCTAAATGTATGTTTTCTACCTATTTAGTTAAAAAATGGTTTAAAGTCAGACTCATTTTAAAATGTTGGATGACTCAATAGCTGTCCCTGCCAATGGTTTGCTCCAATTTCACAACTGAATGAGATAAGAGAGGAGTCAGACACGTTAGTGGAGATCTGTCTGGTGACTCTTGTGTGCATTTCTCCAGTTAAAGTACAGCTTTCCAGTACCTCAGATCATTTAACTCAGAATAGTATATCTATCCTGGCAATTACTAATGTGATTGCCTCTGAGACCAAATAATCCTTGCTCATCTGACATATTCTTGCTTTTGGGCATTCTCTTTTGCTCAGAATCTTCTGTTATTACTCTGTCAGCAGTGTGGTGAAATTTAACTTGGCAAAGGTGATTGCAGAAATGATGGTTAAGCTTCCTGGGACAGCACATCCTCAATGCATCTTCTTCACTTGGTAAATGGAGACCAACATACTTTTGAAATAGCACTATAACATTTCCTGAAGAAATCTCCTAAGGACAGAGTTTTTGTCTTTCTGCAGTGCAGTCAAAAATGCTAGGCCAAGACTATTGTTTTAGTTCATGCTTTTAGTTCAATAGAAATAAAGTAAATATTTGTCATATACATCTTCAAAGAGTTTAAAGTCAAAGAGTCAAAATCAGACTCCAGTAAGATCACTGGCAGAACTAATGACCATGCCATGTAAATGATTAAAAATATGGTTGCCAGGATATGTGGACAATCCTGTGACTTCTGCCACGGACTCCAGCAGACTTGTGGGCAGATGTGTGATTGCTGCAGTTTTAGAGAAATAACTACAATTCAGAAGAGGATTCAGAAGAAACTGGCAACAAAGAACTTATTTCTCAGTATCAGTGCAAAACTGCACATTTTTTCTTCTTGAGAAAAAAAAAATACTTCCTTCTGGACAGATCTCACCTGTTAACATTCTGCTTATTATTTGCTGATTCTGTAGGCAGTATTTCATTGTAAAATTTGATCTGAAAGGTGCTGCTTGCAGTATGCCAAAAATCTTAAATGTTAGTATGGAAGTTTAGGATATGCAGTATTTCCAGAAGTCATTTGGATCCAAGAAGAGATTTGGATCCAAGAACTCAACAGAATACCTTAAGTCTTATGCTTTACAATTTAGGAGCACAGAATCTGTGATGAGAAAAAGATGAGGTTTCTGGCTTATAACTGTAGTAGTGGTCACTGAATACAGATGGGAACCTAAATGGATTTAAAACCACAAAAGAATTTTAACATGCCAACATGTCCTTAAGGTGAAAAATTTCTAAGTGAATGAGGCAGCCTCAACTAAACATTTTGTCTCAAACAATGACTTTCTTGATCTTTCCTTCACTTACTGGCTTGTATAAGCTTTGAAATAATGATTACTGGTGACTATCTCCCTTCAGCAGTTTTAGGTGGGAACTTGTTTCAGTTGCAATATGCCTGAAATAACTCCAAAACTGAAGGAGCTTACCAGTCACATTTAATTTTGTTTTCAAATACTTCTTGCATTAGATGAATACTTGAATTGACATGCCTTAAAATATGAACACACATTTTTTTCATATCTACTTTACCACTGAGCTGAAAAACATATATTTACATAAATGTGCAGAAAAAGAAAAACAAAAACCTTAATAATATGCTAGTTTTCAATTTTTACACTGTCATTGGAAAATTGAAAAGGAATAAAGACAGTCCCAGAGGAAGGGCAAGGATTTACAGAATATTTCAGGCTTAGCACAAGAGGGTCAAACCCTTTCTGGCTGCCATACATTAATATCTATTACAGTCTGATCATAATAATGTGATTTATATGCAATTTAATTTGTAGTGTTATTCCATTCTGACTGGTCCAGATGCTTAAAAAATAAAAATAAAAAAAGGCACTTGGTGTCATTTACATTCTGAGACAGATTTTCATTTTTCTTCTCAGAAAAATGATTCAACAGTCACTGAAAACAAGTCTTATTTTTTTCAGTCACACAGATGACCTTTGGAAGTTAAGCATAGAGCAGGTTATCCTAGAGGGTTTTATAGAATTTGGCTTTTTTGCTTTACTCCTCTGTGGACAGAAAATAGCTTTTTTTGTATGGGTCTACTTAATTTGTGCTAAATAACACTTTTTTTTTAAATGTTGAAAAATGAGATAGGAGATACATTTATGTACAAAAATTTTAAAAGCCTCTTTATATTTCCTGAGGGAATCTTCTCTGCTCAGTTCAGCCTCTAGCTGCATAACCACTGCATTTCCTATCCACTGATTTTTTCTTTCTTATACCTCTGAGATTCAATATTTCAAGAATGTTTTTGTCTTATTATCATTGAAAAAAATCTTTCATCTGAAAAAATATGCAGAGGTTGTTACTGAAAATAAATAATTGTTAATTTATTTTTTGAGAAAGTTGTGTTATACTCTAGGTATTCAAGAATAAAGGGAGGGTGAAAATAAAGTAGTAAAAGATGCTGCCATGTGAGTGTATATTTATTCTATTAAGAATGGACTTTGTACATGTGTGTTTACAAATATTTAGTTGGTGTGGGGGAAGGGGAGAACTAAAGGGACTTTAAAGATCATTTCATTCCAATCCCCCTGCAATGCATAGCTTCCCCTCAAAGCCCTTCATCATCTCCATTGTCCTCCATTGTATGCTCCCTAATGGCTTAATATCTTTCTTGTACTGAAGTGCCCAAAACTGCACACAATATTCAAGGTGAGGTCACCCCAGTGCAGAGCAGAGCAGGACAATCCCCTCCCTTGACCAGCTGGTGATGCTGTGTCTGATGCCCCCCAGGATACGGTTGGCCCTCCTGGCTGCCAGGGCACTGCTGACTCATATTCAACTTGCTGTCAACCAGGACCCCCAGATCCCTTTCCACGGCACTGCTTTCCAGCATCTCATTCCCCAGTCTGTATGAACATCCAGGGTTGCCCATCCCTGGTGCATAATCCAGCACTTTTCCCTTGCTGAACTTCATATGGTTGGTGATTGCCCAGTCCTCTAATTTGTCTAATTTGTCTCTGCAGGGTCACCCTACCTTTGGGGGAGTCAACAGCTCCTCCCAGATTTGTGTCATCTGCAAACTTGCTTAGTAACCCTTCCAGTCCTGCATCCAAGTCATTTATGAAGATGCTGATGCACAGGGCCCAAGATGGAGTTCTGTTGAACCCCACTAGTGACAGGTCACCAGTCTGATGTCATCCCATTCACTATTACCCTCTGTGCTCGACCCGTGAGCCAATTGCTCACCGACCACATGATGTGATTTCCTCTAAACTGGAACATGATCCCTCAGGCTGGGTGTGGAGGTGCTAACGACTCCCTGGAGGGGAGTTATCATAGCTCTTATCTCAGAAGCTTCTTTAACACCCAGCTTACATCCTGAGGGGTCAGGTGTGCCCTGGCCAGCTGCTGCAAGTGGTCCACTGTTAACAGTTCATATGTGATATAAATCCTTTCAGGATTAGTTTTACAAATCTTAGAGAAATAGTGTATTATTCAAAAACATCATATTTTGGAGTAGTAGATAATATTCCCCAAATAGAAAATTATTTAAGCAGTAATACATTTTTGACCATGGATATAGTCAAACATGGTTTGTAGGGAAGGCAGAGGGTTTTTCATGCTAAAAGTAGATATACTCAAGAGCTTTCCTATTTTTTTTTTCTGTGTGTAGCATGTGATTTGGTTATCTCTGTAAGTATGTGTAACCTCCACTTACTAATCTTTTTATGTCTTATATTTAGACTATAAAAGCCTTATCAAGCTCATTGAAATGAGCAAAGTAACCAGAAGGATAAACAGGTCTCACTCAATACTTCTTGCTCTAGAAGTCCAGGCTGATGCCTTTCATGACTGCTTCAACCATCAAGATTGGCACAATGAGGCTCACAGTTCTCTCTGGTTATGTGGATGGCCTCTGGGCTACACAAAGCCAAAATTGTTACAAGTGCTGAATTCAGCACTGGGAAGCAGCTGAGGTACACAGCAGTACCAAGATAGTTACATATATTTTATCTCACATTTAAATGGCACATTGACACAGTTAGGGATTTTAGGGTATTTCTAATGTTGCCACAATGGATGACAGCTCAGAATACTGTCTGGATAAGTAAAATAAAATATCTTCCAAGGGATGCATATGATTAACACATGGCTGCACTTTGACTGCACCTGTACCATTTTCATTTTTGCTTTTGGCAGTTTTAAGTGATTTTGTTTTATTCACCAGAATATCACAGAATCTTGGGATAACTCAGAGTGAAAATTACCTTAGGAGGTCTCCTAGTACAGCTTCCTGCTCAAAGCAGAGTTAACAGACAGGGTTGTTCAGGCGATTATCCAGTCTCATTTTGAAAACCTCCAAGGAATGAGACTGCACTACTGCTCTGAACAACTTGCTCCACTGCTGGACTGCCATCATGGAGAAAGTGTTTCTCCTCATGTCCTGTTAGAAACTCTTCTATGACAATTTGTGCTTGCTGCCATGAACCAAAGGGTCTGGCTCCATCTTCCTAATAATCTTGTAGGTTCTGCGAGGCTACTGTTTGCTCCCACCCAGAGCTGTCTCTTCTTCATGCTGAACATGTCCCTCAGCCTCTTTCACAGACCAAGTGCTGCATGATCTGATCATTCTAGTGGTTCTATGCAGAATTTTCTCCTTATCAATGTTTTTAGAGTACTACAGAACTCAAACTGGATGTTTTTATAGTACTACGGGACTCAAATTGGATGTTGTATTATAGATATAGTCTGAAACTACTGACCATGCTTCTGTTATCACAGCCCAGAATGCTGTTGACCGTCCTTGCTGCAGGGGCTCACTGCTGGCTCAGGCTCAGCTATCTGCCCAAAAGGACCCCCAGGCCCTCTTCAGCAGAGCTGTTTCCCAGGCAGATAGGCACCAGTCAGTTTTGTAGCCAGCAGCTCTTACTTCTCAGGACCAGCACTTGTCATTTTTCATTGCTAAATTTCCTATGGTTTCTGTTATCCCATTCCTCCAGCCTCTCCAGAACTGCCTGTATGGCAGCCCTGCCCTCAAGAGTATCATCTGTGCTCCCCAGACTGTGTCCTCTGCCAGTCTGATCAGAGTGCGCTCCAGTGCCATTGCCTGCTCCATTGCTGGGTCACTGATGGCATTAAATAGCATAAGTCCCAGGATGGACCCCTGAACAATTCCAATGCTTAGCCACCTTGAAGTATGACCCATGTGCTACTCTGAGATAAACTAGAAACTTTGTGGTTTATTTTTATAAAAAGTCAATAAAATTGAAGACAAAGTCTCTCAAGGTTATTCAAGACCAGAGCCAGATCAGCCTCTGCAGGACTTTATAAAGCTATTGAGAAAGGCCTGTTTGTTTTCTTCATTGCTACCTAGTTCTGCTTGGTAAGCCATTTGTAACAATTTATGTGAAGTGAAAAATTGCAACCCAATCAACCACTCAACCAAGCTCAAAGAAATCAACAAATGTATTTTACTTAAAGTTAGTAAACAAACAAAACAACAACAACAAAAAACCAAACCAAACCAAACCAAAAAAACCCAAGAAAAAAGTAGTTCTGGTATAGTCTTAAATAGGAAAAATAAAGTTCTGGAAGAAGGTGCTATTGTCCTC
This sequence comes from Myrmophylax atrothorax, assembly GCA_026770055.1. NCBI lineage: Eukaryota > Metazoa > Chordata > Aves > Passeriformes > Thamnophilidae > Myrmophylax > Myrmophylax atrothorax. Next base: position 98,525,987 of record JAOXXN010000446.1, on the reverse strand, counting down.
AGCTTTATGTGCCTGCTACTCAAGTTTTTTGTGTTAAAAGAAAAAATATCTATTGGACAGGATAAAAGTTTGTGCAAAATAATTGCCTGTCACATGACTACAGTGTGACTGCAACTCATTTTATAATTGTAGTAACTTGCCAAAGCCCCACAGCTTAATGATTTATCAGCATTGATGGTTAAATAAGTCCTCTGCCTGTGAATTAATTTGAAGTGCAGCACATTACATTTTTTAAAAAGTATCATATTCCTCTGAGAAAGCTGGGCGCTTTTTGTCAGAACATGCTCCTACTCTAATTGCAAGTTTCTATCCATGTCGTTTACTCCCATCCCACTCAGTTTAATCAATGGTAGTGTTTTAAAAACACACCACAGGATCCCTTTATTCTGTTTCTTTTTAGGAAGGAAATGCTGCGTTTTGGTAAGTGGGAAGAATTGTAACTCAACACCTTGGAAAAACTAGCCAGCAACTTTCAAAAATATCCATTATTTTAGCAATTTGAATAAAATATATCCAAATATGTTTAAGACAGAATAGTATTTAATGAAAGAGATGAGTGATTGAGGCTTAGAGTAATTAAGGGCAAGCAAACTGAAAAAAGCTTTTGATAAGCGAAAAAATATAGGAAATGTAATGACAAAATGAAAGACTGTTTGACATCAGTATAAAACCCTTGCTAGAGAACAGCTCACCTCTGTCAGTCTGCCCACACTGGAAAAATTAAAGTGAAGGTTCAATACAAGGTAAATGCTTTCATAAAAGGCAGCAGGCCAACCACTATGCTTGGTTATGAAAGCTTTAAAAGTATTAGAGAAAGGCAGTTTTAGGGTAGAGATGCAAAAAAGTCTGCCAATATTGTAAGATTCAGGATCTATGAGAGTGCACCTTAACTAAACAGATGAATTTCCAGAACAACACTGACATATCTATTTGTCATTTAAATATCAGTTTTGTACATTCCCTTAAGTGAATCAAAGAAAATATTTATTTCATTTTACTTTTTAAGATTAGTGACTCAAATATACATAATTTTGTACCTTTATAGACACAATTTCTAGATAGAAATCATTCCAAGATCTGTTTCTATCAAGAATCTTCCTGAACTCCAGTGTAACTTAAATTCCAGTTTAACTTTCTGATGCAAATCTAGAACATGTGTACTCTTAGGGCTGCAGGCAGGTGACTAAGCCACTGATTAGCCACTGGTCTAAATTTAAGTCAGTTGTACAGGACGTAAGGTAAAATAAGGAAGGACATGAGAAATTGCCAGATATGACAGATAACCATGCAAGAAAGACAGAAGTTACAGATAATGCTGGGGGGACTCCTGAATTTCAAAGCGGAATTCTATGAGAAGCAGTTACACTTCCCAAGTATCTGAAGTGGACTACTGGAGATTTGCAGGATAATAGACACTTGTGGGGCCAATATGACTTAGATAGCCACAAGAGCAGTATTTATACATATATATGACCAAGATTATTTGTTTGATTATATTAAAAGTACCAAATTTTGTTATAGGTGTAGCAAAATTTGGAACAATGGGAAAAATACTTAAAGGGCAGATTGTCTGTGAGGGGCCTGGTATGGGGAAAGGTAGGTACAAGTGTGCTGGAAAGGAGGATGAAAAGATGAGAAATGGCATGATAATGGAATGGGATGGGTTGTTTTGCTAAGCAGCAAGGGAACTGCTGGCATAGTAAGAACAAGCACACTGGCATCATTATGGCACTGCTTGTCCCAAACCTTGTGATTTTGACCAAAACAGATGGCCTGAGATGGAATTGAAGTGTAGGAAATAGATGGGCTTAGGTATCAAAGTGTGGTGTGTGTGAGAGATGTGAATTGCCAGCACAATGTCTGTTTATTGACCATTATGGGAGAGCATATAAACCCCAGGAAGGGGACGGTAACATATTTGAATAACCCCTCACAACCCTTCCACAAATCAGCATTGCTCCTTCAGGGGGCATGTGCAGTCAGTCACTCCTCCCTTGGCAGTCTCTTTTCCTTCTGGGAGATGCGGTCTTCTTGCATCCCTCTGTTTCCAGATACCTGCATCTGTGCCTGCAAACCTTTGTTTTAAACTGATCCCTACACCAAAGCACATTTAGTCATGAATATATTAAATGCTGATGAGGTACTCAACATCCTGGTCCCAAAGTGAGGGAGGCGCCTGCTTCAGGAGAGAAGCCAGCACAGGGATTCTCACACAACCTCCCTGACACATGGCAGGGGAATGGAGCAGTCCAGGGAGGCACTGTCAAGAGTCAGCACAGGTTTCTCGACCCACAAGCAGGGCTATGGCCTCCAGGCATCTTCTGCCATGAGCCCTTGGGCACTCAAATTTGCTGCCTGTGGGCTCTTTGCTGGGTCTCCACAGTAACTCTGCACTCTATCTGTTTTGGGATTAGGCAGAGAATACCCAATGCGCAGGTTCTGACTGGCTGAAATTCCTTTGGCATCTGGCAACTGGCTGCTGCAATGGGGCATTCCCAGACTGTTCCCCAGAAAGTTCTTTACTGTGTAGCAACCACGCTGTCATTGAGGGCTCAGTTATGGGGAAACCATTGGAGGGAAACACCATGAAACCCATCCTAGCCCTGTACTAATCTGTCACAGCACCTCCCCAACTGCCTCCAAGTGCAACCTGTCCCCGCAGCTGACCTGGAAGCTATTGCCATGTGTGATTTTAGGGCATTAAGTCCCACAAAGTCTTGAAGTGAGGATACTATTGTGAAATTACAGGTGTTCCCTATTTTTCCAAAGCTAGCTGATCAGCCATTTAGCTAGTAGGAATCTTTTATGAATATATGCCAAATAAATTATCAGTGCAGTTCATTAATTTTTCTATTGGGGTAACCCCTCATTGGTCTGTCGGGCTCACCATTTATTAGGGTCACCCTTTACTGGGGTAATGTAGATTATCTTAGCGGCGGTTGAGGAGACAGAGAACTCAGGCTGCAGTGTGATCAGAAGGCTCACCGAAGACAAAGGACTATATTTTCAGTAACAGCTTCACTGTTATCTACTCCTGCATATAACATGCCAGTACATTATTGGTCAGTAATTCACCTCACATACATGGAAAGATTCTACTGGTTACAAGGTATTTCACATTATACAGGTGCCTCTCTGGTCCTTAAAGATGCATTCATCAATCACTTCAGACCTTAAGAGATCCACACACACTGTCATCCTCACATTTTTCAAATGGATTTCAAGGGCCAATAACTGCACACTCCACTGGGAGCCTGTACAACTCCTGAAGAGCACTTACCTTGGCCTCTCTCTCCACTTGCTGCTCTCCAAAGTGCATGGAGGTTCACATATATTAGATATTCCTGGGCAGACAGTTATTTTAAACTGTCCATGAGATGTCCCAAGAGACCATGTCTGATTTGAGAGAGAATGACCTTGCTTTGCCAGTGCAAAGAGCTTTGGGTGTCCTAGATGATGGTGTGTGATGGTAGCAGTGAAAAGATTGAAAGATTGGCTCTGCTGCAACACCTCTGCCTTCCCATGACACACAGGTCAGCTCACTGCAGTGATTACTGCGACCTTCTTCCCCCAGTAAATGTACCCCTGAGCTCAATATTTTAGGATTCTCTAGCAGGATTTTGCAGTGGTGGGATTACCTCCTGATCAATCTGTTGTAATTGTATTTTGGGCACATTTCTCTTGGCACTGCCTCCTTAGCTTGACTTCATACCTTCTGCTTCCTCCTCTGATTATGGAGTAGAAAGATTTACCCTTGTTTTAATTTTCTCAACAAGTTCTGCTATTAGTGAAAAGAGATATCATTTTTTCTGTTCTACTTTTATGCTGTCTGTCTGTTTTGATAATTGTCCAAATTTATTTTCTTACAGTGTTTGGAATCTTACTTAAATGCCTCATTCCTTTGTGATTACACAATATTTTAATAACGTTGTTTCCCTTTTAAAGATAAAGCAGATTTCCCATTCCTTTGTGATTGTGAGAGGAATCTTGAAGACCTTAAGATATCCTACATGAAATCAAGGAGCATTTTGCTTAAAACGAGCTTAACATGTGACATTTCAAGGAACGGCTCCTTATTTTCAAATGCTCAGTATTGTGAATACTCTCAACATCTGACCAATCATACAGGCTAAAAGTATAGAATGTATTTAGAAAAAAAATATGACCTGTTAATCCTTTGGACAAATGATATTTGATTAGTATTTCAGTAGAGGTCATTAGCTGGAGAAGCAGGTATAAGTCATTAGCTGGAGAAGCAGGTATAAGTCATCAAACAGCTCAGGTTATGCCTGTAAGTTAGTCTTATAGCTTTTTCTGTGAGTGTGTATGCATGCCTTCAAAGCAGATACTGTGACAGCAGCAATCAATGAATATAAATGTTTCCCAACTGAACTGTCAGGATTGGGATGTCCCGGTTTCAGGTATGTGATCCGTTCCTTGACAAAAGGTATGAGAACTCATGTAATTGACAGGAAGTGTGGCATTTTAACAAGATGTGAGACACATCTACCTTCTGTAGCTGAACTATAGATGTGTGCCTTGTAAATAATCTGTGATAAACAACAAATAGTTTAAACTCTTGTTTCCAGTCAGAGCTAGCTCAGATCCATCTAGCAGTGCTGAAAACCAAAACAACATAACAAAAATCAAACAGATGAGACATTGTTCTCATAAAAAATCTAGTAAGAAATGTAGAAAAAGATACAACAGCTATCCCTAGAGAATGAAGAAAGGACACAAATTTCCTTAGACAAATTGTCTATTTTGAAAAGTAGATGATACTGTCAAGAGTGCCTTTTTTTTTTTTTTTTAAGAATACCCAATTTTTACAGTAGTTTTCCTTTAAAATGCTGGCATTCTTGCCTAGTTTTTCAGAGCACTTCATGAAATCACAGGAAATGGCCAGGGCCCTGGTAACTCTGTGACAGAGCTATTGTATAAATTTTAATAAAGTGTTTAACTCTGCATCAGCTAAATAAGATGTCAAAATTAAAACCTTAATTAGGTGACCTAATAATCAAAAAATCATAGAATGGTTTGAGTTGGAAGGGACCTTAAAAATCATCTAGTTCCAAGCCCCTAAAATGGGCAGGGAATCTCCCACTAGATCAGGTTGCTCAAAGCCCCATGCAATACAGCCTTGAGCACTCCCAGGGATGGGATATCCACAGCTTCTTTGGGCAACCTGTTACAGTGCCTCACCACCCTCACAGTAAAGAATTTCTTCCTAATATCTAATCTATGCCTGCCCTCTTTCAGTTTAAAGCTATTCCCGTTTGTCTTATCACTACATGTCCTTGTAAAAGGTTCCTCTCTGGCTTTCTTGTAGGCCTCTTCTAGGTACTAGATGTTCTAAGGTCTAAATGACCTAAAACACCGCATATTCTGGTATATGACACAGCTGATAGACAATAAAACTAATACAGACTAATTCCCAGCTGCTGCTGAAAGTGACATCCATACTGAAAGCACACTTGCCAAAAGCATTTTTTTTCCATTTTTGTAAGAACACTGATAAAACAATACATGACACTTTTATTGCAGTCTGAAGTAAATAGACTTTTCTCAAAGCTTACCAAATTTTCTTTTGCTATGTATGTCATTTTCATTTCAATTACATGTAACGTTTACATGAAGAGCTATCTGCCTAGTACAGCAAACTAAATTTAAAAGGATTGTAAGAATGTAGTTTGAACACAGAAATGTTTGTCTTAGAGTCTTACTCTAATTATCAGAAGGCAGAAGCTCTCCCTTTCCAACTCATTCCTATACTGCTATTTTTCTTCACTAAATCTGACAAACCCGTGGCAAAAAATGGTCTCAGACCATGATGCCTTCCCTGCTTCTGCCATCATGTCAAACAGGCCTATCACCAAGCTCATGGTACAAAGCACCTTGCGGGACTGGCCCCTGGAATGACAGCTACTTCAATAGCTAAAAGGAGTAGATCAGCCTTTTTTGGCTTACTTGAAGAAGCAATGCTGTGTCATTACGTTTTCCATTCCATGTGTCTTTGGAAGATGCATTTGCTTTTGCCAAGGACTATTTAGCTGTTAGTTAAAAGAGTTCCATTTTACAAAAGGTGCTGAACTCTGATTATTCAATAATGTTAATATTTTTTTTGTTCTCCGTTAATCCTAAGTATAGATAGATTATTAAAATGTCTCAAAATACCTGTGTAGTGTCAGGCATTCCCTTGACACATATTGCACAATGGAACTTGATAAAAAATGCCTACTACTGTTCACAGTAGCCTTTCCCTCCACAAATACTAAAATGCAATTTTTCACTTAAACTTTCCATTGAGAACCCAAATTTCTTCTACATCTTTAAAGGTAATCAAGTTTCTTCAGTTACTTATAGGGAGATGGAAATATACTGTCATTGACAATGAACATTTCATTTGTTTCATGTAGCAGAGTGTCTGTTTGAGCTACTGACTTTTTACAGGATTGTTTTGTAACATTATACCCCGTATTCTTCCAGGTCAGTGATCCTCTGGCCATGAGCAGTAACACTGCAGAGGTAGCAGTCTTTAGATGACATTTTGATCAAACTTTATACCTGCTCAGTGGCACTGTCATCAGTTTTATGTTTTTAGTGTTTTGTAGCTTGAGGAAACTCAGAATTTCACAGGTATCTGCAAAGCAAGGTTAGAGTTGCTGGTCTTCCAGGGTAAGGATAAGACTGGCATATGTATCAGTTAGAAACTAGGCAATTTTTTCACTTTTGGAAAGAGCAGCCATTCAATACAAAGTTTTTCAAATCTAAATGGGAATTTTTATTACCCATCACCTCAGTAAGTGGATGTATATATTGGGTAAAGGAATCTTAGTTTTTTTCATGAATGTGGCCTATGGGAATAGTCTCCTCTCGTAACTTAAATACATAAGGACTTAGATTAGTTTACTCGTTCAACTCAGCTTATTAAGTTTTCCCTTAGAGTTTCTCACTCAGAACTTTGTAATAGTAACAATATAAACCAAAATTTAGTTCTGTGCTAGTTGCTTTTTAGTGTGGCCAGTTGCTTCTATTATAAAGATATATAAGTTTCTCTGTTATAAAGAATGAGTGGTTTAGGTTACTTAAGGAATCATGGACAAAAGTATTAGTAAAAGTGGGTTTAATATAAATTTGTGAAAGCACAACTTAATAAATTATCATGGCAGCTTTCTCTCGATTACTTACTGCATAGATGAAACACACAAAGAAAAAAAACAGGTTAGAATTGATTTAGAATTATTTACACAGAGAGTGAAGACACAAAAGGGTAAGGGAGACCCTCCAGTTTAGTTACAAGGTTCAGAGTGGATCCCCTTACTTTCTATACTCCTGATGGGACTTAAGTGCAGCTAAATGCAATCTTAGTCTTAAACTTAATCATTTTATAAATGATTAAATAGAATTTACTGCAGTTACAACAATGTTTCAATTATATATCTGTGTTATGGGTTTAGCCAGGTAGGCCTAAAATTTGGGTTTTAAAGTGCAGACTAGGTCTGGAATTGTCAGCTGACTTGAGCTGGGCTGGGCTAGCTAACAGGTGACTTCTTCTAGCCAGTAGTGGTTTATTCCATACCATATTATGACATCATCTCAAAAGAAGTAAGAGCCGGTCTGCGGGAGGGGCTTAGTCAGTTCCATCATGGCTGAAGTACAGACAGGACATGCTAGAGTTGTTTTGCTGTGCTAGGCCCGGCTGCTCCTGCTACCGCTACTTGCCTTTTGTTTGAGTTCAGGGAAGCAGAAATATTTTGTTGTTACTCTTTCTGTTCTTTGCTGGGTGTCTTTTGGGGTGCTTATAAAACTACAGTGATAGAAT
>JAOXXN010000446.1:98496541-98518065 GCA_026770055.1 Myrmophylax atrothorax | reverse complement strand
AAAACTTTATCCACCTTCTTTTTTCCCTCCCTAAGATCACTCTTCCTTTATTTACTTTACAGCAAAATGTTTGCAATGACGGTTTTGATCAGCTCTCATGCTTGTGCAGAAGCATCCAATGGGGATTATGTACATGTTCTCACCAAGACAAAACACCAGCTGCAGTTTTGTGACTCTCAAGTCTTGTCACTATAGTGATGTGAAGCAATTCTGGAATTTCCCAGAAAAATGTACAGTCAAGTGTTTTATGACTTGATAAAATGCTACCTTGTTAAACCAGGAAATTTCTGTGTTCTAACATCCAATATTTTAAATTTGTCATAATAGTAAATTTGAAAGGAGAATAGATTTATTACTGTCAAAAGAAAATGTGAAAAATGCTTTTCACCATTTCGTGGGGAAAGGGTAAAGCAAAGAGGATCCTTCTCATTCAGACTTGAAATTGCATAAGAGAAAAAGCAGTAGTTTTGTAAAATCAGAAGGTTTTTTTACACCCTAACAAAACCTAGCATATATTCTTCATTGGAAAAAGTCAAAGCACTGTTCCCCCCAGGTGCTAGTTTTTACCCCAAACAATACCTAAATATTGAGACATAATTCAAAATCAGAAATTTCAATACTAAATTTATCTAAGGTACTTGTTAGACACTCACTTATTCTTTTCCCCTTATGTTCTATTTTCTTGATTTGTATCATAGTAAGTCCTAGAAATCCCACTGCATCACTTCCTCAAATCCCTTTGCTTAACTCAGAGCAAAAAAGTCAATTCTTGCTCCAGTGTATCTATTCTTCACCATTGCCTTTGTATTTAATTATTAACTATAGTTCCTCTGTAGTGTTTATCTCTAATAAAACTGTAAAGCTTTTGGTGGGATTTTGGACTATGCAATCTGAAGAGATTATTTTTGGATAAAAAGTAAGATTCGTCTAACTTCTGGATCATCCCAAATCCACTGAAAATTTTTCTATATTTATTTAAGGGTACTTTATTTTTTTTCCCTGCAAGGTCAAAAGAAATAACTAGGAATAGGATAATACTATCTTTTTAAACATCTTTGTTTTACCCTTGTAAGCATTTTACTCAAAATTAAAAATGTATATATGTATATGTGCACATCTTTGTATGTGTGAGCAATATTTTTAGGTCACAGATTCTTTCTTTTGGTATATTTTATTATGCTGTTCTTTGAGGCAGTAAAATTAGTTATGGTTCTTTTATTGATGTTGATTACAGGGATGTCTGATTTCATTTAGCATTCATATTGCACAGTAAGTGTCTTTTATAACCACCTTACTTTCACAGATGATTTGTCCCACTGTAAAATCATTAAGGGCATTCATTAGAATTTGTCACTTTGTTTCAGCAAACTAATACTTTTCAAAATAAAGGTTCAATTGTTTGTGTAAAATTTCAGTCATGTTTTCTTTTAGGCTTTAAGCCATTTTGTATTTAATATACTGCTGACTGACTCTGGCACTGCTTAATATTGTAAGAAGTCTTTCATTATTATTCCCAGCTGCAGATCCAAGTCAGATTTAGAGCTACCTTGTTCCTAGTATCTTCAATGCCAGAACCCTTTCCTCCTAGTTTTTAAATAATTCACTGAAGATTGTTTTCTAGGTGCAGGGGAACCCTTAAGCAGATCTATTCTTTCCTCACTGAGAAAGTTCATTAGAGTACTCAGCCCCTTCAGATCTCATGGACCCTGTTTTGGTCCTAACAGATGGGTGACAGTGAATGAAAAACTGTATAAAGCTGAACTCAGAGGATAGAGGTCAATGGATCAATCTGGAAATCAGCTAAAAATAATTCTCCTTGGGGGTTGATGCAAGGCCTCATCAATGTTCTTGATGATGGATATCAAACCAGGGAAGCAGGTAATGTGATAGAAAGATGGATGCCATTCACAGTGGCTTCAAAGGCTGGAGGAATGGACTGACAACATTCACAAAGGTCAAACAAGACAAATGCAAAGTCCCATAGCTGAACTGGAAAAACTCCATAGTACTGTAAAGTTAGGAACTGGCTGGGTAGAAAGCAGGTCTTCAGGAAAGTGCTGGAAAATTCTAGAGGACAACATATTAAATGTGAGTTAATGATGCACCTTTGTAGGATTCTATGATATTATTTATTGCAGTTACCCTTTATAGGGTTAGGGGAACTGTGTTAATGGTGGTCAGAAGAGCTCAGGCACAGCAGGCATCAGAAGGCTTGATCAGAAGGCTTACAACTAAGAGAGTTTATTTTCAGTTACATCTACCCTTTTTATATACTCTTAAATCCAACATGTCATGACATTATTGGTTAACCAATTCACCTAACATACATAGAAGCATCCTACTGGTTGCAAGAGACTACACATTCTACAGGTAGCTCTCTGGTCCTTAAGGGTGTATTCCAAACTGCTTCCTTCAAGGATACACTCTGAACTGCTCTCTATACCAGTCTCTTCATACACACACACTACATTATTGACTCCATTTCCATTAAATCTAATGAGACACCAGTTACTTATGTTAGGTTGAACACTTACTATTAGGTGTCTACATACTGGAGCATCTACATTTGAGCTGATCATTTGGTGCCCCCTGCCCCCTTTGTAGACATTGAAGAGAGCACTACTGGGTACCAACTTGTCTCATCTAAACTAGATTCTAAAAATATATCTCAATTCTTCCTATTTCATATACTACTTCAAAATACATTTCAGAACTGCTTATCTATCTCTACTCATTATGAAAGAGCTAATAAGATTAAATGATGCAGACATTAACGTTAAAGTTGGGTAAGATGAAATATACCAGGGCTTTCTCTTAACTTGTCTTTCACCCTCCATCAAACATATGCACCTTTCTAAAGAAATCTTTTGCTGTTAGGAATAACCTGAAACAGTTAAACAAGTTTTACTTTACTGGCAGCTAGCATTAAGATGTGAGTCTTTCTGGAATTGGCTGAAGGGCACACCTACAAGAACGCAAGTGAGGATATGGCAACTTCAATTACACTCCCATTTCCACAACAGAATACAGTAGTAGATGCAATCTGTACAGTAGTAGGGTACAGGAACTAGCTGTATTTACTATGTAAAAAGAACCAGAAAATGTCAGTGAAAAGAGCAGCACTAGAAAACCTAATGCTGATAAATGAAACAAATAGAAGAGGGGAAAGCTAAAGGCACATATGCCAGGAAAAGATATTTTTACTATCCAAGAAAAAAGTCTTGGTCCAGAAAACTCTGCATTCAAGGTAATGTATTGACTTGAGTAGAGTTTGGACAGGAGGCCAAACACATATTTCCAGTAAAAACAACTCACATAAGTCACTCGAGGCAACAATAGGGACATGTAGTGTGAATGCTCTTTAGCAGACAATTAAGCAATGTCTTGCTATTACAAAAAGTGTAAAATCTAATGTCAGAACAAAAGAGGTGTCTTGAGCAAATACCCTATGCTTAGAAAAGAAACTCAAGAAAAAAAAGCACATTTTTAAAAACGTGCTAAATACTTTTTTTCCTCATACCAATATCTTACAGTACCTTCAGATCCTAGAAACTTGTTCCTGCTAGTACACAACAGGAGTTTGCTTGGCTCACACTGACACACTCTGCACTGCTGACAAAGTATCCATATGCTCATTTGTACTCAGAACGCTGTGTTAGATTTGTCAGGGAAGTTGTTGCTGGTCATCAGTGCAGTGGTGAGTTCTGCCCTGACAGTGTTTCTCAATGTTTATGCCACCCTATTGTGACCTAAATGTGCAACCTTGTTCTTTTCTTCCTCCTTTTTCAGTCCAGTACTGAGTGGAAGCAGCCTTTGATTTTGTGTCAGATAATACTTTTCACCAGTGTTTGAGTTTGATCAGACACAAGAAGAATGAATGTACTCATCTGCAGTGTGGTGGAAGGCTAAAGCACTAATTAATCATAGGGCAAGTATATTAGGATTTATCAATAGCTAGCTGAAGTATTCAGATAACTAAGGTACCTAGGCAGAATACCTAAAAGCTGTGCAGTTGCTGGATATCCCCAGATCCACAAGGACTGCAGCGCAGCTTTTCTTTCTTCAAAGCATAAACTAAAATATTATAAATTGGTTACTTGTGTGAGAAAAGGCTGGCCCATACTAGTGATTGGCAGGATCTACTACTTGGCCTTTGCCTTGGAGGATGTCTGTTGCCATCTACAGAAGCTGTGTTCCTAAAAAAGTCATCCTGTGATTTTGCTGAAGAAAACAGTAGGTTCACAAGACTTTTTCAAGGAGCCATGCTTAGTTAGCACACTTATGAAAGCTACACTGAATTATGACACAGTTTTACAAGTGTGAAAATAGCCCAGGCGTACCCACAAATACTTTAGTAAGAAAATAACTCCTAAAATCTGTATATGTTCATAGAATGGCTGAAAATGCACTGATTGCCTTTATGGTATAAAGTGGACATATATGTATATTTTAGAGTTATTATGTTAGAGTATTAAATAAGTGCATATATTTTTCTTATTCACCATGCAGATCTGCCATACTGTCTCACCTCCCTCCAAAGCTTCACTTTCAAAATATGTCAAAGGAACTTCTTTTCATTTTCATCGGAGTTACTACAAATTATTTTTATCCTTAAAATTTGTCTAAAAGTAAGACCTTTCTTAATTGCTGATTCATGAAAACTTGGAGCAGGGATGAGATTATTTCTGTCAATAGGGTCCTGATAAAGAGAACTCTGCAGGTTTTTTTCATTCATATGTTCATCCAGAAAATAAATTCTTTTGTACCCCTGACTTTCCACTACTGTTTTACAGTAACAGTGAAGTGAGAAAATTTGGAAAAGCTCCCTTAACAAGAGTGGTTTGTAGTAATTTATAGGATAAAGTAAATGGCACCAGGATATTTATACAAGAATTGCTTAAGTTTATCAATTGACCAAAGGTATAAATTCATTCATCTTTTAGTCCATACAATATGATAGGGAAATGGGTAGAAATTCTATAGGTTGGGTTTTATATGTTTGTCATTTGTAGTGTAATTCTATAAGGTTATTTTAGGATTTTTTTAAAATTTTAATTATTATTTTTTATTTTCATTTTCCTTTTTTTTTTTTTAAGTTAGGACATCCTTAAGATGAGTGAATTGTGTGATACTAGGAGCACTTACCTCCTCCACCCTCAGGGTCTCTGCCCTGGCTAAGGGACATGGCTGCTGCTTTCTCATTTGTGAGTTCAACCTGAAGCAATTCTGAGCACATACCCCAGAGACATTCACAGACATATGTGCATGGTCATGGACACATATGTACAGGTAATCATGGGACACAGACACATCTGGTCACACAGAGAACCACAAACAGTGATCAACTGTCCCCACATTCAGGACTCATGCCAGACAGACACACACATCCCCTCCTTCTCTTGGTCTGGCAGAGGCAGAAGGTCACTAGTGACGCACACACGCCACACTGCCCAAGTTCACAAGTACACACATATTCATGACTTCTCCAAGCACTTGGCATGGCCCCTGTACCTGCTTGACACTCCTGCACGGACACTTGTCCCACAGACACACCATGCTCAGAGGTCCCTCTACCAGCACAGACCCTCCTACTTGATACCTCTGCCTGGACCAGAGGTAGATTGAGACTTTTACACACGACTTCCCCATTTTATACTCTTTTCTGTTTACCTCTTCTTTGTTCCTCCCTGATCCACTTGCCCTGAGCATTCCCCCATCACCTGGTGTAGTCCCACTGATGCCCTCCAACACCCAGGACCCTCAGGGTTGCATTGTTGTCAGTTGTGAAATGCCAGTTTGCCTGAAGCTTTTCAGTGGCCCATCAGTCACCATGACTGACCAATTTTGGGGTTTATCTTTGTCTCCAATATGTTCACCTGTCAGATTTGTATATTTTGTTTCTGCTTTTCCTCTTTTCCCAAGTTTCCCATTTGACAAGGTCTCTGATTAGATACCTGTGCTGGAAAAACATTCCCACACTCCCACAAATCCTCATTGATTTGTGTGACAGACCAGGCCTGAATACCTCCCTTTTCATATATCAGTCAGGTTTGTACCTCTGCACATTCTTGTTTATGGCTTCATGCTTTTCTCATTATCCTCTTTTGCATTGAAAAGGTCCCTGACCAGACACCTTAAAGGTACTAATGCTTCCGCCTTCCACATACAGGCAGTAGCTGAACAAATACACCTTTAGCCTGGTAACAGCAGGGCTGCTGCTGAGGTCACATAGGTCTGGTGACATGGTGAAGGCAGATCGGTTGCACCTGTTGTTAAAATAATTGATGCAGTTGAAAAATCAGAAAATCTCCAAGGCAACTCCTCTTATTGAATGAAAGTCAACCATGTCCCAAAAACATAAGTGTATTTTTCAATGTATTTTGAGAGCTTCAACAAGGGATTTTCTCTTTCAAACATAATAATCCTGTGTTAGTTTTATATATCCACATTGTACAATACACTGATCATCCCCAAGAAAACAGCATAGGGGAAACAAACACCCTTATAAAACCGAAAGAACTCTCATAAGCCAAAAAAAAAAAAAAAGCATGTGTATCTGCAAGGTTTGTCTCAATTTCTGTGTCAATGTTGTATACATCACACCACAGCCAGCTGCCCAGAGTATCCTTACAGCTAACGTGCAGAAGTAGGTTTCTTCAGAATAAATCCAGATATTTCATTTCACCTTAAGTTGGTTATAGGAAATAGGTCAGAAGGAACAGTTTTCAATGCTTACATTCTCCAGTGTCTCTAGCATTGTTTTTAACTCACCGATTCAACTGTAGACATTTATAACTCTAAGCATTTTAAAATTTTCCCAAAACTAAAGGGAGAATATTTTTTAAAAAAAAAAATCCTTTGAACTTTGACTTTTAAGCCCTGATTTTTGAAGAATAAGGAACATTTTCAAACGACAAGCATAAGGACTGAAATTCAAGTTTTTTAGAAACTAAACTCCACAGCTTATCTAATAAGCTGGATACCATAACTGGAGGCAACTGAGGCAATATTTAAAATATGCTTGCTAATCAATTTCCGTGTCTGTGCAAACACAATTTCTGTGAGGATCTTGTCTATCAAGAGATAATTCCCAAGTCCAAGGCCTTCTCAGAGATAAAAGAGCCAGAAGGTTTATGCAAGTCCTTCCTAAAAATAAGTCCTAGAATCTCTATATGAATTTATGGTATACAAGAAAGACACTATAATACTAATTTCTTGATGCAAACTTGTTCAGAAAAGATTTTTTTTAATTTGTTTTTATTTCAAATTCTTTAGCAATATACATGTACAGACTATACTATAGACTACAGACTCCAGTACAGACTAGATGATAAGGTCTTTTATACTCTCAAGCTGTAAAAAACACAAACAAAACATAAAACATACAAAAATCCCTCAAATTTTCTGTATTAGTATGTCTTTGCATTACCTAAATTTGGTGCCATATTTGCAGTACTGGATGTAATCATTACATGGAACTATTAAAAACTGGGGTTTTTGAATTGTAAAAGCCATGCTTCTATTCATCTTTAATAGAATTTTAACATCTATATATTTAAAAAAAAGATTGTATATCTAGTTCTTTATTGTTAATCATGTTTATGTCTGAATTGGTATCTATAGGCAAACTTCTTCAGATCATGTCCTGTGAGCCCCAAAATATGTTTATTGGCAATATTTTAGTTTATAACAGAAGTGAACGGCAGTAGGAGAATGTGCATTAGCTGTCAAAATCTTTATGAAGAAAAGTCAAATATGCAGTACTTGTCTGTAGATGAGTTAACAAAGAGAGGAATGCCTGTTGGCAGGAATTGGGCCCAGAGTGTCATCATTATTGTACTGAACTTTAGTCAGAAGAAAGCAACTAGTGCTATCCCTTAGAGGTCAGTACTGGATCCAGTCCTGTTCATCAGAATCACAGGGCAGAGTGTACACTCAGCAAGTCTGCCAATGACACAGAAATAGTAGGAGAGACCTTGACAGGATGGAGAAATTAGCTGACAGGAACCTCATGCACTTGTATGTGGAAGTGCAAAGTACTGCACTTGGGGAGAAACAAGCTCATACACCAGTACATAGTTGGACAACTCAGCTGGAAAGCATCTTGTTAGAAAAGGCTCTGGCAGTCCTGATAAACAGCAAATTGAACATGAGCCAGCTGTGTGCTCTTGACACAAAGGCCAGTGATATTCTGGACTCCATTAAAAGGAGTGTTGCCAGCTGGTGGAAGGGAAAAGAAACTCCTTTTCCTTAGCCCATGTGAGTTAAACTTGTGCTTTTTTGTCCGGTCCTGCATTCCTCAGGACAAGAGAGACATGGATATCCTGTAGACAGTCAAAAAAATAGTGCCACAAAGATCATGAAGGAACTGGAACATCTCTCCTGTGAGGAAAGGCTGAGAGTTCTGGGACAATGTAGACCAGAGCAGAGAAGGCTCCCTGGGCTTTTATCAATGTATATAAATGGCTGAAGAGATGGTATAAAGATGGTATAAAGGCTCTTCTCTGTGGTGCCAAAGGAAAGGACAAGAAGCAATGGGCACACACTGAAAAACAGGGATATTTCCTGAATATCAGGAAACATCGTTACTGTGAGGGTTACCAAGAGCAAGTTTTCTGGGGAGGTTGTGAAGTCTCCATCCTTGGAGATATTCAGAGGCCACCTGGACACAGCCCTGGTCAACTCTTCATGGTGGCACTGCTTCAGCTGGGAGTTCAGATCAGATGACCTCCAGAGGTCCCTTTTGACCTCAGCCTTTCTTTATTCTGTGATTCTGTGAATGCTCAGTGAATGTTCATTGGAACAATTGGAGTAAGTGACAAAGCTAAGAGCCCATATATGCCCTTGACCATTTGTAATATCCACTTTAGCAGTGTTTCTTATTGAAAAACACCTCTTGAAACCTGAAAAATTCTTTTATCTGGAATAAATGTCCAATCCCCAGTGAATAATTCAGCCAAATAATGTCTCCAGTAGCAACAGTTCTGGTACTAAGAGTAGGGACTATAAGGAAGGACAATTACTCTAGGAGAATTATCTGTTTCCCTGTAAATAACTTGAAAGTACTAGAGGGAGGTATGATTCAACAAAAATCTCAGTGAAACAGAGGCATATCTTTACATACTTTGCTGATTCAGAGCTTAACTTGCCTACTTTTAGCACAGAATGCTGGGCCTTTTTAATTAAAAAATATCTTAGACAATTTTTTTTTCACAGTCTCTTCTATTGTTCTTCTTTCTACTCTATGCTTCTAAATTACTATTTGTGCTTTTTGTCTCTTTTTCTAGTTTTCTTATTTCCTTTATTTAGAGTAAATTTATCTGTAGTGCTTTAGTGGCTTCAAAGGCAAAGCTGGACTAATGGTGTTCCTTGACTCTGACGGAACTGAAGCGTCTTTCTGAATGTCACAGAGTCACCTTATTTAGTGTAGGCCATAGCAACACACCTGTCTATACTGGATGGATTCCTTAAAACTTATTTCAGTCAAGGAGAATCTAAATCTCTACTTATCTGTCCACACTTAAATGTCTGGTGTCATCTGAGATGCCATGCAGTACCCATGGAGACATGCACAAGGAGATGGCAATCATATATTGCATAAGACCTCTTGGAAACATGTACTGACCTGGAATAGCAGCTGGAAGCCATGCTGGATACACTCATATGATGTTAGACATGTTTATCTGGAAAAATGAATTGAGCTACTTGGCTTACTTGCAGATAACTGTATCATAAATATCTGATTTTAGTTGAACTGAAGCTACCATTGTAAATTATATTCAATAGCTCTTCTACAAAACTTTGTGAAGAATGGTTTTTAACCTGTGGAATACATCAGGCAAGTGCTTTTAAATGTGTGCTAAGTAGAAACTGACAGATCTCTTTCTCAGGCTTTTCTGACATTTGTTTCATTCTAAAAATGCAAAGCTCATGTACAGAAGATTCCATCCTGGTTGTCATATAAAATGGCATGGCTTTATTGTTTTCATTGCTATGCATGGATTTTAACCCTCTTAACCCTCTTTTCCACTCTCCTCCCTCTTTGCGTTCCTTCTCCTTATCCTCCTTTCTTTGCTCCTTCCTTTTCTGTTTCCTTGTCTATTGTCTCCATCTACTCATTCCCAGAACAGAATTATAAAGACTATCATACGCCTCAATGGATAATAGAAAATTAGGATTTTGTCTGTTTCTTTGGTTGATGATGTTGCATTTGCTATTATTGTTATTGTTGTTGTTGTTGTTACTACTGTTATTACTATTACCAAAAAAGAAACAAAGAATACTTTTCAAAGTAATCTTCCTCCAGATTAAGGAAAGAATCAGATATAGTCCTCTGCACCTTCTGTTGAGGTTAAATTGAATACTAAATTACTCAAATTTAAGTTACTATATTTGGAACAAGTATGTGACATATATACATATATATTGTGATGGTTTTACCTAGGCCTCAAATTAGCAGGCTCAAGGAGTCTGCGTGGATTGGGAGAGACAGGTATCACCTGACTAAGTAACCAGGGAGATATTTCATTATTCATTATATTACTCATTATTCATTATATTACCAATTGACGCAAACCTAAGATATGAGTGCAGCAGTGGGATAATGGTGTGGTTGTGGGAGGTGTTAGTTCAGTTCCATCATGGCCAAAGTACAAGCCGGATGTGGTGCAGCTCCTGTCTTGTTGGAGTAGGCTCTGTTGCTCTTGCTGCCGCTACTTGCATTTTGAGTTTAGGGAAGTAGAAACATTTTGTTGTTACTCTTTCTGGTTTTTGCTGGGTGTCTTTTGGGGTGCTTATAAAACTACAGTGATAGAATCTGTTTTCACTGGGGAGTGGGGAAGTTATTTTTCCTTATTCCTAGCTTGTGTAAGTGTATGTTATATTGTAGTTTTACTCTACTCTTTTCTGTATAAATACATGTAGCTAGTTTAAGCATAAACATAGTTTGAGAGGTTTTTTTCCCTTTCTCCCTTTTCTCGATGAGGGGAGAGAGGCTCTGACTTGGTATTGAGCTGTTGGCATTTTGCCAGCTTAAACCAAGACAATCTGAGATGGTAACTTTTAGGACTATTCTATGTTGAAGACTGCGTGTTAAGCCATAGATCCTAGAAAAAAAAAATCAAATTTTGCCTTATTTGACAAAATGTTACATAATTTTTTTACATTGTCATAGAAAACTAGTTAAAAGATAGCTTTCATTAAATACCCCAGATGTCTAAGATTATATTTTTTTTTTGACTCAGATTCTAAAAAGAAATGTATGGTTAGTAAATGAATGTGGGAATGTGGGAAAAATGGTTCCTCTCCAAAGTGGAAGTTATTCCTGCAGACAGAGGGAGTCTAAAAGTAGTCTAACAGAAATCATCTAAGAGTGTCAAAATCTGAAATAAGAGAGTAATGGGAACTTGATAATGCAACATACTATGCCTTCAGAGTATAAGACGACAATCAAATGCGTTCACTGATTATCTCCCATACAAAACATCAGCATTTTTCAGTGTTACGAAAAATATATTTTTATTCTTAAATACAGCAGAGAGGGGGGGGAAATCTTGTTATTGATAACATAGTTTATTTTCAGTTTTCTTATGTTAAGTTTTTTATTTTATTTTAAGTATATGCAATTATGAAAATCCCTGTGGATTATGCAGAAGTTTTGTTTGTTTTACATTGAAATAAGTACATATAAAATGCTTCTGTTGCTGATTATTTTTCTTGATTTGATTCAATCTTATGAGGGAGGTATTTAAACAGTATTTTTTTCTGTGCTAAAGAAATGACATTTAACCTTCTTAATTATCTGGGTGAAGAAGTTTTATTATGCAATTCAATTCTATTGAAATGTTGTTTGAGGTGCTATTTACATTGACTGTGGACAATGAATTGAACAAATCTCCTTTTAATTGTAACCAGGAAAGCTACTAACCTATTTCTGTATTTGAATAGGAGTTTTCCATTCCTGGTATTTAAAGCCCTTTATTATGGCTTTCTTTGTATAGAAAAGTTTGTGCTACAGCACAGAAAAATGGCAAGTGGTCTAAAATGTGATTTTATTTAATGATTGGGTGGTTTGAATTTTTTTGGTTTTTTTTCCAAAACTAGCAATTTTGCTAGTGATATGGTCTATTATCATTTCTGTGTATTCCTTTAAAAAGAACTACAGATATCCCTTTCAGATTTTAAGAAAATTACTAAATGTCTAGTGTTTCATTAGATGAGATGTAATATCGAATTCGATTCTTGAACGAAATGCCGGGAAAAAGTCATGTTATATCCCCCTTTAAAGACAATTGATAATTACAGAATGAAGAACATCTAGAATGAAACTATATCTACTAGCAGATACTTTGTTAATTTACTGTAACAGCAACAGTACATTTCTGCAAGGGGCTGAGTCTGCCTTATCCTCAAATGGTGTAAGAAAGATTGCCATATTTGCTAAAAAATTAGGACAGCAAAATTATGTTACTTTATGCCATGAAATGACACCTTTTTAAGAAGTTGTGTATTCCTGAGCTGTCATACAGTTTGCTTTATTTAGTTCTCAGAACTTCAAAGTACTCAATGCAACATAATTTTATACAAGCCTGGGGCTAGAAATACCATGCAATAAACAAATGCAGGAGTGACTCTATGCGTCTTATCCTCCATTAACACAGATCCAGAAAAGAAAGCTCATGAGCCTCTTTTATTACAAACGAAGCTCATAGACCAGGTTTTGTCCTCATTTTTCAGAAAGCCTAAGGAAATGTTGTGCTTTGGCAGTACAGCTTTGTTGTCCCAGGAAGTCAGTGGTGCTTTAGGCAGAAGTAGATTTCCACCCACGTGGAATTTACATGGATATCCGTGTGAGCATTACAGTACTTCAGTATTACCTGCATGAATATATTGTACCCTAGAGAAAGAAAGCACCACTGAAAATGCCAGGAGAAGATAAGATGAGAAAAAGGATTTTAAGGGAGCTTTGCAAATTTTTACAAGAAAGAAAGAAAGAGAGAAGGGGAGAAAGAAAGGGAAGATTAAAACATGTTTTAGAAAAAAACCCCATTGATTTTATAGGTGCATAGCAATCCTTCAGAGCCCATATCTGTCCCTCTTCATTTTGATGTGAATGTCAAATTCAGATCTAGATCATATCAGACAGGAAGACAGAAGGCTGATTACGGAAACTAAAGACTTTTATCTTATTTGGTTATTGTAAGACCAGTTTTCTCTTACAATGTTAAGTTAAAAAAAAACAAAAACAAAAACAAACAATAAAACAAAACCCAAAACCACCACCACCACCAAAAACCAACACAAAACAGCCCCAAAAGTCTGTTCTGGAAAAAAACCTGGTTTGATTAAACACTGTTTGCATTTAGCATTCTGTAAAGCACTAAAATGGTAGATACCAAACTGAGTAATTTTTTTCCATGTTTACAATAAAATTTGCCATTGAATCAGGAAAAAAAAATCCCCCCCCCAAAACAACAAAAAAATCCCCCAGAAGGTATGTTGACTCTGGACTAGGCTTTGATTTCAAGTGTGAATGTGTCTCTTCAGGGGAAGAACTGGTTGTGTGATCCATCTGCCTTCCTCTGAATCAGATAAATATTTATTATACCACTTGTGGACCCAAAACTTGTTAAAATTTTTTTCTCTCCACAAATGACCATTCTTTGCTGTAGCCAACATGCAACAGTGATCTAGTCATATTCCTTTCCCTGGGCTGCCTGTGGCTCTTCATGGAGTTATGCTATAGTCTTAATTGTATGTAATGCATGTTAATGAGGGAATCATGTTTTGTTTCAGGTTCCCTAGAAATCTGTTTGCTATTTTCCTGCCATCTTCTTCTAAAAGGTGTACTCTGTCTCCAGAACCATGACTTCCAACTAAAGACTTGATAGTATCTTCCTATCTTTGTGAAACATAACATGCAGTGCCTACGCAATTGCCACCACTATAATTTCTTTTCTTGCCTATTGAGAGGGCAGTGACACACCTCATCAGTGACCAGACATGCTTGTCTCCACTTTCTGTGAATGGAAGACCAACTGTATGTTTCCAATTCCAAGGTTCCATTCTTCTTACTTCATTGTAGTAAACATTTACTATCCCTCTGTTCTCTTTAGCTTATGTGGAACAACCTATTCTTCCTGTTTGGATCTAAATGGACTGCAAAATTTCTGCAACAAAGATACAATTTGATTGGTCCTTTTTCAATTCTAAATTAAGAAATGATAAATATTCATCACTTCCAGTGCATTCATAGTCTGCACATTCTTTGCTTACCACACGGTGTTTTACCTGTATACATATTTTTACTTGCACCACTTAGATAATTAGTCCTCTGTGAAGAAAACATGAGAACAATTTTCTGATATAATTTATTATGCAATTGTCTTTGTGTGAAACATTCAGCACTCGTTCGGCACAAATGAAAATACAAAACTTTATTAAATAGCCCTTCTAAATAGTGTTGCTCTTTGACAGATTTTTGACAAAAGGTGCAGAGAAACAGATATGAATAGTGCCAGCAAGAGAGTGGGATGTCATAATTTCAAGGTATTGAAGTATTTCAAGAACTCTATATACCTGCAGGCTTTATAGACTATTGCTGAATTTTAGGGTTACATTTTACAAGTATACTTCTGGTTTTATACCCTCATGACTCATAGTAGAAGTTTCAAGATTGCAAACATATTTGTGCTACTTTTGAAAAACAAAACAAAACAATGTTTTTCCCTGTAAATGCAGTGTATCACAGAGAACTTCTTGGGTTTTTAAACTCCAAGGGATTAGGATCAAGCTATTAGATGAAATATTAGTCAATAACAGAATGCTGCTGGTAACGCTAGCAAGGCAAACCTGAAAATGTAATCCTCCAGTTTTTCTCAGTGGTATAGTCTGTGATTTTCTCAGACATGATTGGTCTTTGAAATCCTTTGAATTAATTTTTGAAGTCATAAATCTGTCAATACTGGATTTTCTCACAAAAATTTCCGTAAACATCTCCAAACCAAACCAACTCCCAACCCAAAAGTCCAAGGTAAAAATTATTGTACAGAAGCCACTTGAAACGTTAGACTAAAACACAAGGAAAAGCATTTTCTAAATTCTGAATATTCCTTTTGGAGTCTTACTTATTCCTACTCAGTAGGACTGAAATGAAATCACGGTTTAAATTTCAATCATGTCTTCTGAATATATTTCAGCAAAATTCATCCACCTCCACAAAGTACTGAAGATTTATGTCAGCATTATAGAGGTTGGATGTCAAAATTATGAACTTTAAATCTCAGAGTCACATGTCTTAATAGATTTAACACATATAATCCTTTTAGAATGACACAAAATGACATCATGATTATACAATTATAGCATCAAAGTCTAAGGATTTCTTCCAGCAAAAATAATCTTCTGAGGCAAGATCTACAATGTTTAAAATTTTATTCAAATAATTTCCATATTAACTGGATTAGAAACTCATAAAACTACTAATATACTTATGACTATTGTAAACTTTGGACATATTTGCAAACTGCTGCATATTTACATGTGCATTCCCTTCCATGTACATTTTAAGTTACTGCCATGAAGTATGTTTTGAATGTTTTAATATAACATGTATATATAAATCCATGTTATAAAGGATTCTTTATAAGATACAAATGAAATCCACATTGACCTTTTTTTTCAGCATAATATGGTGTTGTAGGTGTTGCCAATGAAATTAGCACTGCATACATTTTGATAAGACACGAGTGCATTAACTGCATAGACTCATGAAGAAGTAAAATGTGAACAGGCGTTTTGTTACCTGGTTAGGTCTTGACAATGCTTTTAATGACTGAAATCCACTTATATGTATTTCAAAAGGTATGGTTTGCATTGGGCAATCCTGCCTATGTTGTCTATAATTTTTGGTCTACTTTAATTTGCCTGAACATTCTGAGTTTGCTAATTGTATTTTCCAGAATGTTTTCCTGTACTTCACCTGGGTTCATCTTGGTGTTTATGCTATACTAGTAAAACATACAGATGTTTCAAGTGCTTTATGCTTGAAGACTAGTATCTTTAAGAGTTGTGATTTAATTAACTTATCTATAGAGACAGTAAGATGTTCAGCCACTAAGAGTGCATCTTGAAGTCCTTATTGGATATACTGCCGCATCTGTGATATTTTTCATGTATCAATGAAGTTTTCTTCTTTAGCCCTTTTTGCTAAAGGTAAAGATGTTTTATAACCTATAAACACATGGCATATCAGATATGGCAAGATGAATTTCAGTATGCAATTTATATTAATAAATTAGAATTTTTTTCTATATCAAATGCAATGGACAGTTTTTCTAATAAATAACATTTTCAATACTAAAACTTACTGAATTAAAAGCATCATTCCATGTAAGACCACAGTTCAGTTTTTTCCTTTGGTCACTATTCTGTATATATCAAAGTATAAACATTGACTTGCATTTTAGACATTTTATATGCTTTGTGCACGTGACCACAAAATGTTGTAACTAGATGTAATGCAGATTAACCTCTGTTTTAAATCTCTCAAATTTTGACAGAACAACTGTGCCTTGGTATCACTATGATGAAGAAAAGACCACTGAGATTTTCATAATTAGTTTTCTAGATCCCTATCTGTGAAGTGTTCTGATGATATCTCTGATGAGAGTCTGATTTATAAACATCAAAACATAGAACTGAATCTCAGCACAGTTTAAAGCTTTTAAAGCTTTTAAAGCTTTAAACTGAGACAGAGCATAGCCTTGTTTGATACATAAGTCTGAATGTCATATGGCTGCAGAGGGCATAGGATATTGATAGTTAACTTTATGCCATGAAATACAGTATCAGAGGCAGGGCAATCACAACTTGGTGTTATCAGAGCAACTTTGTTGTCTTATCATCTTTATTTTGACAAGGCATGAATAATCTTTGGAATAAAATAGCAACTTTCTTAAGGTGAGATGTGTGACAGCTCTTTTTAAAAGAACTGAATATGCACATACTACTCCTGACAATTCTGGAAAAAGTTATCCTTTCAAAGGTCATATTATAGTTTTTGCTAACATCAGGAATTACCCTTAGATATCCTATATTGTTCATATGTGTTAGTAAGAATGACAGAAAAGATTAATATTGTGGCAACAAGAGTAACAATCACTCCTGAAATCATTTTAATACCACAATAAGAAGTTTGATATAAAACTTCAGAATGGCATTCAGTATGTGTGCATCATAACAACACGACTTAAGATTTTCAAAAAGGAACTGACGATTTTTTAACTGAACTCAAATTTTAAGCAATGAATCTTGTGAAGCATATAAAATTGCTTGTGATTTAGATGAGTACTCAAAAGCATTCATAAATGTATTCCAACTGGCATCTATGAATAAACTCTCCTGCTATGATAATGGAATGAATTAAAGTAATCGACATGATAAGTTCTCCCTATTTTCATAATTTCATTGTCATTTTTTATCTCCCCACTCCAGTCTTGCTTTAGCTTCCGTATTTGTAGCAAAACTGAAACATGACATTCAGTCTCAGATTTTCCTCCTGATTCTTAAAGATGTCTTCTAAAAGAATCTCCATAAGGAAGTGATTTTTTTCTTAAATGTATTTTTCTTCATCACTAAGAGCAGCATTAGAGCGTGCATAGGAGTATTGTCCTCAGGTGACATAGGGACACATTTAATCTCTATCAAAAGACATATTCATCTGATAACGAACAAGATGACCCTTACCCCATTTCCACAGATTAGCCAAAGTGGAGGAGCTGGCATTCTCAGTCCACTGAGTGCACAAAACTTCACTGCAAGTTATACATTTTGTCCCAGCATCAGGGATTGATAACAAATTCGTCTTCATGGCTCTTCAGTTGCTTGCTTCTTACTGTCTGATAAAAAACTGAAAGATTCCCTTGACTATAAACCAAACATATAAGAAATACTCCCAACGCTCTCAAACAAAGCAATTAGAACTGCTATGGACCAATTTGTTTGCCTCATCCCATTTTAATGCCATTTAATGTACTTCAGAGCTCACACTTGGTTTATATTTCACTCCATCTTTTGGTAGAATTCTACTGGGTATTGGTTTTGAATAGCATATTTGCTAATACAGGCTGCACTGAGCAGACAGTGATGTGGTGCTTATCAGAGGGACTTTTTATAAGAACATGTAATGACAGGACAAGGGGAATGGCTTCAAACTGAAAGAGAGTAGGTTTAGATTAGATATTAGGAGGAAATTCTTTCCTGTGAGGCTGGTGAGGCATGGGAACAATTTACTCAGAGAAGTTGTGAATGCCCCATCCCTGGAAGTGTTTAATGCCTGGTTGGATGGAGCTCTGAGCAATCTGGTCTAGTGAAAGGTTTTCCTGTTCATGGTGGAGGGCTTGGAACTGGATGATCATTAAGGCCCCTTCCAACCCAGGCCATTCTATAACTCTGTGATCTTACACATAGAGTAGTAGATGAAAAAAAAATCTAGGGAAAAAATGCAGTTTAGAGCAACCAGAGGGACTTAAGTCTTCTTCTCCTTCTTCTCTTTCACTTCTAATAAAGTTAATATGGAAGATTTTTTTAATCCATTTTATTTTAAAGAACAGTTTCTCATGTACATATAGTTTGGATAGAAAAAAGTTGTTGCCCACATAGGATTAAAAAACAATATAATTTCAAAAATTACCCATTATAAATTAAAAGAGGAAAGTCCATTAGAGTTTCAGACCATCAACATTCCACAGGAACACAGAACGGCTGAGGCTGGCAAGTACCTCTGATGGTCATCTTGTCCAACCTCCTGCTCAAGAAAGTTGTCCCTGTGCAGTAACTTTTTGAATTTCTCCTAGGATGGAGACTTCACAATGTCTCTGGGCAATCTGGTCAGCCTCACAGTACAGAAAGTTTCCATTTCACACAGACAAAACCTGCTATGTTCTGTTTAAGAAGAATGCATACCTTTTTCAGCCAAAATCCTGGTTTCTCCTAAGGAAAAAAAGATCTCCTCTCAGAAAAGCACGTTGCTAACACCCAGTTATTAATGCTTGTACCCTGACAAACATCCTTTCCAACTTTGTTTTGCTTTATTCTTTAGACATGGATAGAAATGAACTGAACTGAAACATTTTCTCTTAATGGAAAGACAACTTGCTCCACAGGTTTGCCAGAGAACACTTTGCATTTACTTGCCTGTTTCAGACTGCTCAGCCTGAAAGTACCTGGAGCAATCAAATAATTATTGTGTGTAAATAAGCATAGTTGCACTGACATCAGTTATTTGTGCTAGCTGAAGATTTTGTTTAAAATATATTCCGCAAATTACTTAATTTTAATTAATCGGGGGGGGGGAAGACAAGATGTATAAAATTTAAGTTACTAGAAGGCAGTGCACAGTTCTAAAATTCTGAAAGAATAGGAAAAGCAATGGGACCGTGAAAAGTGTGGAAATAAAGACATGAGACTGTACATATTCTCAAGGGATGAAACTATTTTCATTAGAAAGTCAATCAATACAAAACATGCATTCTGTCCATTTGTTTTCAGTTGAATTTAAAACTAGCAGACTGAAAACCAAGGCACATTTATAATCCAGGGTGTGTAAAATAAATGAACAGAAATTCACTGTCATATCTGATTTTTTAATCAAGACAATTCCTTTAAAAAGTCCCCACTGTGTTTTCAATTATTTTTAAAAAGCAAATGGTTTCTTTATTCAGAATTACATTATTAAACACATTATGAATTTCAGTAATAACATTAAAATATTTTAAAAACTCTAGGCAGTATCCCATATGGTTAGAAAATTGGTAATTTTTTCAAGTGGTATGGAAGTAGAAGACAGTTTTATGAAAAAACTTAAAGTATATTATCGAAAGCCATAACAAAAAAAAATACCAATACCAACATTATGAGAGCATAAAGCAGCAGTTCTGCAATCAGTTAAACAGGTGTTTGAGCAGATAAATGATACTCCCAAAGAATTTGGACAACTCACATGCTGAAAATACAGCTCAGATGTAATTGTTTGCAAAGCTGGGACCTGTGTTTTTTGCTTTTCATCTTTATCACAATACTTTCGTAATGCTTAAATAAATATTGTCTATCCAGCTAACTTTAAGTATAAATCTAGCCATGTTAATGGGTTGTGGCATATTCAGATAAATGTTTGTAGTACTTAAGGATACATGCCACAGTGACTGACATAGTCAAATATGGCACACAATCTGTAAAAGGAAAATAAAGGAAAGTAATTTTGGAACAAAACCCAAAGAAGGGATGTAAGTATTAAACAGGCTAAAACAATCTCCTTTCTGCATAATTCCTAACCACATCATATGTCCCATCTGAAATTAGTGATGGAGCTGAATGCTACTGAGCTTCCTTTTAACAGCTCCTTTGAGCTGCTAGAGGTGGGACAATCGGGTAGGCAAAAGTGATATCATGAGATACTCAGTAACCAATCAAGACTGTCATGAGAAGCAGTAGACTTATGGTGAGGATGGTACAGCTCTCAGAGTTCTCCAGTCCCCAGTGCAAACTCCAAATGTAGCCTGCTATGGGACTACAGAATGCACATTAAGAACATCCCCAAAATCCCTTTCAGACTCCCTTAGTCCACATCAGGGAATCCATTTCTCTTAGGCATTTTTTACTTCATTTCATGTAGTTCTGCATTCTTCCATTAGGCTGAAAGAATGCCAGCCACATAAAATTCTAGAGAAATTCCTAACTGTCAGCAGAGATTTTCACAGCAACAGTGGGACATCAGTAATGATTGAATTAAAGAGGGAGGGAGGATGTATACAGGCAGGCCCTTTTGGACCACAGTTGGAAGGATGCTCTGGATGGTGGAGGGAGCTTCTCTATCCCTATTTAGATTATTTTTGGCTTTAAGGTATCCAAACTTCTTTGTTCCTCAAAAAGCCAGTTTCTGTTCTCTAGTAAGTGCAAATGATAGGGTCCATTTTTGGCTCTATTCAGAGTGACCAATAGGAAGAGAAATTCTGCTTCCTACTTTAAATATCTGTTTACACACTTTCAAAAGCCTGTGTGGTACCTTTCCTAGATCTGCTGTTATTTTCCTCATCATTCACAGCTGTAAGATTCATAGCCTTAATACTTTTACCATATTTAATACACTACTTTTGGACAGTCTGGTCTGGTACAGACATGAAGCCTCTAATCTTTCCCTGTTCCACAGTTTTTAATTTGCTCCATAGGAAAAATTACTGTTCGTTACTCTCTGGGGTTCGACCCTCCATTTATTTGTGTGAATAATGAAGCAAAGAATTCTTTCAGGCTGTCAGCTACAGTATCTGTCACTAGCTTCCCACTCATCCCTTAATGGCTCAAGTAATTCCTGACAGAGCTCTTGGGTTTTTATATATTTAAGTAGCCTGTCATGTTTTATATTTAGTTCCCTTGCAACACTGTTTACTATTTTAATTCCCAGTTTTGTCATTCTGCATTTCTCTTGGATATCTGATCACAAAGAAATATGGATCTAACACCTTGAGATG